>CM062815.1:714990963-715349094 GCA_031772625.1 Pinus tabuliformis
AACCGTCATGCACGGCGCGCCCTCACCTGGCCGCCCATCTGCACAAACCTTCGTGTCACAATGACTCACTTCCGTGCACGGTGCGCCCAACTTGGTCGCCCATTTCAGCACTTCAGTTGGTCGTTCAGCGGGCGCCTACCCGACTCACCTGTTCACCCAAATCGTCGGCAGGTGCACTGTCATGCAGCCCTGCCCGACTCACCGAACTCGCCCAAACACCTTCCCGTGCTACAGTGCATCGAACTGCCCGTCGTGCGGGCGCATCACCTACACCTGCGGTTTGCCCTCCCACGCACTTCGCACTTCCGTCGAACTTCGGTTGGCTCTGCTTTTGTAGGTTCTAATGATCACCATTCGAATGATGTCTTTTTCCACCTACTTGCCTGCATATATATACGGTTTGGTGGGTGGGTAAACCACCTGGCCGACCTTCGTTAAGTTGCCCAGTCGACTCGTTCATCTCTGCAATGCTCACCGAGAGGTGGGTCGGCCCACCCAACTCGTGGAACCGCCCCTCCACTCGTCCATTGCAAATCTTCAACTCGTCGGCCTACGGGTTGAACGCCCAGCTCGCCCGCCAATAAACATACAACCAAACACTTTGTCACAATGCGCTTGTCCATCATGTCTCGTGTTTTTTAGCCGCAGCTCGTCCATCCTTCGCTCGGTGGAGTCACCCTGCCCGTTGCACGAACCGTAGGTCCTTACATCCTCCCCCACTTGAAATCATTGATCCTTGACATATATCTCATCCCAGCGACCATCTATCACCAAGATATCCTTACCAATGCATATACTCCATCGGTATGTCATACATCAGAAAAATCATCTCAATCCATGATCACCAACCATCTCGTCACAATCTCCACATGTTGCTCTCCATCATGGAACTCTGGTCCCTCCATCTCAAGCTACATGCCCACTGCAACATATCGTGTCGACCTCATCATGTGTCGTCCTCGTGTGAACTACTACCATGATACTCCAACATTATGCTTACACATCTCTGTACATGTCGACCCCAATGGTTAAACTAGTCGGGTAGCTAATACAACTGTCACGCTCAAACCATGAGAATGCACATCCTCATGCCATCATACAGTCGTTTCTCAGAACACCCTGTCACATCCTCAACTTGATCAAGAATCATCTCCATATAATTTAAATCCATGCTCAGGTCCATGAATAGTCTCCATCTCATCTACAACATGTTGTCCATGATGTTTGGTGTCAATGTGCTGCATGAAATCAGCCGCATCTATCCCAACATCATCCATCTCCTCAAAGTGAAGAGATCATCTCACCAAACTCCGACTCTAATGTGCCACATCCAGGTCCATGAAGCAACCTCCATCACATCTGTAATGTACCATCCCTCAAGTTTGCCATAGAAACAAGTATACACCTATCTCATCTATCCATGTGCGGCCCATGATCATAGATCAATCAGCTCTCATGTGTCAAAAGTGGTTAAGTCTCAGCTCAACCCATGCCCAAGTGTTGCCACCAAGGCATCATCATCATTGTAACTCCATCACTCCAAGTGTCTCATACCGATCCTTCACATCAAGTCACTCTTCCAAGCACACACATACATGTACTCAAAAAGTATGCACCCCTTCCTACATCAAATTCCTTGACCTCAGCTCCTCAATGATCAGATTACTCCAAGTCCACCATATATGAAGTCCTCAAAGTCACAACCTCATGTCATCATGAGCTCCATGTGTCATCTCCAACCAACATCCAGTAAGCATACAAGTCTGGCCCAAAGGTCTCTGCAAGATGCCTCCGTTTTCCATGTAGTAGGAATGCTCCAGTATTCTCACACAACTCCATCCAAGTTCATGGCCTTGTTGTACATAAGTGCACAACCTCTCCATCAGCTTATAAGTAAAACATCTCCATGTCACACCAGCAAATATAACCCACACAACATCCCTGCCTTGGCACTCCTCATTGGATGCCCATAAATTGACACCTCTACAAGTGCTCCTGCATAATGTCCCTGCATAAGAATGCATGTTCCATGTCTCCTACCTGATGTCCATGACTTAAGTTTCCATGTAATCCAACCAAGTAGACCCATCACACACAATCGGTCATCCCCATCCAAGTCAGCAATCTTCAGTGTAGTGAACTCGGTCACCTAACCATATCATCATCACATGAGTCTCTCCACCATAGCTCCCCCACTAAAGGTTCCACCAAGACTTGCTCTCGGTCTCGGCCATGAGAATTCCACCCAAGTATCACCTACTCAGTGTGTTCCCATTTAAATCTACCCATGAGTCATGCCGGGCACTTAGCCAATTCTCCATGTGGCTAAAGCATGACCCATTCTTCTGCAATGATCATCATGTTCTCCCTTGTCACGGGCCTTTGTACCTTCTATCATAAGGTCACAAACAACCCCAACAAGTCCTGCAACAGTCAACAATCCTTGCTTCTCCATACAAGTCTCATCATAGACATCCATGGTAAGATGCTCCTTACATCGGCAAACTGAATTTTGTCTTCCCTGCATACGGTTCATCTACCAAATAGTCAAGTGAAACACCAAAGTATCAATAATACTTACATCATCATCACGAGGCTCCTCCATGTGAGTATCCTCATCCATCCATGTCTGCAAACTGCATGATCCTGGTCCAACTTGATCAATCTCAGTTCATCCTCCATTTTTGTCAACATTTGCTACTTCCTTAATCATCACGACTTCCTCTTCCTTGTCGGCACAATCTGCAACTTCACCCTGCTCCATTGTCCAACCAAGTTGAAGGAAGTTCGTCTTCAACATTCCTTTCATGACTTCAGGTTTATCTCGAATTTGTGGATTCTCTTCTTTCATCCGTTTCAACCTATATAGGTAAGCAAGAGCTTCCTTCGCATTCTTCCAAACTGCCATGTCTTGTCGTTCAACTTGGCCCAAGCACTAAGCTTCACCTCTACTAAACCTGTTTCACCATTCACCTGCAAACTTGAACTTCCTTCCAAGTCTTCGGTCTTCGTAGAATCAGCTCCTTGATTCAGCTCACCCAAGTTTCCTGCAAAACTTGGACCAGTTCTGATACCACTTGTCACGCCCCTACACTGGTGGTTATCTTCCAACCGCACTATAGCGAGGTGCGGCACTACCAACCGTTTTATTTTCACCAATACATTACGATTGTAGACTACGCCTAACATTCATACTTAGTTTATTTTTTCATTACCAAGTATTATATTTATCCTTTATACAGATGAAAACCCATACATAATCTTCATCAACAGCATTATACAAGAGAAATGCACAACAGTATAAAGGAAGGGGCAACTCCCTGCAATATGAGTCTCCCCAAATCAATATATATAATCTTTTTTATAAGTACAAGTTAAATCTTGGGAAAACCCAAATTTACACTTAGCCAATTTTCAACTTTCGACAAACTCGGTTGCCCAGCTTGTCGACGCCTCGACATGGTCGCTGCACGACTCACCAACCCTTCGTTCACCTCGTCGCATGATCATGTCATTTTCCCAACTTGGGCGCACCTCATCGTAACCGTGTCGCCACAATCGGGCGCCCAACCACGAGTCACACCTCCGTTTCACCAAATCGGCACACCAAACTTCGTTTTAATCACTTCTCCGTTTCGTTGTGCACTGCGCGCCCTACTCAGGTCACCCTCCGCACGAGTCACCGTTCTGCCCGACCGCCATGCACGGTGCGCCCTCACCCGGCCGCCCGTCCACACAACCTTCGTGTCACCCGACTCACCTCCATGCACAACGCGCCAACTCGGTCGCCCATTTCAGCACTTCAGTTGGTCGTTCAGCGGGTGCCCACCCAGGTCACCCGTTCACCCAACTCATCGGCAGGCGCACCCATCGTGCAGCCCTGCCCGACTCGCCGAACTCGCCAAATGCCTTCCCGTGCTACAGCTTGTCGAATTGCTCGTCGTGCAGCACATCACTTGCACCTGCGGTTCTGCCCTCCCACACACTTCGCACTTCCATCAAACTTCACTTGGCTCTATGTTTGTAGGTACGAATGATCACCGTTTGATTGATGTCTTTGTCCACCCACTTGCCCGCATATATATACGATTTGGTGGGTGGGTCAGCCACCCGGCCGACCTTGGTTAAGTTTCCCAGCAAACTCGTTCATCTCCGCAATGCTCCCCAGGAGGTGGGTTGACCCACCCAACTCGTGGGACCGCCCCCTCCGCTCGTCCATCGCACATCTTCAACTCGTCGGCCCACGGGTCGAGCTACAGCTCGCTCGCATATAAACATACGACAAAAAACTTCGTCCACACGCGCTCTATCCATCATGTCTCATTTGTTTTCAGCCGCAGCTCGTCCATCCTTCGCTCGGTGGAGTCGCCCTTGCCCATCGCACGGACAACAAGTCCTTACACTAGGCATGGGGCACGAGCTAGTCAACTCACTTCCCCAGATCTGCTAAAACTTAAAGCGGTAGCACATTGAACATTGAACATTATGAGAGGTTTGGTCTGAACCTAAGGTTGGGCCTCCTTTCGGAATATCTAGCCCGGGTCTGGAACATTAGACATTATCATCAACTTTCTGTGGGTAAAATTTCAAATTTATTTCGAGAATAATGAGTCCATGAGGTTTAAAGATAAAATTGCATTCCTCCTTCATAATAATACCTATCTCTGTGCCCAATATCCATTTGCCGTTCAAATGCATAATCTGGAAGTACACCATAACTGCCACAGATACCACCAACACTTACTACTCACTAAACGATTCTCATCAACATAGAATTTACTATTTAGGAATCCACCATTACAATTTTTCCATGGTTTTTTCGGCCCTTCTCCACACAATTTATGCCAATTACATCATCGAAGGTACAGAGTTCAAGGAAGATGAAAAATTACCATGCAGCAGTACTTAGACATTTAAACCAAACAATACACACCATATATATGCTACGCTCCCAACTGAGCAACCAATGTTCACTATAGACATCATTCACAGGTCGACAACCCACCAAATATAATGTATTTCGATGTGATCCATACTTCTGTTGCGCATCTACAAAACGAAACAGTTGTGACACCAAATAGTGCTTGAACGAGCACAACAATCCTTAAATTCCAAGTGATCCCTGAACAACACAGCAATCACTCCCAACAATTTCGTTGATAGTCAACTTCTCCAAGCTCGAGACCAGCTTTCAAGCTTGGTTCTTCAACGATCGATTGACAGTGTACACGATACTACTTACTCGACTCATCCATACAGTTACACCTCTATCATGGTCTTGCAACCTTTGTGCCTTTCTATCACGCATTTCCAATCAATGAATTCCTAGTCGGCAGAACTTAACACAACACAAAGAGATTACGCTGGATCGGATCCAATAACAGTTGCAGAGCACCGAAAAAAAAACATTAAAGCTAGGCCAGATTTGAAAGTGGCATTATGCATGCCATCCCAACAACTCAAGTTCCAGTTCCATGCAGCTTCACTTTCGAGAAACAAAAAAACACACTGGTCCTCTAGTATTCACACGCAGTTAACAACCTTTTTTCATAGACGACAAGCCCCAATACGTTACAACACCTCCCTTTTTCTCATTGGGTCACCATTGACACACAACATGCTCACCTCTAGCAAGAGAATTCACTAGTGATTCTCTTTATAGGCCTCCCTTCGTCAGATTGTTGAGAGATCACATCCATTACACAATACAAACATTGGTTATAACCTTAGAGTCTTTGAATAGACCTCAACGCACAACAAATAATAGGTTGTAGGCTTAATGCTTTACACAGGACATAGTGATAAAAACAACACTCACACCTCCAACAGTGATCACAATGAAGAGACTCTCTCATGTAGAGAAGACTCGGCTCTCACGGTCATAATCTTCAACAGGTCTCGACTCTTCACACTCGCACTGTCTCGACTCTTACACAACGTACCACGGTAAAACCTACAACATTGAAATCATAAGTTGCTCAAAGTGAAACTGTCAAGCATTCTGCCACAAGCTTCGTAGGTCCAACACCACACCATAGGTCCTCCTCAAGAACGCAAGCACATTCGACGTTCATCGACACATGTTGTGAAATTCACAATAGAACAACAACTTCATAGTAAAGAAGTGGCTTAATGATTTGGAAAAGCCCTCGAGGTCAAAATCTCCAACAGGTCTTGGCTCTTCACAATCACATTGTCTCTGCTCTTCAAAACGTACCACGGTTGACCCTGCAACACCGGAACCATAAGCTACTGAGAGCGAAATTGTCAACATTTTAGCCACAAGCTTCGCAGGTCCAACAAAACACCACAGGTCCTCCTCAAGCATGCAAGCACGTTTGAAGTTCATCAACCACGTGCTGAAATTCATAATAGAACAACAACTTCACAATAGATCAGTGGCTCAATGATTTAGAAGATCCCTTCCAGTGGGTCCCTGCCTCTCCGTCAATGGACCCCTTATGCAAGTGGTAGCATTAAACTTGCACCAAATGGTTGGGATATTTTCAAAGTCCTTTGATGCCATCTTTAACAGTCCAAGCAATCCACATTTAAATTAAAACTAGCAAAGCAACTGAAATAGATTTTGAACCTGCTCGAGAATATAAAACAAAAGGAATTCGTGGGAAGTCTTATGGAATGATCGATCTCCTTCATAAAATTCAGTCCACACTACAATGCTCAACACGACACTTTCTTCAGCCCAAAATAGTCGTTCATCACCAAGTCAAGCTGCAAATTTCCACGCAACAACGATCACTTAGCTCTATGCAACATATGCACAGGCTTCACGCCTCTTCAAAGCCACATAACCACAATTTTATCTTCTGGTGCACATTTCACTTTCCACCGCTACACAACACATTGTTAGCTCCATGACATGCTTTCCACGCTAGGCAAAGATTCTACTGGCTCAATAGTCACTCTCGGCTCACATTCCCCTAGGCTCACACTGAGTAGACTCACAACAACTCACAGCTCCAACAATTGATCTAAATGGGAAAATTGTGTTTGTTGTACTAAATTCCAATTTAGAATATAAAACAAGTGCTTGAGGATTATGAGGTAAATTGAAAGTTAACCATGAGTTTTTATGTAAATTTCATGAGAAAATTAACATAAGTAAAGCACTGAACATCAAACATATAACAGACATGAACATCACCAAAACAATATCACAACACCACATGATGAAGGAGTTCACCCCCGCCTGGGCTACCTCTCCTTGGTCCAGCTTCCAATGGTTTGACCCTCTTCAATTATGCTCAAAAGTGTCATTACATACATTTACAATGCTTAAACAGCTTTGAAACCTGCTCCAATGGCTCTAGAATGCCAAAAAATGCTTGTCTAGCCTCTTCTTTCTCCCAAATTGGTAAAAAACTCCTTTGGTTGTGAGTTCCACTAGCTTGGCTGCTATTCGCTCTACAAATTCCCCAAAAATCTGGCACCTAACCCACAATTTCACCTCCAATTCCGCTATACGAGTGCCAAATTTCCCAATATCCTGGCGGATTTGTCAGGGCACTTAAAATCCCTCTAAGGCCTTATTTTCAAAAATCGTGGTCACGTAGGGGGCCAAGGCTAACTATTGCCCTGCCAGTCGAGCCCCCACTTCCTTCGCTGGTGGTCTTCCCTAGCATTTTAGGTATCGGCGGTCACATAGTGCGGTGGGAGGTGTCAGTTAACGCTAACAGGGCTAACGGTTATGAGACCGGTAGTTTTGAAGTCGCAGTTTATATGGGGTGTTCACATGGCGGAGGTCAAGCGGTGGTGTTTGGGCATGGTCTTGGCAAGCGGTAAGGCAGTTGCGGTTAATGTCGCGGTTATGTTGGCTTGTCACATGGCGCGGGTGCGGCGATGTTAACACAAATGTTTTGGGTTGTGGTTAGCCCCTAACCATGGTCTATGGACCGGGGTCAGGGTTAACCATGGTCCCCACTCCCCGTTACCTGTGCCTTAAACGTTATACATGGTTTTTTGCAATAGTTTTAACAAGTCATATGGTGGTGTGTTGGTATATGCCACAGTTGGTATAGCGGAGGTCTTTGGTTCAATTCCGGTGGACTGTTATGCCAATTTTCCAAAAATTTTGGTGGGGTCCCCATCTTGCCATGTGCCAGACTCTAATTGGGCCATGTGGCAGCCTATGGTTGGCCACCAACTCACCAACCATAAACTAACACATCAGTGCCAATGAACCAAACAACTCCCTGACACTTGGTGCCACCTGATTGGTTGAAGAAAACATAGTCAGATTTTACATCAACCTTCCACGTTAGCAATACGGATTGTCGACTAGGTTGTCACAATTTTGCCAAATTTTCTTATTTGGGAAAATGAACAGAACATGTTTCTGGGAGCATACGGAGTCTATTTCGCGTGAAATGAGTTGTGCCGGATTCAGAACAACGAGCACTATGCATTCATTTAGGTTCCACACTGGTCCAACAACTTTGATTTTGAGCACATGATCCCTCCTCCCACTGGAAGCTTTTGGACCAAAAATATCACTTTCAATTGTTCAACAGGTGAGGGTACAGTTCCCTCACCTTTCCAATCTCGATCCATTTGGCTTAGAAGGATTTGTTCCTTTGAGCCCACACAAAGGTAGTCTACACTACCTTGTTTTGAAGTCCTTGTTCTTCTGTCAAGAATAGTTTCTTGTTGAAGCTCAACAAGGTATTCTTCCCCTTGAAGTATTTCTTTGCTAATGTGAAGCCAAACTTCGTCACCGACTTGGAAACTTGTGATCCACATGATTCTTGTCGTACCTTGTTTTGTACTTGCCTTGGCTCTTTTCAAGTTGATCTTGAACTATTTGAAGGACCATTTGCAATCGTTCAATGAACTTCTTGGCTTTGTCCATGTCGCCATCAATAACAACATCCTTCTTACCAAGATGGTACTATAAATTATGACGCAAATGGTAATCAAATTCCCCTACTTGGTTCTCTTGACTCAAACTTAAATGTACATTTTGAAAGTATGCCTATTGTTGATCATAACTTCATGCAAAACAAAATTATGCTTGAGTAAAGTATTTTCACTAACAAGGCCTAGAAAGAATATCATCAAGCTTGTTATATATACCTTTCTTATACCTGCTGACCAAGTGGAATTTTTGTAAGGATCCATCCGTCAAAAGTGCCTTGATTGTTGCAACTTTGTCGCTACACCATTGAAAATTTCTGAATGACTTGAAATGGGCTTACCATATTGAATGAGGATTGTGCCCATGTCATAGTTGCTTGCAAGTACATGAGTTGAACCAATATTTTCTTTCAATACATAAAATGCCTTTTGTTGCTTGCCTCGCACTCGAAGACCTTTTCCACACTAGTCAAAGCATGCAAATGAGTTGCGATAGAAGAAAAGTTAGCAATATAAAATTTCTCCAATATTGAGCTACTCCCGAAAAATAATTCTTACTCAAGTGACTATCTTGGGCGTTGGCCAATTCATCATGACATCAACCTTGGAGGGGTCTATCTTCAACTCACCTCCTCCAACAATATGCCTCAAGCACATCAAAGAAGTTTTACCGAATTCACACTTTGACATCTTCAAAAACAATTGTTCTTTCTTCAAGACATCAAGTACTTTTCTCACATGCATGACATGTTCATCAAGAGATTTTCTGAAAACTAAGATGTCATCTAAATAGACTATCTCATCTAGAAATGGCTCCAATACATCATTCATCATACGCACGAAAGTAATCTTCCAATGTTAGAAATATGACAATATTGATGCAATGGTATTTCATGTTGGATTCCCTCTTCGGAGGTAATCCCTTTGGTTCCTGAAACATCTCATCATATTGGTTAACTACATCAGCACAATCAGATTTCAATTTTGTATCTCAACCTTAAAACGCTTCGTAATCAACATCATTCTTTGGTTTGATCATAAGAAGCACTAAATTCTTGCTTGATTCACCAATCTTTTCATTTTCCCTACATTAATTAAAGAAATATTTAGTTTCTTGCAATGAGCTCTCACATATAATCCACACCATCTTTGAACAAGTGGTACTTGTTTTCATGGCAATAGAATATTGCTTTTCTATCATAGAGGTAAGGACTACCCAAAACAATTCCTGAAATATCAAGTGGTACAACATCTAATTCAACTTCGTCAGTGAAGTTTGTTGTGATTGCAAAATGAAGAATACATTTCCTTGTAACCTGTAAGTTTGTGTCCTTTCATATCCAACCCAATGGATATGGCTTGGGATGTGGAATGGTTTCAAGATTAATTTTCTTGACTAAGTGTTCAAATATCAAGTTGGCTTGATACCCATTATCTGATAGTGTGTCGATTTTTGAATGTTTTGCAATAACCCTCACATGAAATAATTCAATCCTTGTTTCTTCATTTGGAGTGCTAGTGTGATAATTTGATATACTAGTGCTACCAATGGATTCTTTTCCTTTTATATTCATAGTTGTAATTTTAGTTTCATCACCCGAATCGGATCCAAAATCCTCTTGAATGATTGCAGTTGTCTTTTCTTTTCATTTGTTGTTTAGTTTCTTAGGCGTCATCTCTGGATGAAGCTTCCAACAATGGTATTCATCGTGACCCTCTTTAGCACAATGTTTTCATGTTATTTTCTCTCTTGCTTTCTTAATGCTTGCATTTTTCTTTCCTTTCCCTTTGAAACCATTTTCTTTTTCTTTACCCTTAAATGGCTTTTTGCTACCCTCTTCTAGAATGTTTTTCCCTCTTGATTCTAGACGAGTGGCTTGCACACAAACCTCATCTAGACTATTGGGATTAAACATAAGGATCATATGCCTAAGGTAACTGTGTAAAACCCTATATACTTCAGAAACATGTTTGTGATTGAAAATCTACACCTAACATTATAGACCTTATTCTACATTATTGGGTGTAATCTTGCACATTTTGACCTTTAAGTTGTCTAAAGTTCTTCCAATTCATGATGGCTTTCTGCATATATGCTAGAGGGTTAAAACTATCTTTTAATTGCAACAATGAAATAAAACCAAGAAATTGAGATCTTACCATGTTTTTTTATCTCTTCTTGTGTCTTGGCTTCCCACCATATTATTGTTGCACCCTCCAATCTCAAGGAAGCTAGTTGAATCTGTGTCATCATCTTGAAGATTTTGAATTATGCAATAGACCTCCAACTGACGCACCCAATTTTCAAGCTTCTTTGCATTCACTTCACCATTATACCTAAGCAACTCAAATTTAACATCAACTTTTAACAAGGGTGCTTTACCAATTTCTTTTGAGGTATGCTGATGAGTATGAGTAAGGGTTGTATTATTGGAAGAGGATGAAGATGATTGTGAAGATGAAGATGAAGATGATGGTGGAGATGGTGGAGGTTTACCTCCATTTCTATTACCTCCTCCTCTTGAAGAACCTTCTCCTTTTGGAGGCTTGGAGCTTTCACCCTGCAGTCCTGTATTCCTCTCTTCATAGGGGACTTTCACCATCTCTGTCATGTCAAAGAAAGGCTTCCTAAAAACCCTCTCATCCTCTGACATATTTGTAGGCTCTCCTTCATGTGACATGCTTGCTGAAGCTTCAACTACAATTTGAGGTAGAACTAGTGGTGGAGAATGTGACAATATTCCTCTCCTTACCTTTGTCCCAACTTCAAGACCTTCAACTCCCTTTCCTTCTCCTCTCTTGAGCTTCAACCTTGTAAGCATTACATTCACTTGCAAATAGTTAAATCCTACTTACACAAAGAAAACCAAGATCTTTGATACCAAACTTTATCTGAATGGGAAAATTGGTGTTTGTTGTACTAAATTCTAATTCAGAATATAAACAAGTTCTTCAGGATAATGAGATAAATTGAAAGTAACCATGATTTTTTATGTGTTTTTATGTAAATTTTATGAGAAAATTAACATAATTAAAACATTGAACAACAGCATATAAAATACATGAACATCACCAAAATAGTATCACAATAGAACATGATGAAGCCTAGTTCACCTCGCCTGGCTATGTCTCCTTGGTCTAACTTCCAATGGCATTGTCCTCTTCAATTATGCTCAAAAGTGTGATTACATGCATTTAAAATGCTCAAATAGCTCTGAAACTTGCTCCAATGGCTCCATAATGCCTAAAAATGATTTTCTAGCCTCTTCTTGCTCCCAAATTGGTAAAAAAATCCACTGGTTATGAGTTCCCCTAGCTTGGTTGTTATTCGCTCTACAAATTCCCCAAAATCTAGCACCTAACCCACAATTTTGCCTCCAATTCCGCTAATCGAGCACCAAATTACCCAATATCTGGGCGGATTTTTCGGGGTGCTTAAAATCCCTCTAGCGCCTTATTTCCAAAAATCGTATTCATGTAGGGGGCCACGTGCCCAAGGGCCAGGGCTAACCATCCGCCCCCGCCAGTTGTGCCCCCACTTCCTCCGCTTGCGGTCTTCCCTGATGGTTTAGGTATTGGCGGTCACATGGCGTGGTGGGAGGTGGCGATTAACGCTAACGGGGCTACCGGTTATGAGACTGGTGGTTTCGAATTCGCGGATTATATATGGTGTTCACATGGCAGAGGTCAAGTGGTGGTGTTTGGGCGCGGTCTTAGCAAGCGGTAAGGCAATTGCAGTTCATGTCGCGGTTATGTAGGTTTGTCACATGGCGTGGGTGTGGAGATGTTAACACAAATGTTTGGGGTCATGGTTAGCCCCTAACCATGGTCTTTGGACTGGAGTCGGGGGTTAACCATGGTCCCCACTCCTCGTTACCTGCGCCTTAAACGTTATACATGGTTTTTTTGTAATAGTTTTAATAAGTCATATGATGGTGTGTTGGTATATGCCATGATTGATATAGCAGAGGTCTTTGGTTCGATTCTGGTGGAGTGCTATGCCGATTTCCTAAAAAAATTGGTGGCCTCCATGCTGCCATGTGGTGGCTTCTAGTTGGCCCACGTGACAGCCTCTAGTTGGCCACCAACCAAGAACTAACACATCAGTGCCAACGAACCAAACAACATCCTGACACTTGGCACCACCTGATTAGTCGAAGAAAACACAGTCAACTGCCACATCACCTACCACGTTAGCCTGCCACATCAACCTACCACGTCAGCAGTACGAACCACTGACTGGGATGTCACAATTTTTCCAAATTCGCATGTTTTGGAAAACGAACAGAACATGTTTCTGGGAGCATATGAGTCTGTTTCGTGTGAAACAAGTTGTATCATATTCAGAATGACCAGCACTATGCGGTTGTTTAGGTTCCACACTGATCCGACAACTTTGAATTTTGAGCAAATTTTTGAGCACCTGATCAACAATCCACCAAAATTTAACAAATACCTTTATTCTTCAGAAGATTTACTTGGGCCCTTTAGTGAGGGAGTCAGACCCATACACGTTATGATACCAACTTGAAATTGAATAATGCACTCTGATTTATATTGATCGAATAATATTACATATATACATGAACTGTTGTCTCAAGATAGGGAAAATATCTTGGACACACTATCAATTGGTTGAGAGAATATCTCAAGCACACACTTATCTAGGAATCAACTAAATCTAAGCAACTCCTAGAGAATAGGAACAAACTCCTTTACATAGAATGAATCCAAACTGAAACAAGTAGGAATTATATTTTCAAGTTTCTAAATTTTAGAATAATTATTTTAAAGAAAAGGAAAATTTGAAATAAGTTAAATTCTAAAAAATTAAGCTTTCATAAGGTTCGACATGTTATGGATGGATGGATGTAGTAACAACATTATAAGATTGATATGCTTCTCCTATGTTATTTGTAATTTTAATTATTATTGATAGTGTGTAATCATGTAATATAGTTTTTATATTTAGAAACTATCACATTTATAATGGGCAACATTCTCTTGTATTATCCCGCTCTTACATCTATTCTAATTTTTTAAAAAATTTGTCACTCTACCAACCTTCTTGAATTGTTGAGTTAAAAAAACTATGGTGATTTAGGAATGCTTCTCTCTCTTCATTTCGATTATAGATATAAAATATTAAAGAATCTCAACTAATCTCTCACTCTTTTAAGGCCTTATAGACCATATTGGTCTTAGTGGACATTAATCATCATTGTCATGAACACACACACATATTACCTTTTACCAACTATACAATATTAATAGTTAGTGGTGCAACCATATAAATTAAATGTTTCGTAAAGGCCAAAATGCATAATAAGGATAATACATCTCACTTAGTTAGAATTAAAAAAATCTTATGACCTAACTAAATTATAGCTTTATCTTAAAATATTATTGATTATAAAATTGTTTAATATATAAGTTAAATGTATATCCATTAAAAAAACATGGAACAACATTCTTAACCACGGAGATTTACCCCACTTTACTATAGAGATCTTCTTAATTTGTAAATATGTTTTGTTACAATACCATGCCTTATCAATACCACTTGCCCAAAAAACCATCACTCACCTCATATGACATTCATTCATATGCCATTTTTTTCAATCAATCAATTTAATTAAAAGAAAAAAATTAGAAATAATATATCTACGATTTGTGTATATTATGAATATTTTCCTGAAGGCTTCTTATTTCAACTTAAGGTGGATGAGGATCTATTGACTCTTTTTTAATTGAGGGCCTAGATTGATTCTCAAGGGAATATGCTGAGCATATGCTTAGTCTTAAGAATTATCAACAATAGTTGTAGTGTATTAAAGAGTTTGTTAGGTTGCATTGACTTTTAATAAATTTAAAAAATTATATTCGTGCCACGTGGCTCCCGCCCACCAATTTCCTAGGGATTTGAGATATTCCAATTCTAATAAGTTCCTCCGTGATAAATTCATCATTATTATTTATAACATTAATTTATATATAAGAAAAATTTATTTAACAAAATAGTCCATTAGTTTTAATAAATTCTAAAAATTAGATTCTTGCCATGTGGCTCCCATCCCACCAATTTCCTATGGATTTGATATTATTCTAATTCTAATGAGATCCTCTTTCGACATGAGATCCTAAGCCATTTGGGGATTGAGATGTCGTTGATCGAGTTTATTAACTTGATAACTTGGTTAGCCCCTACTTTTAAATCTATGTGTGTCATAGTAAGTCTCTCTTATCTGTGTGTCTCCAGTTTGTCACTTGATAACTTGGTTAGCCCCTACTTTTAGATCTATGTGTGTCATAGTAAGTCTCTCTTATCTGTGTGTCTCCAGTTTGTGACTTGATAACTTGGTTAGCCCCTACTTTTAGATCTATGTGTGTCACAATAAGTCTCTCTTATCTGTGTGTCTCCAGTATGTTACTTGATAACTTGGTTAGACCCTACTTTTAGATCTATGTGTGTCATAGTAAGTCTCTCTTATCTGTGTGTCTCCAGTTTGTCTGGTGTTGTAGGAACGATGGTTCCATCTCAGTAGGTCATAGGGCTGCCAAATAATATTGAGCAGCTTGCGAAGCAATATTGAGTTGCATGGTAGTTGGGTTGATATGCTTGCATATGTAATGGACACATGCCAAGATGTCTCAACAATATGTTGATATGCTTTCATGTGTAATGCATACATGTTGAGATGTCTCATACTGTTTAGAATGCATCTCATTCTTTTGACACAATTACAAAGTATTTAATATATTATTATACCTTAATTTAAATATTAACTTATTACATTTTAATTTAATTAATAACTCATTACATCTTAATTTAATTTATTGAATGTTTCCAAAAACTATGTTATTGCCATTAATTTCCAAGAATTGTGTTATCGCCATTAATTTAATGTTTTAAACAATTTTGGCAGTGTTGCATCCCATGGCTCTCCAATGTTTTAAACAATTTTGGTGGTGTTGCGGCCCATGGCTCTCCAACGTTGCATCTTTAATTTTTCGTCGATAGGAGTATATATATGAACTTTAGATGGAAGGAAGTTTGTTGACTTTTTTTTCAATGGAGGGCCTAGATTGATTCTCAAGGGAATTGTTTGGTCAATTTAGAGTGTTCTAAATTGCTATATTAATTGTCAATCTGGGAGTCGTAAACTGTCGAAGTGCGGCGCACTATATGTGCAAGATAACCTATTTCTTACTTTTTGTCGTTTTTTGATTTTTATTTCGTTTTGGGTTTATCTCTGTTGATTTCCTAATGTGAGATGGAAATTCTAAAAGACAAGTATGGATATAAATGTTCAAGGCTATGATGTCCTTTAAAATGATTTCCAAAACTTCAAACTTTTCAAAAAGATTTTAAAACATGCAATGATGAAATTAATTCCTAAAATAAAATGAAAATGTGCCACTATTCTAATTAAACAAACAATGAACTATTGATCATGAAACCCATTATCCTTGCTACTGTCTAAATACAAAAGAAAATGTACTCAAAGAAATCCAAAAATTGCAAGCAAAGTAAGGCTAAAATCAAATTACATCAACTCATATTCTGACCCCTCACCATTAGTCTCGTTATGGCTTTCGGAGGTAAACATAAACAACTTGAGAAATCTGATATCTAATTTGCAGAAAAATAAACTAATATCAAACTACACACTCATACTTCAATCCCTCACCATTAGTCTCGTTATGGCTTTCGGAGGTAACTGAAAATGACATGAGCATTTCAATAACTAACTTGCAGAAAAATAAACTAATATCAAACTACACACTCATACTTCAATCCCTCACCATTAGTCTCGCTATGGTTTTCGGAGGTAACTGAAAATGACATGAGCAATTCAATAACTAACTTGTAGAAAAATAAACTAATATCAAACTACACACTCATACTTCAATCCCTCACCATTAGTCTCGCTATGGCTTTCGGAGGTAACTGAAAATGACATGAGCAATTCAATAACTAACTTGTAGAAAAATAAACTAATATCAAACTACACACTCATACTTCAATCCCTCACCATTAGTCTCGCTATGGCTTTCGGAGGTAACTGATAATGACATGAGTAATTTAATATCTAATCTAACTAGTAAAGCAATTGGACAAAATTGAAATAAATAAAACAGTGCTAGAATTAAAACTAAGAAAAATAAATCAGCAGAAGGACAAGAAGGATTCCAATTCATTAGTCATTGTAAAACTATGTGCAAATGCTCGGGCTGCCTACTGTAATCTGGAACAAAGACACTGATAAGTTAACAACAGTATAAAAGCATGTAAAATTATGGACAGAAATAACACGTTAATACCATAAGAAATGCAATATATACAAGTGAATAATTATGGCATCAGGAACGTAAGGAAATAAAGCATGAAACTATACAACAATAAACAAAACCTCGGTGTGTACAGGGGCCCTCTGCACAACCTCGGGCAATCAACTATTAACCACGAATTGAGCTTATAAACAGAGTCTTCTCATGTATTCAAAATGCAGTCATAACACAGAAATAATGTCACAACACAGTGGGCTCGTTAACAGTCAAAATTACATTACAAAGGTTAACTATCATGCGTATGGAACACATTATTTATAACAAAAAAATACATAACTAATTTCCTAAAAACTGTGCAGATAAAAGACACGTGAACAACCACGTCCAGGGATCTAGCATCATGGCTGCCGTGAAGATTAAATCTATTGAGGGTGGTTGTTGGATTCACCTTATGGAGTAGTCCACAGGTGTTGATATGTCCCCTGAGATTTAGGAACGACCACGCAAGTCTTCACGTGGTGAAAAACGGAGTTCTGTCACCGTAGGACTCTTATGTTGACCACCGCTTGACTACCTTTGACCACGACCTTCTTTGGTGAATTCGACTGAGCCAATAGGACTCAGTCCATGTCCACGTCATTTCCAACTTGCCCATGTGGCTCGATTTGCCTGAAGACACCTGCAATATAGACTTTAACAAAAAGGCTATGGAAAGTTGAACTGGCTGCAGAAAGTGGCAAGATTCTGTAGTTCAATGAGCAAAAATCTAATTCAAACAGCAGACACAAAACATAGTTAGGAAACCACTTTATATGCTCTTTTAAACTAATATGCAATGATGTTGACAGCTTAGGAGGTCCAGGTAAATGGGAAAAAGTCTAGAAAAGTGTATAGGAAAGATGCAAGTTTGGGGCTCAACATACCCCCACTGTGAAGGTGTTGCATGTCCCCATGCAACCAAAATTTTGATCATCCTCCCTTTAGTCCATGTGCTCTGAAGCTTTTGCCAGTACATCCAGTCCTCTTCTCCTCTTCCTAGGTACTACTACCATCCTGGGCTTCGTCATCAAGCATCTGAATTTGAAACTGATCAATTCCCTACTCAACTTCCTGCACTTTTTCTTTAATTTCTTGTTCTTTTTCTGCCACAGTCCCAGATGTAACATAGTGTTGTCATGAATGATCTTGTCCAATCTACTTTGCTCCTTTAATGCTTCATTTTCATTTTTTATATGTCTATTTAAAACCTCCAATTCAAATACTTCTTGTTTCATTGATTGTGTTAGGGTCCCACCCTAACCCCCTTATTTATGTAATGGGATCACGTCATAGTCAAGAGTCAATAAAGCCCATATTAATAATTGTAAGTGGTTAATCCACAATTAATGACAGAACCACAGTTAGTTGCAAATGGACCGTAGTATTAGATAGATGGTATTAATAAAACCCACGGTATTGGCCTGTGGTATTGCATGTATGAGTCATATATAAAGGATAGAGACTCCCTGCGAGGAGCATCATGTCTTATTTTGTAGTCGAGCTCTGCTCTATTGGAGGTTGCCCCCTCGAAGAGGCAAGTGAACATTACTCTCTGAATAATAAAATCATTGCTATTCTGTGTTCTGGGTATCTTTTCTTCGCATATTCTGTATTTGGGTAGCATTTTGCAGGTTAAGAGCATAACAAGTGGTATCATAGCACTTTCTAGGGACGGTGGGATCTCCATTTCTTAGCAATTTTTTTTTTGGCTAGAGACGTGTTCCGACGTATTTAAACCACGGGGTCTGTCGTTGAGCGCATAAATCTGCGGATTTGGGGAGGCATGCACGCAGGAAATACAAGAGATGGTCACGTCTGTTGGACTCCCTTGTAACCCCTGTGGGTACCCCTTCGAGTAGTAGCGCATTAGACAGAACCGTGCACGGATTGTCTTCCACGTACCCTCTGGGTATATCGGAAGCCCCCTAGGCTCCCTTGAAACCTCGCCATAGATAAACTGTCGGTCGTCTTGCGGCTACAGTACACCGAGAACAGCACTCGGGGAGATTACTCACCCGTACGATAGGGTAGTCGGGTTGTATGGCTAAGGGTATGGTTGATCTTCCTTAGTTAGAGCCCTGAAACATTGGGCTGAGTACTACTGCCAGACCCTTATGTATATTGCGATCTGTAGCACCTGACACTCCTCAAGACCTTAGTTCCCTTTTCTATCGGGGGATCATAAAGGAATCGGGGCCAACGAGAAGGAAATGATGGCCATCTTACATGCAGTCGAGACCTGGCGACCTTACTTATTGGGGCGACTTTTCCAAATCCGCACAGATCATCACAGTCTTAAATATTTTTTGGAGCAACGCCTATCCTCCCCACAACAAAATAAATGGCTAGCCAAAATGCTGGGATATGATTATGAGATCATTTACAAGAAAGGGAAAGACAATAGTGTAGCAGATGCATTATCCCGCCAATTTGAGGAGGAAAGTACTCTGCTAGCAATTTCCCTCCCCATTCCAGAATGGATTGAAGAGGCTCACAGGGAATGGTTTTCACACCCTGGGCTCTCCCAACTCATTTCTCAATTGCAGGTAGATCCAAATTCACCAAGGGCTACTCGTGGCAGGATGATATTCTTCGCTACAAGGACAGAGTCATAATATCACCAACATCCACCCTCAAAAGTCGTATTTTGGCAGAATTGCACTCAACTCCCATTGCAGGACATTCGGGCTTTCAGAAGACGTATGCTCGCACCAGAAGATCATTTTTTTGGACAGGCATGAAAAAGGACATCCTTACTTTCGTAGCAGAATGCGATGTCTGTCAACGCCACAAAGGGGAAACCGTCAACACACCAGGCACATTACAACCATTGCCCATTCCGGCATCAATTTGGACGGAGGTTTCTATGGATTTCATTACAGGTCTTCCAAAGTCAAGGAACAAGTCAGTCATCATGGTGGTTGTGGACCGACTGTCGAAGTATGCTCATTTCTGCGCCCTACCCCACCCGTTTACACCAACTTTGGTTGCTCAATCTTTCATGGATTAGATCTTCAAATTGCATGGCATGCCCACTTCTATTGTGTCCGACCGCGACCCAATCTTCACCAGTAATTTTTGGCAGGAACTCTTCAGAATACAAGGCACTCAACTAAAACTCAGTACTTCCTATCATCCGCAAACAGATGGTCAAACCGAAGCCGTCAACAAATGTCTAGAAACCTACCTTAGGTGTTTCACTTCAGAAAAGCAACACCTTTGGGTACAGTGGCTACCTCTGGCTGAATGGTGGTATAACACCAACTATCATGCCACCACCAAAATGACTCCCTATGAAGCAGTATATGGTCAACTCCCGCCTTCACCTACTTCGTATCTCAAGGGATGCTAAAAAGTACAAGTAGTGGATAAACTCCTACAACACCGCGCAACCATGCTCGCCCATCTTCGAGAGAATCTTCATCAAGCTTAGAATCGCATGAAGCAACAGGTAGACCAGCATCGCTCAGAGCGCCAATTTCAAGAAGGGGATCAGGTCTTTTTACGGCTCCAACCATATAAGCAAACATCACTCAAAGACAAGGGGTGTCAGAAACTCTCTCCCAAATTCTACGTACCATATCAAGTACTTCAGCGCATTGGAGAAGTGGCCTACAAGTTGGCCTTGCCACCTACTGCAAAAATCCATCCAGTTTTCCATGTCTCATGCCTCAAAAAAGTGATTGGGAACAATTGCAGAATTCAGACTAGTCTACCTGAATTGGATGAAGAAGGGTCCATCTGGCTTCAACCCGAACAGGTCCTAGACACACGAGACAAGCAACTGCGTGGCCGCATGATTAAGGAAGTCCTCGTCAAATGGAAAGACACCTCTCTGGAAGATGCAACTTGGGAACCAGCCACTATTCTTCAGCAGTTTTCGCAGCTTCAGCCTTGAGGACAACGCTAGTCTTAAGGGGGAGGGCATGTTAGGGTCCCACCCTAACCCCCTTATTTATGTAATGGGATCATGTCATAGTCAAGAGTCAATAAAGCCCATATTAATAATTGTAAGTGGTTAATCCGCAATTAATGACGGAACCACAGTTAGTTGCAAATGGGCCGTAGTATTAGATAGATGGTATTAATAAAACCCACGGTATTGGCCCGTGGTATTGCATGTATGAGTCATATATAAAGGATAGAGACTCCCTGCAAGGAGCATCGTGTCTTATTTTGTAGTCGAGCTCTGCTCTATTGGAGGTTGCCCCCTTGAAGAGGCAAGTGAACATTACTCTCTGAATAATAAAATCATTGCTATTCTGTGTTTTGGGTATATTTTCTTCGCATATTCTGTATTTGGGTATCATTTTGCAGGTTAAGAGCATAACGGATTGTACTAGAGCTTCTTGTGCTGTGTGAGGCTGAGTGGATGACGTGCTTGGACCTGCAGCTGTCTTCTCTAAGGATTCTATATAATCATACATCTCTTGCTGATTTGGGTCCACCTCAGGTGTAGCCTTCCTTGGGCTGACCCCAAAATCCTGTTGAGAAGGGTTGATTTCAAACTCTGGCCGAGAAGGACTCATGTCAAAGGTTGCTGAAGGCTTTTCTGGGGTTTCCCCCCCAAATCAATAAAGTGGGGCCCTTTGGTTTTTACTATCTTTAATTTCCCTTTAAGCCTAGAGCTTCTTCTCACATGCTATGGACTAGTATCTTCCTCCTTACTCATACTCTATTTTCCTTTTCGTTTCTTCTTGGCTACAGCCGCTTGTTCTTTAAGATAGGCTAACCTTTCGGACAGTGTTTGGTGATCTTCTTTTTGAGAAGGCTCTGCAGTTTGAGATACAGCTTCTATGTCTTGTTTTCTTTTTTATTTTCTTTGGTTTCTATCCTTTGTTCTTTCCAGCCTCTCTTCTTGATCAACTTCTTTGGTTTTGCTAATAGGAGGATCTTGAATTCTTACACTTTTCTCCTTTCTCCTACTCCTTCTTGGTGTACTACTTTCAGGTGCCTCGGATGGCTCTTGAAAGTAGTTTCTCACCAAAAACCGTTCCCAGGTATCCCTATTTTTCTTCAATTGGTCCTCAATTAGAATTCTCACAAGCCCATGATGATACAAATGGGGCTCTATGTCTTCTATATTCTTTTGGACTGTTGTGCACATCTTTTTCAAGCTCAGCAATAAAAAGTAGGGCAGATTGAGGGTTTGGTTCTCTAAAAAGTTCATCAATAACCGGGTATGATACATATACATTTCTCCAAAACGGCCTTCACAAGTAATGAACTTTTGAATGATTAACAGTAAGCTGACCCACTCCTCTTTTAAAACATGGACAAGAATACCTTTTTTGAATATAGTTACGTCCATACCTGGGTTGCGTAGTATGACCCTCCAAGTCTGCTCGTCAAAGCTATTGTTCTTGAACCAGTGTTCACCTTCCTGGGGAATTTCTGTAGCAGCTGCTATGGATGCCTCGGTGATTGTAAACTTAAGGTCCCCAATTTCCACCTCCTGGCCGTTAAAAGACCTCGCAAAGGCCTTTGTAATCTCCTTGTTGTAGCCTTTGAACTTTTGAATAAACCGTAGCCATTTTGCCTTCTTCAGTATGTCTTTCACTTACGGGTATCCTTCCAAAAACTTGGGCCCTTCCGATTCTGCCCTCAACAACCGACCCATTCTTCCTTCTGTTCTTAAACTCTTCTGCGTGAGGAGGATTTAGCGGAAGTGAGACGGCTGGGCTATGGGAGTGAACAGAGGTTATGGAGAAAACCAGTGACTGTGAGCAGAAAATAGAGGACAGACAGTGGAAATGAATTCATGAAATGGGTGAAGGCTTATGTGAGCAAGGTGGAAATGCAGCCGTGATGTCAATAGAACAGTAGGGGGAATAAAGTACATTCGGCAGAATTTTAAATTGGGTGGCCGCAGAGTAGATATGAACATGTTTATGAAACGGCTGCGGATTTTATGCGGCTGAGAAGAGCCGTAGTCAAATCGACCACATCATGATTACAGGTGGAGTGTTAAAATGCAGCCAACAAAAATTAAATCCGAAGGCTAATCATAAGACCGTTTGGAAAATAAATGCATGGTTTGTGGAGGAATGTCGTGGAATGGTTATGGAGCTATCACAACAATCATTGCATATAGTGGAGCTTATGGTTTAATAACTATGAAAAAATGTGCTTTGATTGCTATTTGAATTAAATTTTTTACTCATACCTTGGATTTTTTCCATTTGTTTGTCCATGATCAACTGCTCCTTATTGATGCCTTTAGGTGCTCCATGTCTTCATAATATGTCCTCGGTCATACCTGCATTTGATTTCATGATTATTGAACTAACATCTTGACTGTCAATTTGAAAAACAGAGTGGTGGCTGCGGAAACTGCTTCTGGCTGTGGAAACTGATTCCAGCTGCGGAAACTGACACAACAACCACTTGACTGAATGAAGATGGATAGATGATAACTGACTGAGTGAAAATGGTCATGAAAGAGACTTTTATTGATGAAATGAAATGAAATGGATGAAATGGAGTGGAGTGAAATGAAAATGAAATGGAGTGGAATGAAAATGAGGTGAAGTGAAATGAAAATGGGAAAGAAAGAGAGATTTTTTTTTTGGAAAATATAGGGTGTCAGGTGTTCCTGATTTTCACTCTATATTTTCTGTATAAGACTGTAAATCAGTGATTGATTTTCATGCTTATAAATTTTTATTTTTATTTTTGAAATAGAAAGGAACAAAGGCTAGGCTGGTAGAGAAGAAGGATTCTTCTTCACTAGCCTTTTTGCAGAACTATTTTGAAACATTTTGACAAATTCCTCTTTTGAGAGTGGCTTATGATGAATCTCTAATCTGTGGCCATTCACAATAAGAGGAGTTTGAAATTCATCAATGGTCTTGATTCTTACCGCTCCATTGCTAAAGACTTTGTTAATCTCATATGGCTCAAGCCAATGAGTCTGAAATTTACCTTTGAAGTCTTTAAACTTGGAATCAAATAGTAATGCCCAATCTCCCTCTTGAAACTTTTTCTCTTTGATGTATTTGTCATGCCACTTAGCTCTTTGATACTGAACTAGATCAGTTCTTAGGATTTCTTCTTGTCTGATCTCATCTAACTCATTTAACTGCTCCATTCTGTGCTTTTGGGCTTCTGATAGATCCATCCCCAACTGAACTGCCATCTTGAAAGTTTTGACTTGAAACTCAATGGGGAGCAGGACTTCTTTCCCATAAACAAATTCATAGGGAGAATGTCATGTTGTATTCCTCCATGTAGTTCTTTAGGCCCATAAGGCTTCGGGAAGCCTTTCTGCACAATCTCTTCTGTGTAGATGAATAGTTTTGGTGATGATGTATTCAATAACTTTGTTTGTAGACTCCACTTGGCCATTTGCTTGTGGATGGTAAGGGGTGGATTTTCTGTGCTTGATTTTGTATTCTTCCATCAGCTTCTCCACCATGTTGGATGTGAATTGACTTCCCTGATCTGTTACAATTTCTCTTGGAACACCAAAGCGAGTAAAAATGTCCTCATAAAGAAAACTAACAACTGAATTTTCAGTAGCAGAAAGTAATGCTTTGGCTTCTACCCATTTAGTGACATGATCAGTACATACCAATATATACTTCTTTTGTTTAGATGGTGGATTAATAGGTCCAATGAAATCTAAAGCCCATTTTTCAAAGGGTTCGATGAGTACCTGTGGTTGCAATGGCATTTCACTTGAAAGAGTCGGTTTCCCTACTCTTTGGCAGCTATCACACCTTTTGACATATTTTTTTGTATCTTTGAAGAGGGAAGGCCAATGATATCCTAAAGAAAGGATTTTATAGGCTGTCCTTTTGTCAGCAAAGTGTCCGCCGCATGGTTCATCATGACATGCCTTGAGGATGTCAGGCATTTCATCTTCCCTAACACATCTTCTGATCACAAGATCTGGCCCTATTTTAAACAATTCGTTAGAAATCCATGAATATTTTGAACTCCCCTGAATAATCTTTCTTCTTTCACTAGGAAATAGATGTGGAGGTAGTTTCCCTGTAACCAAATAGTTAGCAATATCTGCATACCAAGGAGTCTTAGTAGTTACTGCAAATAAATATTCATCCGGAAACTTATCCTCTACAGGAGAATCTTCTTTAGTATTTTGGATCCTAGACAAGAAATCAGCTACTGTATTTTGTTTCCCTGGTCTATCCAACACAGTAATATTAAATTCCTATAAAAGTAAGAGCCACCTTGTAACTTCGCCATTAGTAACAAGTTTGTTCATTAGATATCTAATCGCAGAATGATCAGTATGGAAAAAAGTTTCATAGCCTATTATATAATGTCTAAACTTATTGATTGCATGAACAACAGCTAAGAACTCTTTTTCAGTCACAGTATAGTTCAACTCAGTGGGAGTTAAGTTTTTACTGGTATAGTAAATGGCATAAGGAACTAAATCCTTTTGACCCAACACAACTCCTAGAACTGTATCTGAAGCATCTGTAGAAATATGGAAAGGGAGTTTCCAATTTGGCCCTCTCAAGGTGGGTGCTTCAGATATTCTTGTTTTCAAAGTTTCAAATGTTGATTGGCAATCAGGATCCCATTTGAATTCACAGTCTTTTGTAAGTAATTTGAAGAGTGAAGATGCTATTTTAGTGAAGTTATCTATAAATCTTCTATAGTATCCAGTAAATCCCAAAAAACTTCTAACATCTTTTTGACAATTTGGAATAGGCAACTTGGAGATGACTTCAACTTTTGATCTATCAACTTTAATCCCATCCCCTGAAATGTGATGTCCCAAAACAATACCTTCAGTAAACATCTTAAAGCATTTTTCATGACTTAATGAAAGGTTTGTTTCTTTACACCTTATAAGGACTTTTCCAAATTCTCTAATGCCTATTCAAATGAATTACCATAAACTGTAAAATCATCCATATAAACTTCTACACAATCATGGATTAGATCAGAAAAGATTCCTAGTAGTGCTCTTTGGAATGTTGCGGGTGCATTACATAATCCAAAAGGAAGCACTCGGTAAGCAAAAGTTCCCCATGGACAGGTAAATTTGGTCTTATCTTGATCTTCAGGTGCTACCTGAATTTGATTATAGCCACTAAAACCATCCAAGAATGAAAAGTACTTTTTGCCTGCTAGTGTATCTAATACTTGATCAATAAAGGGCAAAGGAAAGTGATCCTTCAAATTTGCTTTATTCAATTCCCTGTAATCAATGCATATCCTCCATTTACCATTCTTTTTAGGTACTATAACCAAAGGGGAAACCCATCGGCTATCTGAAATTGGATAAATGAAGTTTACATTGAGTAGTTTTTGGAGCTCTTCTTTCACTATCTCCTAAGGTTTGGATTCATCCTTCTCTGAGGTTGTCTGATTGGTCTACTGTTTTCCTCCATGTAGATATGATGAATGCAACTCTTAGGGTCAATACCTTTCATATCAGTATACTCCCATGCAAATGCAGTAGAATTTTTTTGCAAGATTTTGGTTAGCTCTTCGTGTTGTGATTTTTCCAAGTTTTTGTTGATATTCAATGTTTTACCTGGAAAAATCTCAATGGCGGAACTACCGAACTCTTCCATAGAGTAAAGAGACATTTGTCTAGATGATAGATACTCAATGTCAGAATCTAACTGAAATTGTGTGTGGTCATATTCTGAAGATGTTTCAAAATTTTCTAATGTGTTCAAAATTTGACTATCTTCATTGATTTCAGAAATGGTAAACACAGGTTGTATAGTGTCCTCATCATTGACCCATTCATTATCTCCTACTTCTGTGATTTCTTTTGCTGGAGGATACAAATTAAATTTCTTTGTCGAAATACCATAAAAAATGTACATATCTCCAGATCTACAACTAATGAAAGCATCAGTTGTGGCTAGCCAAGGTCTTCCTAAAATAAGTGGGTGCCCTCCTAAATTACTCTTGGGAGTCAAAATCATGAAATCTACTGGATATTCCCAAGAATCTAAGGAGACTGAAATATCTTCTAATACACCATCTGGTTTGATTATTGATCTATCCACAAGTAGCAATAAAGTAGGTGTAAAAAGAAGATTAGTAAGTTTTAGCTGTTCCATAGTCTGTCTACTCATAATGTTGATAGCAGCCCCTAAGTCAATCAAAGTGTTTGGAATTTCTACCCCATTTATATGTGTTTTGACAATTGGACTACCGGGATCTACATAATTCTGCATGGTAATTTTTCCCATCGTGATATCTGCAATTTTTCCTACCAGGTGAATTCTTCTTGTATCTCTTGGTTTCCTTCCTGGTCTTTTGAGACTCAACTCCTTTATTGTCTTTTCTAGAATAGGAATCTCTCTAATGGCTTGTAGCAAGGGTATCTTGATACAGACATTCTTTAATTCATCTAGGAAATCATAGTCAGGCAACAAGATTTGTTTTTCCACTCCTTTGTCAATTTGTAATCTTTCAAGGAAAGGAGGTGTGGATGAAGATGCAGGTTGCTCAACTATAGGAGTTGTGGGGGTTGACTCTTTTCCTTTTTCTTTTTGAGTGTTTGTGTTTTGAAGAGATGCTTTAGAACCTTTATTGGTTTCAAGAGAATCTTATTTAGAAATACTTTGCTTTTGAGCATCTATAAAAGGCTTTTCTAAAACTCTACCAGATCTGAGTTGTACATCATTGAGAGGAACAATCATATAGGTAGGAAATTGTTGTCCTTCTACCATGTAAGCATTCTGAGGATTTTTATTATTGGGATTTGGCAATGGCTGGGATGGTAGTTGATTTGTCTTTTGTTGGAATGGAAGCAAGAGTTGAGAATTTGGATTTTGTTGAGAAGGTTGTTGTTGTTGTGGAAATGGCAATGAAAGTTGTGGGTTTTGATTTGGAAGTTGTGGAGCTCGTTGAATTTGAAAAGATGGAGGATATTGATAAAATTGAGCAAATCTCACATAAGGATTTTGCATACCTTGTACCCATGATTGATATGGATTTTGTGGTTGGGACCAAGGTTGTTGCCAAGAATTCCAATTTGGTGGGGGTCGAAAGTTCATGGGCTTGTTAAACCCTTGATTTTGTTGCCCCTGCCAAGGTCTCCTTGAAACAAAGCAGAGAGACTCAATTGAATTTGGATCTTCTTGAAAGACAGCTTTGAGCCCAGGAATTGAGGGACAATCCTTGGTCTCATGGCTTTCTGAGCAAATCATACATGTTTCTACAACTTTTGCATCCATGGGGCATTCCCTTAGAGCATGTTTCTTCCTACATTTTCGACAAAAGATGGCCAAAGCTTCAGTTTCTGCTTTCTTCTTGTTTTGTATTTTAAGGGTGTCTAGTTGCTCACTAAGGTTCCCTAAAATATCAGTTTTGAATTCATCAAGCATATTTCCAATCTCTGCCCTACTTACTGATCCAGTTGCAAATTTGTTTGCTCTAATGAGAGAAGGATCTCTAGGCCCTTTTCCAGTTTTACATTTTCCCCTTGAGAGATGGACACATAGTTCTGCTATGTCATGAAGTGGAAGTTGAGAAATATCTCCCTTTCCCATCATGTTTAAAATATCTATCCATTCATCTCTAATGGCTTTTAATAGAAGGGCTTTCAAGTTTTCCTTATCTAAGTTACTCATTTTTGCTCTTTTCAGGTTGTATTGAAATCTTTCAAGTAAATCCTCCAAGTTTTCATCTTCTTTTTGCACTATTTTGAATACCTCATCCTTATGGTTGGTGGGCATGCAATAGTCTAGGTATCTATCCAAAAATGTTTGTTTCATATCATTCCAAGTCCTAATAGATTGAGTGACTAATCCCATGAACCATTTCAAAACAACTCCCTTCAATGTTGAAGGAAACAATTTGAGTTTTTGAGAATCTTCCATATAATCATAAGTTCGGCACATGACTTCAAACTCAAATAGAAATGTTTCAGGATCTTCACTTCGCAACCCATAAAAGTTTGGGAGGACAGATGGTGAGATGTTTTTCATTGTTGTACGAGATTCCTCATCAACTATAGGAAATCCAAATGAGTTATCTCCATCCCTATTTCCCCCATTGTTACCTCTACCTCCTCCATTGTTTCCTCCTCCTCTACGTCTACCTCTACCTCCTCCTCCAAATCCGTTTACTACTTCCTCTGTCATGATAGTTTCCTCAGATATTTCAGAGTCCTCTAGTTCTTCTATTAACGAGGAGGAATTTCTCCCTCTTCTTCTTCAGGTGATTCTACTTCTTTGATTACAATCTGTTCCCCTGTAAAAGTGAAGAAAGGTTCTTTTCCTAAGTCAGATTTGGTGGATAGTATGGGAGAGTCTCCTAATTTAGTTGCTGCCCCTTGAATTCCAGGGATCCTAAGGCCGGGAGTGTGAGTTGGAGATGATGGAGGTGTATCTTGTCTATGCCTTGAAGTAGATGGAGTTGTAAAAATCGAACTCTTGGCCCTAGCTATAAACCTTCCCCTAGAATCTCTTGCTCTATGCATGTCATTTTTTTATTTTTTATCTTCAAGTCGGGCTAATAATTCTCTTTCTCATCTTCCAGATCACACTAGGTGCAAGAAGAGA
Source organism: Pinus tabuliformis (assembly GCA_031772625.1). Lineage (NCBI taxonomy): Eukaryota > Viridiplantae > Streptophyta > Pinopsida > Pinales > Pinaceae > Pinus > Pinus tabuliformis. The sequence continues at coordinate 715,020,678 of CM062815.1, forward strand.
GCATACTCAATAAATTATTAAACAAATAACTCTCTTTTGTGATCCTCCAAATCACACTAGGTGCAAGAGGAGAGCACACTTTGAGAAGTTATCAATTTTTACCTTCCTTGAATTTTTTTTCTCTTTTTTTCTTAAGAAATTGGCTACCTAGTTACACTTCCCCCACAACAGTGCCAAAATGTTTGGTCAATTTAGAGTGTTCTAAATTGCTATATTAATTGTCAATCCGAGAGTCGTAAACTGTCGAAGTGCAGCGCACTATATGTGCAAGATAACCTATTTCTTACTTTTTTTCGTTTTTTGATTTTTATTTCGTTTTGGGTTTATCTCTGTTGATTTCCTAATGTGAGATGGAAATTCTAAAAGACAAGTATGGATATAAATTTTCAAGGCTATGATGTCCTTTGAAATGATTTCCAAAACTTCAAACTTTTCAAAAAGATTTTAAAACATGCAATGATGGAATTAATTCCTAAAAGAAAATGAAAATGTGCCACCATTCTAATTAAACAAACAGTGAACTATTGATCATGAAACCCATTATCCTTGCTGCTGTCTAAATACAAAAGAAACTGTACTCAAAGAAATTCAAAAATTGCAAGCAAAGTAAGGCTAAAATCAAATTACATCAAATCCTATTCTAACCCCTCACCATTAGTCTCACTATGGCTTTCGGAGGTAATCATAAACAACTTGAGCAATCTGATATCTAATTTGCAGAAAAATAAACTAATATCAAACTACACACTCATACTTCAATCCCTCACCATTAGTCTCGCTATGGCTTTCGGAGGTAACTGAAAATGACATGAGCAATTCAATAACTAACTTGTAGAAAAATAAACTAATATCAAACTACACACTCCTACTTCAATCCCTCACCATCAGTCTCGCTATGGCTTTCGGAGGTAACTGAAAATGACATGAGCAATTCAATAACTAACTTGCAGAAAAATAACTAATATCAAACTACACACTCATACTTCAATCCCTCACCATTAGTCTCGCTATGACTTTCGGAGGTAACTAAAAATGACATGAGCAATTCAATAACTAACTTGCAGAAAAATAAACTAATATCAAACTACACACTCATACTTCAATCCCTCACCATTAGTTTCGCTATGGCTTTCGGAGGTAACTGATAATGACATGAGTAATTTAATATCTAATCTAACTAATAAAGCAATTGGACAAAACTGAAATAAATAAAACAGTGCTGGAATTAAAACTAAGAAAAATAAATCAGCAGAAGGACAAGAAGGATTCCAATTCATTAGTCATTGTAAAACTATGTGCAAATGCCCGGGCTGCCTACTGTAATCTGGAACAAAGACACTGATCAGTTAACAGCAGTATAAACGCATGTAAAATTATGGACAGAAATAACATGTTAATACCATAAGAAATGCAATATATACAAGTGAATAATTATGGCATCAGGAACGTAAGGAAATAAAGCATGAAACTATACAGCAATAAACAAAACCTCGGTGTGTACAGGGGCCCTCTGCACAACCTCGGGCAATCAACTATCAACCACGAATTGAGCTTATAAACAGAGTCTTCTCATGTATTCAAAATGCAGTCATAACACAGAAATAATGTCACGGCACAGTGGGCTCATTAACAGTCAAAATTACATTACAAAGGCTAACTATCATGCGTATGGGAATGCATTATTTATAACAGAAAACTACATAACTAATTTCCTAAAAACTGCGCAGATAAAAGACACGTGAACAACCACGTCCAGGGATCTAGCATCATGGCTGCCGTGAAGATTAAATCTATTGAGGGTGGCTATTGGATTCGCCTTATGGAGCAGTCCACAGGTGTTGATATGTCCCCTGAGATTTAGGAACGGCCACGCAAGTCTTCACGTGGTGAAAAACGGAGTTCTGTCACCGTAGGACTCTTATGTTGACCACCACTTGACTACCTTTGACCACGGCCTTCTTTGGTGAATTCGACTAAGCCAATAGGACTCGGTCCATGTCCACGTTATTTCCAACTTGCCCATGTGGCTCGATTTGGCTAAAGACACCTGCAATGTAGACTTTAACAAAAAGGCTGCAGAAAGTTGAATTAGTTGCAGAAAGTGGCAAGATTCTGCAGCTTAATGAGCAAAAATCTAATTCAAACAACAGACACAAAACATAGTTAGGAAACCACTTTATATGCTCTTTTAAACTAATATGCACTGATGTTGACAGCTTAGGAGGTCCAGGTAAATGGGAAAAAGTCTAGAAAGGTGTATAGGAAAGATGCAAGTTTGGGGCTCAACAGGAATATGCTCAACATATGCTTCTTCTTAATGTTTATCAACCACTGTAGTGTATTACAAAGTTTGTTAGGTTTCATTGACTTTTAATAAGTTCCTCATTATTATTTATAACATTCATTTATATATAAACAAATATATTTAGAAAAATGACCCATTACTTTTAATTAATTTAGAAAATTAGATTTGTTCCATATAGCTCCCCACCCACCAATTTCTTAGGGATTTGAGATTATTCCAATTTTAACAAGTTCCTCCATCTTGACATTATTACAATTTTAATAAATTTCTCATTATTATTTATAACATTCATTTATATATCAGAAAATTTTATTTAGCAAAATGACGCATTACTTTTAATAAATTTAAAAAATTAGATTCGTGACATGTGGCTCCCCACCCACCAATTTCCTAGAGATTTGAAATTATTCCAATTCTAATAAGTTCCCCCGTGTTGAGATCATTCCAATTCTAATAAGTTCCTCATTATTATTTATAACATTCATTTATATATGAAAAATTTTATTTAGCAAAATGGTCCATTACTTTTAATAAATTTAAAAATTAGATTCATGACAAGTGAATCCCCACCCACCAATTTCCTAGGAATTTGAGATTATTTCAATTCTAATAAGTTCCTCCATGTTGAGATTATTCCAATTCTAATAAGTTCATAATTATGTTTATAACATTCATTTATATATAAGCAAATTTTATTTATAAAAATGGTCCATTGGTTTTAATAAATTTAAAAATTATATTTGTGGCATGTGGCTCCCACCCACCAATTTCCTAGGGATTTGAGATTATTCCAATTCTAATAAGTTCCTCCATGTTGAGATTATTCCAATTATAATAAGTTCTTCAATATTATTTATAATATTCATTTATATATAAGCAAATCTTATTTAGCAAAATGGTCCATTACTTTTAATAAATTTAAAAAATTAAATTCATGCCAAGTGGTTCCCCACCCACCAATTTCCTAGGGATTTGATATTATTCCAATTCTAATAAGTTCCTCCATGTTGAGATTATTCCAATTCTAATCAGTTCCTCCATGTTGATATTATTCTAATTCCAATAAGTTCTTCGTTATTATTTAAAACATTCATTTATATATAAGCAAATTTTATTTAGCAAAATGGTCCATTACTTTAATAAATTTGAAAAAAAATTATTCATGACACATGGCTCCCCACCCACCAATTTCCTAGGGATTTGAGATTATTCCAGTTCTAAATTTATTTTTGAAAAATTCAGTATCTATTATTCATTTGTTTTTAAGATTTTGCAACAATGCCTAGGGTATAATATTATTCATAGGGTTTATATTATTAATCTTTAGGTTTAATATAAATCCATTGGGTTTATAATCATCGTCAACCATGGTCCAATGTCACATTGCGATAAAGATTTTTTCAATATGAAAATCAACCAATGTAGCATTGTGACACAGATTGTCTCAATATGGAGATCAACAAAGGTCATCCATTGCCCAACGTCGCATTGTGAGAAACGTTGTCTCAATATGAGAATCAATCATGGTCAATTATATTCCAATGTCGCATTGTGACAAACATTTATTTTAGGGTTTATAATATTTATCTTAAGGTTTATATCCTTGGGTTTATAATATTTATCCCTTGGGTTTAATTTTATTCCCTTGGATTTATAATCCCTTTGGTTTATTATTCCCTTGGATTTATAATCCCTTTGGTTTATTATTCCCTTGGTTTTATAATATGTATCTTAGGGTTTATATACGTTGGGTTTATAATATTAATCCCTTCAGTTTAATATGATTCCCTTAGGTTTATATTATCAATTAGTTGGGTTTTTAATCCCTTGGATTTATTATTCCCTTGGGTTTATAATATCAATCCCTTTAGGGTTTATATGCCTTGCATTTATAATATTAATCCCTTGGGTTTAATATTATTTTCTTGGGTTTATAATACCTTTGAGTTCAATCATAGTCAACCATGGTCACATTGTGACAAAGACTATCTCTTGGTCCAACGTCACATTGTCACAACCATGATCGTCCATGGTAAACCATGGTCAACCATTGTCCAACGTCTCATTGTGACAAACATTGTCTCAATGTGAAAATGAATCATGGTCAACCATATTCCAATGCCGCATTGTGACAAATATTTATCTTAGGGTTTATATTCCTTGGGTTTATAATATTTATCCCTTGGGTTTTATATTATGCTCTTGGGTTTATAATATTTATCTTAGGGTTTATATATCTTGGGTTTATAATATTAATCCCTTGGGTTTAATATTTTTTCATTGTGTTTATAGTATCAATCTGTTGGATTTTTAATCCCTTAGGTTTTTATTATTAATCGCTTGGGTTTATAATATCAATCCCTTTATGGTTTATATACCTTTCATTTATAATATTAATCCCTTCGGTTTATAATACCTTTGGGTTTTAGAATTAATCCCTTAGGTTTATTATCGCCTTCGGTTTATAATATCAATCCCTTGGGTTTATATGGTTCATATTCCTAGGGTATAATATTATTCATAGGGTTTATAATATTAATCCTAGGGTTTAATATAAATCCCTTGGGTTTACAATCATGGTCATCCATGTTCAACGATGGTCTAATGTCATAATGTGTTAGAGATTGTCTCAATATGAAAATCAACCACGATCAACCATGGTCCAATGTCAGATTGTGACAAACATCATCTCAGTATGAAAATCAGTGATGGTAAACCATGGTCAACCATGTTTCTTTTAGGGTTTATTTGTCTCAATATGAAAATCAATCATGATCAACCATATTCCAACATCGCATTGTGACAAGTATTACGTTAGTGTTTATAATATTTATCTTAGGGTTTATATTCCTTGGGTTTATAATATTTATCCCTTGAGTTTAATATTATTCCCTTGGGTTTATAATATTTATCTTAGGTTTTATATACCTTGTGTTTATGATATTAATCCCTTGGGTTTTTAGTATTAATTCCATGTGTTTATAATATCAATCCCTTTAAGGTTTATATACCTTGCATTTATAATATTAATCCCTTGGGTATAATATTATTCCCTTGGGTTTATAATAGCTTTGGGTTCAATCATGGTCAACCATGGTCACATCGTGACAAAGTATATCTCTTGGTCCAACGTCACATTTTGACAAATGTTGTCTCAATATAAAAATCAATTATGGTCAACCATATTCCAACATCACATTGTGACAAATATTTATCTTAGGGTTTATAATATTTATCTTAGGAGATATATTCATTGGGTTTATAATATTTATCCCTTGGGTTTAATATTTATCCCTTGGGTTTATAATCCCTTGGGTTTATTATTCCCTTGGGTTTATAATATTTATCTTAGGGTTTATATACCTTGGGTTTATAATATCAATCCCTTGAGTTTATTTGGTTCATATTCCTAGGGTATAATATTATTCATAGGGTTTATAATATTAATCCTGGTGTTTAATATGAATCGTTTGGGTTTACAATCATGGTCATCCATGGTTAACGATGGTACAATGTTACAATGTGTTAGAGATTGTCTCAATATGAAAATCAAGCATGGTCAACCATGGTCCAATGTTGCATTGTGACAAACATCGTCTCAATATGAAAATCAATGATGGTGAATCATGGTCATGCATGTTTATTTTAGGATTATAATATTTATCATAGGGTTTTTATACCTTGGGTTAATAATATTTATCCCTTGTTTAATATTATTCATATGACGTTTACATCCATATCAAAAGTGAAATCAATAGATAGTTTGCAGATTTCACTGCCTTTTTCTTTTCAGCGTTATGCAAAAATGCAAGACAAAGCGAGAAGGGATTTTTTGGAAAACATGAATGGTTGTGATCATTGTCTTGTTGATTTGAATTGGTGCTAATTTTTTCATCGATCTTAGTGTGTTTTGGAAGAGGTTAACATTTAATAATTGTGTTCTAGTGGAGTGTTTAAAGTTGAATTTCCTATCAACCACATTTAAATTGTTATTTGATTTTTATTAGATGTTTATTTCACAATTAATTCATTATTATTTATTAAATGATTATTAATATAATTTATTAAATGATTATTTAAATAATTGTTGTTATTATTATTATTTAATATAATAGTAATAATATAAGAATTATTATTATTAATATGGTTATTATATTTATATTAATATTATTGATAATAACATTAATTCTTAATATTATTGATAATTAATATATGTGCTTGATATGGGCCTATCGGCGTTTATCAACCACATTTATTAATGTGGTTGTGCTAGTAATATATATATTCCATAATAAAGACTTGTATTGAACAATGGTTTAAGTAAAGTCGAGGGATATATGAAGTTCAAATCTCTACAAAAATAAAAAAGAGTTATATCCATCAAGATTTGTAAAAGGTAACAACTTAGAGTCATTTACGACTGGTCAACATGTGCATTGAATTACAACCACTTTCAATCAATCTTCAATTATGCCTTCATGGAGATGAGTGATCTTGTGGCTCAAAAAGCATGAGTATAGAATGAGAAAGGGATGCTTGGTCAAATAGTTGTTCTGCATTCAAGTAAAAAGTCCTCATTCATCCATAAGAAAAAGTATGTTCTAACTATTAATACAAAGAGGTGGGCCACCATTATTGTCGAGCATCATCTTTATGCATGAAAATTAATGAAATTGCTTCTTACAAGAAATTAGAATATGTCTAGACTTTAATGCAACCAACATTTGGTTTTCTTGGAGAATAAAAATAGGTAATCAAGTACAATCAATGCACCCACTTAATCCATATTACTACCTAAATTAATTTGTGGATATATCAAAAAGTGTATTTATATGATGGAGAGCAATTTATATAAGGTTTATTGCTATTGACTTTGTTGAAGATTGTATGTGTTAGTTGTGTCATTAATTTTTCCCTGTTTTTCGTTGTACTTTAGATTTGTACTCTCAATACTGCAATCATAATTCCTGGTAGGCCAATCCTGGCTCTACTATTATCTTTCGATTGTATCCTCAATGTAGAGCTAGGAAGCTTTGATGTTTCCAATCATGTTGTTTTTAGTAACTATAAATAATATGTTTAGTTAATCTATTTTATCGGTTCATTGGTCATGTGTGGTTGTGCAATTAGTCTACTCGTTGAATATAAGTATATCTAAGCTACTCGTTATTTCCTATTACATTCTACAGTATCCCAAATAGAATAATAAATTTTCTCCAATCGAAGTCCACAATTTGATGTTGGTGGTGTTGTGTGCTCACTCAAATGATATGCATGCTTGTGGGGACAATATCAACAATGGAAATTAGCACAATTTCAATTCTATTGAGAGAATCTTTCTAGTAAATCACATTTCAATATTTCTAGTTGACGCATTTCGAACCGCTCAATGTGGTTCGTCATCAAGATCTTGATGAATGAACTCATCAAATCATGTAATTATATATTACAGAGATGCAAAATGGCTAGAGAAATGAACGCTAAGGATAATAATGAATTAATTAATATAAAAGTTATATAATTTAAAAATTATAAACATTAAACCATTTATAAATTAATTAATATAAAAAAGGAATTACTAAATTTAGTCGTAGTCTAACTTATAGACAAAATGATCTTTTTGACGACATTTTTCTGATTAATTAATCAAAATCTGATAGATATTTTTAAAAAATTGAGTTTAAATTGTTTAATCTCCATAATTCGAGTGCCTCAAGGGTTTTTCAGGGTGTTGAATCCATTTATGCATTCAAAAACTTATTTTAAACAACAACAAAAACTAAAAAGGTTATTTCGTCTTAGACTGCCCTAAATTTATTCTTAATTTTCAAAAAATATTGATTATAATAATAGGTTATTATTATTCTCATAATAACAATTTCTAATTTCATGAAGAACTAATATTAAAAATATTATTATTTCAATTAAAATAAATAAATAAATAAAAATAAAAGGATCATCATTAATAAAAAAAATTTAAAAAAAAAATGAGGAAAAAAAGGAGAAACCGTCGGGAAAGAAAGGAGAGGGAGAAAGGCACCAACTTAGGGAAAAAGAGACGGGATCCCACAACTATTAATCTTCCACCCATCATCTCTATTCAACAACATAAACCTTTTTATCAATTTTGATATCCTTCCTAAACTTTTGGTGATGGAAGTGGTCAATCCTTGCAATGACTTGGGAATCTTCCAAACAAACATGGTGTTTAGTTTTCTCAGCATGTTTCTCTAAAGTTGAGGAGTGTGTCCTACAATATTTGATATCAGCAACATGTTCACGAATCCTTTGATTTATAGAGCGACATGTTTTTCCAATATAGGAGGTCCCACATGAACATGGGATTAAATAAACACCTTTCATGTCTTTTGGATCCAATAGGTATTTGATGGATTTGAGGGAGCTATGAATGGTGTTCAAGGGTCTAAACATTATGAATTACAAAAGTGTGCATTCTGAAATTCAATTTTCCTACAAACATGTTCATGTTTATGATTTTTAGTCTTTGCAAAATATGTACTTTTTGGTGCATAAGATTATTCATAATATCTCACAACATTTTGTGTGTACCTAGTATTTTCGTAATGTCTTATTGAGTACAATGCAATACAGACAATGGAATGTGAAGAATCACTAATGAAACTATTAAAATATCTTTCTGAGAGAGATTGTAGTAGAGTGTAAAGGTAAAGACAAAGGTAGAGGTGAGTTCTTTATTGGTGCAAAATCTGTGTATGATTTGTTAGAAAATCCTTCTCATTTTAAATACAACAATCCTCCTCACTCTTAAGTATTTAGGCTTGATTTATAGTGCATAAGGTTATTCATAATATTGTTGGTCTCTAATTAATATTTCTCATAAGATATGTTGCTATTTTGTGCAAGGTGTCCTTGATAGGCCATCGACGCATTTTGGGGTTGCGGATAGGTGTCTCTATTTGTTTCTTTTTTCATGTTTTCTTTTTGTTAGTTTAGTTGTTTTTTATTATTGTTGTGATTTTTTTTCTAATCTTAATTTTTCTTTCCTTCACATTTGTGAGCATGGCCATGCTAATTTTTTGTTGATATATATAATTTAGTTTTTTTTTTTTTTTTTTTTCTCATGTGCCCTCTTTTCTATTTTTCTTAATTTCATTCTTCTTTTTTTTGGAGTTGGGGGTAAGGGAGAATTGGTGAAACAAGTCATTATAGCCTATGTCATGGTTTTAGTTCCAAGATTGTATTGGGAAAAGGCAATGGATGTATGTATTACGGAATTTACTTGTTTACTATTATATAATTTTATCCTTATTTTAATTTAACTCATTTGCTACTTCATAATTATATCATTTGTTTAAATTTAAATGCAATGTAGGTTAAGGAAGGTGGAGGAAAACTGATGAAATGACTTAACATCATTGTGTGAGAGAGATGTGGGGCACTATAGAAAATGTGGAGGCAATGACATAGCGGTTGAGTTATCTTTTGTGATAGAGGGTGAGTTTATTCTTTTGTTTTTGTTTTTCCATTGCTATCGATTTTTGTTTTTGCATTTAGGAGCATGGCCTCCTTGGTTTGATGGTAAACCAAGTCAAATATCCCAAATAGTAGTAACAACTTCATCTTCAAATGTGCCCCTTTATAAGAGTTATTCAATCAAAATAGACAAGAGATATGTGGACAACTCACCCCCATGAGAAGATGTGCACGTCAAACCTCCTTCACATGCATGGATATGTAAGTCGCTCAACCATCCAAATGGACAATCTTCAAGTGAATGCATGGTATCATCTGTAAATAATCATTTTCTAGTGAACAATATACAATATATTATGGACCATACCATGTTGTAACTAAATACAATGTGTCAACTGCAAATTATAGAAATTTGTAGGCCTTGTTGTGACTTTTTCTAGCACCTTCAACACGAGTGCTACAGGGGTCATAGAAAGCCTCCTAGAGACAACCTCTAGGTTGATTGTAGACCAATTCCTAGGACATCTTAAAGAGAGGAGTGCATGGAAGATTATGAGTGGGGTTTCTGTTGCACTCCAATTGTCACGTAAGTAAAAAGAGAATAAAGAGGGCTTGGTTCAAAAGTCTATCATGCAGGTAAACTCAAGCCGATACATGGATCCAAATGCTCAAGGGGTAAATCAGGCCAACCTCAAAGAGAAATGTCTAGTTCTAGTGTCCGACACACAACAATAGGCAGCTTTATATTGAAGTTGTAGTAAAGTGAAGAGGAGGAAAGGAAGGAGGGAATTCGATACATAGGGTTGTAAACATGATAGAATCCTACGAGGCAGTGTTCTAGTAGAAATATGGAAGAGAGAGAAGGTGGAAAGATAGAAACAACAAAGTGATTATTTAGTTTTTGTACCAAATACAACATGGGTACCATTAGAGCTAAACAACAAAAGTAAATCTGGGCTCACACAGGTGTTGTAGGTTAGTCAAATAACACAAGTAAATTTGTCTTGTACACAGGTACTATAGGTTATAGGCTAACACAAATAAATTTTTCTTATGCACAAGTATTGTTTGCTTATTTAGTAGCCTAGATAAATCCATGAATCAGAGGGAAACTGAAAAATTCATCACACTATTTTTGGAGAAGGAAAACATATATGAAAAGAGATTATAGAAGAGAAAACATATTGTGCATTTATCTGCTTGGAATCACCAAGGAGTTTCATTAATCCAATATGAGTCCAACATACTAGTCCATTTACATTCAGCCAACATATCACTAAAGTCCCTCATGGATAGGCAAGTAGAACCAAAGTGGAATCGCATAAATCTTAACCCGTAGGTGTAGAATTCTGGAACCTTTTCTAAGAGTTTCTTTCCCCAATTTATAAGAAGAAGGGGAGCTTGGATTACAGTTACAAAATATTTTCACTAGAGTCTCCCGCTGTCTTGGCGTGCAAGGCTCTGCTTCCCAAAATGATTACAATCAGGATTTGATCCCTTTGCGGAAATGCATAGAAATTACATAATACTTAAAAGAAAGAGGAAAATGGAAAGATGGAGGAATTTTTCATCTTGCGCTTCCTGTGAAGGCCCCTGATCAGGCAATGTCTCTTCCATGATGTGTCGGAAAATCCACCCGTCGCTTTTGGTCTTAACTGTTTGGCTTGCTCGTTCTATGGAGTTTGGAGTGGGAAACTAAGTTTGCTTGTTATAGAGCAACAACAGAGTTTGTCCAGGTAGTCCTTTATATTTATGACAGAGCGGGGCTCCATTCTGAGCTATTAATCTTCCTGAGTCCCCCCATACTGATTTATTGTTGCACCATACTTCATTCACTGCTTCCATTGCCGACCCATCCGCCATTTAAAGCTCTGCACCATGCTATCGGAGCATTACCGCATCGGGACCTTTACTCTAAAAGATGTCATAGAACAATGAGTCCTGATCGCCTTTGGCCCCTTGTCACTTAGCCCCCTTCTATGTTTCTGCCAATGTTTTAGAACTTCGACTCTGACTCCGACTCGGCCGAGGATCGACTCCGACTCCGACTCCAAAACAGTAATGACTAGGCCGGTTCGATTTCAATGACTCGTTCGTTGTAAAAAATACATTAAATATTTTTTTTTATAAAAAAAACATAATTTTAAAGATTTTAAACATAATTTTAAAGATTTTCTTCATGTTTCCAAACACATAGCATTATAATATAGATGGAAGACAATATATGATCAAAGTAGGCTCATGAACCAATCCATTATATCAAAATGGCACCCAATGCACTGTCCAATGGCAATACATAGTCAACTGTCATACATGATCAAAGACTCAAAACAAAAAACACATAACCAAGGAGGCTAGAAATGGCCTCTACAACAAAAGTAAACTGTGACCAGACTCTAATACTACTGGCTAGTAGCTACTTCCAGAGGAGCCAAGATCATGTTGATCAATCTCTGGATCATCATCAGAGTTAGACAGGGGGGGCCATGGCTCCTCATCATCATCATCATCTCCAACTGCAACTGTAGAAGTGGTACCACTAGCAGGTTGTGCAACCGCAGCAGATGCAAGCTGAGATAGAGAAGATATGCGGTTGTGCTTCTGTTGTGGCTGAGCAGAGGAAGCACCTGCAACTAGAGTCCTTGCTGGCTGTGAGGCTGAGGCTAGATCGGGATCTGCATTCAACTGAACATCATGTTCAACTGATGCCACGATATCTAAATCTAAATCAAGATCCTCATCAGGATCAAACTCTGCTGGATGACTCTCCACTACCCAATCTGATGTTGGATCAATGTCTTCCAACACAATGGGATTTGAATCAGGTCTTTTGTTTAGCAATTGGTTTCTTCTGAGTCGGAGGTTGTATTAGACATAGGCTAGATCATTTAACTGTTTTTTATCCAAACAGTTTCTCTTCTTTGTGTGAATCCTCTCAAAGATAGACCAATTGTGCTCACACCCAGTAGCACTGCAAGTTTGACTCAAAATACGAATTGCAAACTTCTGCAATTCAGGACAATGGCCACCAAAAGCCTCCCACCATTGTGCTGCAAAAAACATAGGAGCGTAATGAGTTAGCTCAACAAAATTACAAATTATATCCAACTTTCAAATTATAAACGATTTAATAAAATTTAAAAAAAAAGAAGTAAAACTATTAAGAATTTGAAAACTGAAATTTTTGTTTACCTGGCTTATCTGCTTCTCTTGCAATCTTTGCTAGGTTCTTCCCAAAGGTACCCGAGGCATTGCTGAAGGTTGTGACCTATTAGTGTATCTCCAGCTGATCAGACTCCAATGGGATCATGCAATCAATGCAATCAATCAGTCCATCTCTGACCTCCACCCTCAAAGCTCCTGACTCCTTAGCTTTATAATGATACAATGGGTTCAAAAAATACCCAACTGCATGTATAGGGCGATGGAGTTGATTGTTCCATCTTTCATCAATGATTGCCCAAATGGGCCCATACTTAGCCACTCTATCCTTGTATGCCCTCTTTATTTGCTCCTTTGCTTGATCCAATATAGCCTCATAAATGAAGCCCATAGCCAACCTTTCCCCATCCACCAACCGCAACACCTTAACCAGTGGCTCAGCAAGCTTCACAATCTCTACTACCTTTCTCCAAAAAGTTTATTCATTAACTTTCTTTTTCAATTCTTTTCCTTCCGGTTTTAGACCAATTGCTTTGATTCCATTCATCACTGGCAAACATCTTTTGCATGTTTCTATTTTGGGAAAGCATAGATTGCAATGTCAAAAAATGAGTAGCAAATCTAGTGATGACAGGCCTAATAATATCCTTGCCCCCAGTGTGTTTCCTCACGAGGCTCAAAATCAATGAATGATTTTAGATAAATTTTGTTATGCTTTTGGCATGATCTACAGTGTTTTTGACCCAATCTATTTTTCCAATATCCTCAAGCATGAGATCTATGCAATGTGCAGCACATGGGGTCCAAAAGATGGTCTTGTGTTTTTCCTCTAACAGTTTACCAGCAAGAACATAGTTAGAGGCATTATCTATTATGACTTGAACAACATTAGCCACCCCCACCTCATCAACAACCTGATCCAATAGCTGAAACAACAATTGCCCATCTTTTACCTTATCACATGCATCAACTGATTTTAAAAACATGGTTCCCCGTGGGCAGAAGACAAGAAAATTTATGATGGTACGGTTTCTTTGATCAGTCCATCCATCTGACATGATGGTACATCCTGTTATTGCCCATGAGTCCTTGAAATCTTTCAAATACTCATTAATGGAGTCAATTTCTTTCTGCAAATGATACCCCCTTAGTTCATGCATAGTAGGGCCTTTGAAGCCTTTTCTAGCAACATGTATGGCATCAAACATAGGCTTATAATATAGTGAACGGGAAGCATTGAAGGGGATATCAGCATCATACCACCATCTAGCTATGTACTCACAAGCAGTCTCCCTCAATTCTTTCTTTCAATGGTCATCTAAAGTGGGCTACATTTGACTTTTACTAACTTGAGGACCATGTGCATCTGATGGAGAGGAGGGAGTGAAATAAGTTTTGATAGTCATATCACCCTTTTTCATTCTACCCTTTCCCTTATCTTGAACAGAAACAAAAGAGGGAGGAATATATCAGAAAGGGTTGAATGCATCGGTATGAGGGATAGAGGAAGAACCCTCAAAATCATAATTGGGGTTGGTAGCCCTCATTTTTTGTATCTCCCTCTTCCTCCCAATTTCGGCCTCTAACTCTCTTTGCCTAGTCTTATCTTCTTTAAACTTCTCAAAGCTGGCCAACAATTGCTTCCTAATCTCCCCAATTTCTGGTGAGGTACATGGAGTAATTTGGCCTCTAAACCCCACCAAGTGTTGTTTCAGCCTATTAATGCCCCCAGGACCTTCCTTAATTTTCCTATGGCCAAATTTGCATTGCATTTGACTATCAACCATTTCAACATATGCCCAAGCAGGATCTCTCGCTCTAGGTGCCATTTTTTTACTAGGAAATGAAAGCAAACAATCTGAAAAAAAAAAAAAAAAAAAAAAAAAAAAAAAAAAAAAAAAAAAAAAAAACCAACATTGATTCAATGTTCATTTCTTTCACAAAAAACAGTTTCTAGGCTTTCTAGATATGCACCTAAAATTTAATAAGCAAAAAGAGATTTGTAGAGGTGAAAAAAAATACCTACAGGCACAAACTGCCTCCTCAAGCTTGCTCCAAGAATCAACTCCTCAATGTTGCTCCAAATGGCTGCCCAAGAAGCTCCTCACTCCAGCAACAATGCTTGCCCAAGACTCCTCACTGCTGCTCCAAAAACAAACTCAAGAACTGCTCACTAACTCTCACTGAAGTTCTCACTCAAATGCATGAGATGGCTGTGAGAGAATGAGAGCATTTGAGTGTGTTAAATAGGGTTTGGGAGGGGGGAATGGACCCCAAATAACATTTAACTAATTTATAAAACACATTGGAGTCCCCATCAATCAGCTATCACTTAAAAATTTATAAAAAAATATGAGAAATCACACTTTTTTTGGGGTTACAGGCCGCAGTTAGTGACTCGGCCGAGTTATTGCGGAAACGGCCGAGTTGACCGAGTCATGGCTGACTCGGCCGAGTCATGCAATAACTCGGCCAAGTCAGCCATGACTCGGTCAACCGAACTGGTCATTAGTCCGTTTCAAAAAAAATTGTGTGCCTCGGATCAACTCGGCCGAGTCATTAATGACTCTACCGTTTTTTAAAACACTGGTTTCCGCATAATAGGACCGAGGGTTGTGACCTAGGGCTTAGCCCTAAGGCGCTAGAGCCTTCGGGCTTCCCTCGGGGGTCTCTTTCCTTTGTTACTTCGAATCCCGCATACTGGCGATTTTCAATGCTTTGCCTATGATATCTCCCCTTGACCCTTGCGATCATCGATTTGCGGGATTGGGCCCACCCGGGGTATCGCAATCGCAATACGGGAGAGAATGTGAGGATGAGTGGTTTTTAGAGGGGGGCATGAGTTGTAAGTGGTAAGTGAGGGGGGGGGGGTGTGAAATGATATGAGAGGGACACGTGTCAGAGGGGTCTAGTGGGGAAACTGCTTTTCAGAACCCCCCTGCTGATAAAGGGAAACATCACCGGGGGGCCACAAAGGCCTGGGAATAATTGATTAAGGCGAAGTCAATCTGGGTCGTCTAGAGATGGGGGGCACTCAATCATTATGCAGCCTTTGAAAAGGGGCGGACCCAACAGGTATTTAAATCCAATGTATAAAATATCAAATCCGGGGAGTTCCCGCATATCGCAATCACAAGCCTTGTAACTGGAGTTGCGACCTTTTACCTTTGTTGATCGCCGATAAAAGAGATTGATGGCGTCATTAGTGCCACGTGGAACCTCTTGAGTGCTAACACGTGTCACTCAGAAATGCCCCCATCGGACCCCTAAAAAAGTTGAATGTGCATGCCATGTGTCTTCCATATTGCCGCATCTTTTCCATACTGCCACATCATGTTGACGTCAGCTGCCCCGTGGATTCTTAGGACCAATAGGATTCTGTCACGTGGCCCCCTGGAGGAGAGAGAAAAGGGCCCATCCGCCCTTGGATTTTCCATGAATTCCTTTGTTAAATCAAATCAGCCCCTCCCAACGCTTTAACACTAAAGCCCAAATTCTGGACGATTTTGCGCTATCGGCCTATTTCGCCCCCGTAATTCCTTAAGGATTTCCCATAAGACCTACCGATTGTCGGTTTGTCGGTATTACAGGGTTTGATATCGCGGGACTGCAGGATTGCGATATCGCGGCACTGTGATGATGCAGGACTACAGGATTACGATGATGCGGGATTGCGAGATTGTGATATCGCGGGATTGCGATGATGTGGGACTACGGGATTGTGATATGTGGGACTACGGGATTGTGATATGCGGGACTTTCCCACCATCGATAAGCCGATATGTCGTGCCTTGGACTCGCCAATAGATGATTTGAGATATCGACGATCGATTGATCGTTGATTTCATTGTCTGCTCTGATTGTTGCTTTAGAAAAGCCCCAATTGTGATTTGCGATTTTCCTAACCCTTAGCCTTTTCTCTTTGTTTACTAGCTTTCAAAGGGGCGGCTTCAATTTTCTCTAATTTTTTATCCAGGAGTCAATTTTTGAACTTTCACCTATCATTGGAAAGCTTGTTCCGAGAACTAACCAGCGGAGAGGGTCCGATTAATATTTGAGAGCTCCTATGACTTGGGAAATGGGTTCAAAATTCACTTCTATTTCTTACCCTTTTCACAGTTGAAAACACATTTAGCAATGAGTGACAATAGGCCTAGCTTGGTTTTAGGTTTTAGGAATCACATCAGTTTAATGCTCAACCCTTCATGGTTTTATGCTACTATTTTTAAACATCAATATATTCAAAAAACATGAAACACATAAGCCCACTCTGCTAAACTATTTTTTGAGAATAAGACAAGCTATCCCACAATTTAACACAATGATTTTTGGTCCAAAGACTCTAGAAAAACCCCAAAGGGAAAACTAGTGAGTAGAGAAAGATTTTTATTACTTTCAAGGAAGTTATTACAACGTTCAATGAATGTAATCATAGTGGACTTATCTCGCTAAATTCTTGCCCAAAATTCCTTGGAAACTGTGTTGAATATGCTCCTTGATGTTTTTGCATTCTTGCTCAGAAATTTTAGCCAACTCCAGTATAGTTTGACAATAATAAATGCTTCTATTAGTCCCCTCAAATCACACGCCAGATAACCACTCAAATTTCTGTCCAAAATTTCTTTATTTACATGTTGTTATAGCAGCGCTAACAACTCTGTTAAACCCTCAAAATGATGCCCAAAACTTCTCAAAATTTGTGCAGCAGTACCTTGAATTGTGTGCTTGAGATTTTCTCCTCTGACAACACAATATCAACACTACAACTTCTTGATTTTGTGCTTGAATCACTCAAAAAACCTTGCATCTTTAGTATGCAATTACTTCCCTTAAAAATTTTATTAGTACTTGTGTTATCAAGACCGGACTGTACCAGTCGATTTAGACCAGTTCGGCCATTTTTTGGCAAAAACCGGTTCGAACTAGTGACTTGAACCATTTTTGGCTAGTTAGGTATGGTAAAGTCGCATAGAACATAACAAGTGGGGCCTATTTTGCATTTTTTCTTTTAATTTTTGTCTTAGTTCAGCACTATCCCGCAATATATGCCTAATATTTAAGCCTATGGCCCTATTATTGCTATGCAATTCATGGTAAAAGTGACATTCTCCTTTATATGTCATTTTCATAATTTTACTTAAATTTTTAACATTACCATGAAATGACTTAGGATGTTTGAGAGTGGTTCTGGCCTCATTGGATTTTATATGGAGAAAATAGAATTTTAGATCTCACTCAAAATCCAATAGAATTAACAGTTTTTCAGGATTTCAATATTGCGGGGATTGCAATGTTTCCATGGAATTCTATCATGTATGAGGGTATTGAACTAACATTTAATCAAGAGCACCAGTCTCTCTATGTACCTTGATGTTAGTTGCATTGATTATTGAACTTCTTTATCGTGATCCTACTAAAAATGTACCCATTACTCAAGAAAAATCTTGAATTAACATGCTAAGCATTTTGTTAAAATTGGAAACTAGGGCCAACTTCCACTTTAGGTAGCTCAGTCGATGGAGATAATCATTCCATTGAATTCCTCTTTTCGAGAGGACCAAAATTGACATAAAGATCGTCTCTTTTGGATAAGCGGAAGTGGGATTTTGAATTTTTGTCTTCTCACAAGCAATTATCAAGGTTGGCCTCTCCCATATGTCAGCCCACCTAGTCCAATGGTCACATCTCTTGACCTTCCACTGAATTATATATATAGAGGAGTTTTCTTCGTAATTTTGGACACATCCAAGTACTTGAATTTATGTCTGGGGAAGTTGAGTATTTAAAGGAGGACGAAGGGTTGTTTGTATAGGGTTTCTCTTCTTCTTCTAGGTCGAGATTCATTAGATGGTCAGCCGCAGTCCTTTAGGAATATTCTGAGTGGATTGTTTGGGAAAATTTCTCCTATCAAGTTTAGTTTCAAGAGCAGAAAGGCAATCTGATCTTATTTGTTATCTTTGGGACAGTTTGTGAGAGAGAAACTCTCACCTTGGGAAGCCACTCTTCATATCTATTATTACAGGAAGGTGTCGTGGGTCTAGTTCAGGAGACCAAGAAGCTTCTAGGGAGGTCGATGTCTGGAAAGTGTGTTATATGGTTCATTTTGAGGCTTAGAAGATGATCAAAGGATTCTATGAAGGGAGGTCGCAACCAAATTAAATGTTTGTTGGTTATGTAAGGTACTGTAAGTAGACAGTGTACTGCCCCAACCATTATTCAGAACTACAAAGAAGACGTCACCAACCTTTGGATCTTGCTAAGAATGTCAAAACATTAGATTGACTAGAATATCTTATTATCTAAGGGTAATTTTGTTAGACATTTCATTGGCAAGTAAATTTTATTGTACTCGTTCTCTCTCTATTGATCATTTGATATTTATAATAAGAAAAATTGATAAAGGGTTTTCCCCATCTTGGGGTTTTTCACTCGCTTGAGCCATATACTTGTGTTCCATTGGCTTGGCTTGTCATCTGCTCTTATATTTAATGTTCTTTCTTCAGTTTCTAAGATTTCTAACGAAATAAGAACTGCTAATGATCTAATGTAGTATATGTCCTAAGTAATAACATGTTATCTCCAAAACTTAACACATTTTTTATCTTATTTTAATGCTTATAGGGTGATATTGATGACGAAGGTCCCAATATAGGCAAAGATTTTGATGACATGCAGATATTTTTTGTATCATTTTTGGATGCTAAAGGCGATCTAGGTGTTGTTTTTTGATGAATTTTATGTTCAATATGGATTACATTCGGTCATAATTAGGTTATGTGCACCCTTACATCTATAGATGAGAACTTTGTCGAAATTTGGTACCGGAGGACAGGTGGTTCCCTCAGGCTTTGATCTTTGGCCTAGGGAAAAGTGTCCAAAAGAATTTAATTTTTCTCCTAAAGTGACTTTATAATTTTTATAGAGTCAAATCTAATTTAAAAGTGACTTTAAGTGATAAAGTTACTAAAGTATAATTTTAAAGTGACTTTAATAAAGTCAATGTAAAATTATAAGGGAAAAGTGACTTTGGAAATAAATGACTAAGTGGGTCTTTATTAAAGTGGGGTGAATTAAAAAATAGAAAGTGAGATTTAAATGAACATTTAATCTCAGCTTTAGATTTCAATCTATTTCAGCCATTGGATTTAGGGATCACCCAAAAGTCACTTAGGGTTAGATTAAAGGAGGAAATGGTCATTCATTCTTTCATGGGCAGATTGGGAGAAGGAAAGCAAGAGAGCAAGGGAGATTTCTGGACAGGGAGGAGAAAGAGGCAGTAGCTTGGCACACATTCCAAGGCAGCATTCCAGCAATTCCATACAGCTGAGTTAGCATATAGTGAAAGGTAGATTTTTGGGCACGATTTTCAAGGAGACCATACAACAGTTTGCACAGAAATCGAGGAGCAAAAATCTGAGTTTGCTAGCACGATTTTCAAGGAGGCCGTACAACAGTTTTCGGCACAGAAATCGAGGAAATCGTACAACAGAATTTCTGGCAGCTTGCACGATTTTCTAGGCAGGTCGTACAACAGAATTTAAGGCTGAAAATTGGCACAAAAATCGAGGAGGACGTACAACATTTATTGCTGATAAGATTTTATTGTTTTCAAGTTTTTTCCAGTTGGCTGTGAGGCACGGAAAACGAGATAAGTTGTAAAATTTTACTTGTTGATTTTTTGTTGAATATTTCTCATTGTAAAAAGCATTTTCCGGAAATAAGAAAGAGCTCTCGGACTGGTTTTCCCCAAGAGTTGTAGGGGGTTTTTCCAAGGTCACCTTGACCAAGAATCACTGTGTTTAAATGAGTTAAATCGCTGTTTGTATGTGCTGATTTTTATATTTCTGCATTTTCCGACATTCTGTAAAATTTCCAGAATTTGTGTTTTTAGCTAAAATTTATTTTCCAGTGTTGAATGTATGGATATGGGAATGGGCATTTAACTATTTTGGAAAAATAAGGTGAAACTGAAAACCGGGGTAGGAAATGAGAAATTTTTACATGGTATCAGAGCTTGAGTGCTGAGGTGCAGTTTGGGACAGCAAGGAGGAAAATTACATCCTATTGATTTTTCACTCAGAAAATTCCAGCAAGCTGATTTTTCACAAACAACAGTTTTATCTTTACTACAGCAGTGCTATTTTTCAGTTTTAGGACAACAGGATGTCATTGGGATTGAGGGTGGGGGATAGGCTGGATGGGCATACAAATTACAGCGTTTGGAAGGAGAGAATGCAGAGTATCTTTGAGGAGGAAGAAGTCTGGGACATCATGGTGCATACCACACAGAACCGTGTTGTTGTGCCTATTGATGCTACTCAGTTGGCTGAGTATAATAAAAAGAACAACAAGGGTAAGAGACTGATTCTAGACGGAGTCAAAGATCGTTGCATTCCTCATGTGAGAGGAAAGAGAAATGCCCATGAGATATGGACAGCATTGTCCAATCTCTACCAGAGTACCAATGAGAACTGGAAAATGGTCCTGAAGGAGAAGCTGAAGACCATTAAGATGGGTAATGACAGTGCAACTGGATATCTCACAAAGATTACTAATGTGAGAGATGAATTGGCAGCAGTTGGAGAGGTCATTCCACCCACTGAGTTGGTGCAGATTGCAGTGAATGGCCTCCCACGTTCATGGATGAACTTTGTTGATGGGGTTTGTGCACGTGAGACCCTTCCCACATGGGAGAGGTTTTGGGATGATTGCATTCAGACAGAGATCAGGAAAGGTCAGCTTGGGGCAGCCAAGCCAGTTGAGCAGGATGAGGATGTAGCACTGTCGGCAGGAGGCAAGAAAGGCAAACGGAAGAAGCAGGCTTCCACAAGCAATGGTGGGGGCAAAGGCAAAGGTAAAGGTAAACAGGGTAACACATAGAAGGACTATTCCAAGGTGAAGTGTTGGAATTGTCAAAAGATGGGACACTATGCAGTTGTGTGTCCGGAGAAGAAGAAGAAGAAGGGGAAGAACCAGAGCGTGGCAGCTTTAACAGAGGTTGAGGACTTTGCAGTTCGTTTTGACCGGGAGTTTGGGTTCACTGCGTATGAGTCCTCTAGTGCAGGATCACCTACCACACAGGTTCAGAGGGAGCATGCTTTTCCCTCGATTAGCGGAGCATCTTCGGGTATCTGGTATGTGGACAGTGGGGCTTCACGTCACATGACAAGAGTCCGTGAGTACTTCTTAGAGATTTCAGAGAGTGACACTGATATAGAGGTAGTACTTGGTGATGACAGAGTTGTTAGAGCAGTCGCAGTGGGGACACTGACATTTCAGAGGGAGTCCAAACCTCCCTTGAAGGTGACAGATGTTCTTTATGTGCCAGGGATGAGGAAGAACCTCATATCCGTCTCAGCTTTAGAGGACAGAGAATATGAGGTACTGTTCAGGGGAGGACAGGTGTTGATGTATCCCAGGGGCACTCCAGCTGATTCAGCTAGAGTGATAGGTGTACGCCATGCAAAGGTGTACAAGTTTGCATTCCAGTCCCTTTTGGCATTGAGCAGTAGTACCAACAGCAGAGCTAGCAGTTCTGAGCTGTGTGAGATTCGGCACCGCAGGATGGGACATATGTATCATGGAGCCTTGAGGACCTTGCGGGAGATCACTATAGGTGTGCCAGATTTCAGTATTGATCACCTTGATACTTGCAGAGGATGTGCGATGGGCAAGTTTGCCAAATCCCCTTTTCCCAGCAGTGACAGCAGAGCGACTGGGATACTTGATTTGATTCATTCCGATGTGAGCGGTCGGATGTCTCATGTTTCCTTGAGTGGATATGAGTACTATGTTTTATTCATTGATGATCACTCTAGGAGGACCTGGATTTATTTCTTGAAGACTAAGAGTGAGGTCTTCAAGCGGTTTCAGGAGTTTAGAGCTCTTGTAGAGACACAGACAGGTCGGAAGATCAAGTCCCTAAGGTCGGACAATGGGGGAGAGTACACCCTTGGAGAGTTTGTTGACTATTGTGCGGAGGCAGGCATTAGGAGGGAGTTCACTGTTCCTTACAACCCCCAGCAGAACAGGGTTGTGGAGAGGAAGAACAGATCCATCGTAGGGGCTGTCAAAGCCATGTTACATGATCAGGGGTTGCCATTGTTCTTGTGGGCAGAGGCCTGCAACACCACTGTTTATTTGCAGAACAGGAGTCCGCATCGTGCCTTGGGGAACATGACTTCGGAGGAGGCTTTTTCTGGGAAGAAGCCTGATATTGGTCATCTTCTATCTTTGGGTGCATTACATACTCTTACATAACCAAGGAGAAGAGGACCAAACTAGAGCCCACCGCAGAGAAGGGTATCTTTGTGGGCTACAGTGAGGCCTCAAAGACCTTTCGGATTTACATTCCTGCATAGAGGAAAGTTGTTGTCAGGTGGGATGTGAAGTTCGAGGAGACAGGGCCTTTAGGAGATCACGGGAGTTAGAGTATCTGGATTAGCCAGAACCTCAGCAGCGGTTGAGTCAGTGATAGGGATCCAGTGGGCAGGGATCAGGAGGATCCGGAGGTACATCTATGAGGATGTCAGGTCCATCAGTGAGCAGAGGCTCACCGAGCGAGAGGGGTGGTGCTTCGGGCAACATACAGAGCAGTTCACTAGGGAGTCCACTAATGGACAGTTCACACGGTACCTCAACTTCTACAGGTTCAGGTGCAGGTAGGAGGACAACAGACAGACAGTCAAGAGTTCAGGCTCCTGATGATGATGAGGAGGAGTTTCATTCTCCAGTGGGAGAAGTGCGCTCTGGGAAGAGGAAGCCTAAGTGGCTTCAGGACACCTTGAGAGATGCCACATCTGTTGCTGAGCCTAAGAGGCCGGTCAGAGAGAGTAGATCACCTGAGAGGTTTTGTAGCTATATGGCAATGGTTACCAGCATCCTTGACTCTGAGCCTTCTAGCTATGAGGAGGCAGCTATCCAACAGGTCTGGAGAGAGGCCATGCAGGAGGAGTATTCTTCTATCATGAAGAATGATGTTTGGGAGGTAGTGCCGAGGCCTGAGGACAAATCTGTGGTTATTTCCAGATGGTTTTACAAGGTAAAGCATGCTACAGATGGCAGCATTGAGAAATTAAAAGCGATATTTGTGGCTAGAGGGTTCTCCCAAGTAGAGGGAGTTGATTATGAAGAGACCTTCGCTCCCATTGCTCGATATACTTCGATCCGCTCCATTATATCGATAGTAGCAGAGATGGGTTGGAAGATCCACCGGATGGATGTGAAGACTGCATTTTTCAATGGCTTCATACAGGAGGAGGTGTACATTGAGTAGCCACAGGGCTTTGAGGTGCATGGGAAGGAGTCCCATGTGTGCAGACTGAAGAAGGCCCTTTATGGCCTGAAGCAAGCTCCCAGAGCTTGGTACTCCAGGATAGATACATACTTGCAGGGGATGGGTTTCACAAAGAGTGAGGCAGATCCGAACCTTTACTTTATTGTGATAGGTGATGAGCCTCTCATTCTGGTGTTGTATGTGGATGTCTTGGTCATTACAGGTGCAGAGAGACTCATAGAGCACTGCAAGAGAGATCTTGCAGCAGAGTTTGAGATGAAGGACATCGGCTTGATGCATTACTTTTTGGGTTTGGAGGTGTGGCAGGAGGAGGGGCATTTCTTCCTGGGGCAGGGGAAGTATATTGTGGACATCCTTGGTAGATTCCACATGGAGGATTGTAAACCCATGTCGACACCGATGATCACCAACTGGAAGAAGCTTCATGCTTCGGATTCCGAGTTGGTGGATCCCACATTGTACAGGCAGCTGATTGGTTCCTTGATGTATTTGGTCAACACTAGACCAGATATTTGTTTTGCAGTCAACACAATGAGTCAGTTTATGTGTGAGCCTAGGAAGGTTCACTGGGTGGCTACAAAACACATTTTGCGGTACTTGCAGGGGGCAGTGGATTATGGTCTGGACTACAGGCAGGGGGATGGAGCGAGACTGACAGGTTATACTGATTCTGATTGGGCAGGTTGTGCTTATGATAGGAAGAGCACTTCAGGGTGTTGTTTTGGGTTGGGTTCAACAGTAGTGTCATGGTTCAGCCGGAAGCAGGAGTTAGTAGCACTAAGTTCAACGGAAGCAGAGTATATGGCAGCCAGTCTAGCTAGTTGTGATGCCATCTGGCTTCGCAAGATGTTGTTTGGCTTATTTGGTCAGTCGTTGAGACCTTCAATGATTTATTGTGATAATCAAAGTTGCATTAAACTCACGGAGAATCCAGTGTTTCATGACAGGTCAAAGCATATCGGGATCAAATATCATTTCATCAGAGACTGTGTTCAGAAGGGCGCTGTGAAGCTTAAGTATATTCTCACTGATGAGCAGGTTGCAGATATTCTTACCAAAGCCTTACCATGGGGCAAGCATGACTACTTCAGAGACAAGATGGGTGTGGTGAGGAACACCTTCCTCGGTAAGAGGGAGTGTCAAAATTTGGTACCAGAGGACAGGTGGTTCCCTCAGGCTTTGATCTTTGGCATAGGGAAAAGTGTCCAAAAGAATTTAATTTTTCTCCTAAAGTGACTTTATAATTTTTATAAAGTTAAATCTAATTTAAAAGTGACTTTAAGTGATAAAGTTACTAAAGTCTAATTTTAAAGTGACTTTAATAAAGTCAATGTAAAATTAGAAAGGAAAAGTGACTTTGGAAATAAATGACTAAGTGGGTCTTTATTAAAGTGAGGTGAATTAAAAAAATAGAAAGTGAGATTTAAATGAGCATTTAATCTCAGCCCTAGATCTCAATCTATTTCAGCCATTGGATTTAGGGATCACCCAAAAGTCACTTAGGATTAGATTAAAAGAGGAAAAGGTCATTCATTCTTTCATGAGCAGATTGGGAGAAGGAGAGCAAGAGAGCAAGGGAGATTTCTGGACAGGGAGGAGAAAGAGGCAGCAGCTTGGCACACATTCCAAGGCAACATTCCAGCAAGTCCATACAGCTGAGTTAGCATACAGTGAAAGGAAGATTTTTGGGCACGATTTTCAAGGAGGTCGTACAACACTTTGCACAGAAATCTGAGTTTGCTAGCACGATTTTCAAGGAGTCCGTACAACATATTTTCAAGGAGGTCGTACAGCAGTTTTCGACACAGAAATCGAGGAAATCGTACATCATAATTTCTAGCAGCTTACATGATTTTCTAGGCAGGTCGTACAATAGAATTTAAGGCTGAAAATTGGCACAGAAATCGAGGAGGACGCATAGCATTTATTGTTGATCAGATTTTGTTGTTTGCAAGTTTTTCCAGTTGGCTGTGAGGCACGGAAAACGAGATAAGTTGTAAAAGTTTACTTGCTGATTTTTTGCTGAATATTTCTCACTGTAAAAAGCATTTTCCAGAAATAAGAAAGAGCTCTCGAACTGGTTTTCCCCAAGAGTTGTAGGGGGTTTTTCCAGGGTCACCTTGACAAAAAATCACTGTGTTTAAATGAGTTAAATCGTTGTTTGTATGTGCTGATTTTTATATTTCTGCATTTTCCAGCATTCTGTAAAATTTCCAAAATTTGTGTTTTCAGCTAAAATTTATTTTCCAGTGTTGAATGTATGGATATGGGAATGGGCATTTAACTATTTTGGAGAAATAAGGTGAAACTGAAAACCGGGGTAGGAAATGAGAAATTTTTACAACTTTTGCTTGTTTGTGTATAAATGGTTTTGATTGAGATGGATGCAAATGAATATATGTGGTTTTCTGTCAAATTTGAACATTTTATGTATTTTTAGTTGACCAGTTTTTTGGTCTAGTTTTTTAGATGAGAACTTTTGCTTGTTTGTGTATAAATGGTTTTGATTAAGATGGATGCAAATGAATATATGTGGTTTTCTGTCAAATTTGAATATTTTATGTATTTTTAGTTGACCAGTTTTTTGGTCTAGTTTTTTTACTGACTTTGGGTCGATTCTTGGTCTTGGGAGTTTACCGGTTCAATGATTGGTCTGGTTCTAACAACATTGGTGTAGTGAGCAACTACAGTTGTATAATGTAAAAAGGTCATGTGGTGAATATACTTATACACTCTAAAAATGTAGCAGATGATGGGTAAGTCATTCTTTTCTCCTAATAAATAATTTTTTCATTCAACTCATTGAAATATTTGGTGTTCACGAAATGGTTTATCCTTGTGTCGTGATTTCATGGTTTTTTATCTTGTTAATGGGTGTCATATTCGAGTTTCTCCTCCAAAAACAGGTCAACCAAAAACACATATTATTCAAATTTTAAAGAAGACCACATAGATTCATGTGTGTCTATTTGAATCCAAACCATTTATACACATAAGAAAAATTTATCATTTATAGAGCATGTAAGGGTGCACATAACCAAAGTAAGATGAATGCAATCCATCTTCAAACCAGAGATACATTAAAAAAAAACAAAACCTAAATGACCTCTACAATCCAAAAAAAATCAAGCTACAACAAATAATTACATATCATCAAAATATTTTCCTAACCAAATATCACAATCTCACAATAGTCAAATATCACATTCTCATTCGAGAAAACACATTTTAAATAGCGAAATATCACAATCTTACCTCATATATATATATATATATATATTCCCTTATTCCAACTTAAAACACAAAAGGAAGATTACAAAATAAAACTTTGATTGGGACAGAGATTGCCTTGGGTGACTTACAAAAAATGACTATGGGCATACGCAAGGGGAATGGAGATATTGTATTACTCCTTTCCTCACCCAACAACACGACCGTTCTGGTTCGAGAATATTTTGATCTAAAAAATAAAAGGTAATGTTAAATTATTATTTAGTATTATATTTTCTGAAGTATATTTCCGTATTTGCTTTGGGTTATTTCTTGTTACAAAGGTGAACATGCCCCCATTACGGATGCTCGTCGACTAATCAACCAATGAACGTGCTCACCGGCTAAGTGTCTCTCAAGCAGTAGAGAACCGAAAAGGTGTCGTTCATGAGGGCAAAGTATTGCACCTCAAAATCCCCGTTTGAGCCTGGGTGAAGTGAAATGGTTATTATGTGATGTTCACATTGCTTGCAGTAAGGCATAGTTATACGGTTTCGCGTTGGTAGTTAATTGAAAATTCTAACTTCTTGGTTGAAAACCAAGAAAGGCTGAAAACATTTTCATACGGTGATGGGTGTGATGGGTGGTGTGGCGGCTAAGTTTGTTGGGTGAAACTCACGAGGTTAATGGTCAAATCATATTGAGTATATTATCTTGTTATGGTGTGCGGCTCAAGGAGTAGACTCCCCTTATCTGTGAGTCTTGGCTATTGCCAAATTCATAAGAAAGTAGTATATTTGCTTGCAGGTTGTTCGATGTACCCTTGGTGTTATAGTGGCAGCGACGAGAATTGATCCTGGGTCTTCTTTAGATTAGGTCTGGTAGTTACCGATTCACCCTGTGCCTTAAAAAAAAAAAACCGTTCGAACCTTATAAATTTGGTCATGTAGACAACTGTACCAATACAAGTGGTGCTCTCAAAGGCGCCTGATCTAGCCAACGAATCTATGACAAGTGGCGCTCTCAAAGTCACCAAATCTAGCCATCGAATCTATGACAAGTGGCATTCTCAGAGGCACTTGATCTGGCTATCGGATTAGTGACAAGTGGTGCTCTCAGAGGCGCCCAATCTAACCATCGGATTTGTGACAAGTGGCGACCTCTCAAACGCTCGATCTGGCCATCAAATTTGAGCCCTCGATGAGAGGCTTGACGTTAAAGAGGATATTGTGGCCGTACTACATATATGATTTGTAGTGGAAAACCTAGCTAAGCATTTAAAGCCAAAAATAGGCTTCTACAAATTGATTACAATGAACACAGATGAAGATGAAGATACAGACATGACAGTGCAACAACTCCTTATTTCGGAACCGAAACGTAAACCTATAATGGCTTGCCAAGAGGGATATAGGGTATCCAGAATTACCAAAGCCACGCCGGTTGCAGGAATTAAACCATTCCGCAAAAGAAGAGGTTGCCAAAACCGTTTGTGTGCAACCGACCGCCATTGAAATGGGGAAGAGTATTGCTTGCTTTCTTTCTCACATAATAATTCTTTCAAAGCTTAAGGCCGTGACTGACACTACTGGACCTCCTCGAGTGCCTCTCTCCTCTACCAAACCGTGAGAAAGATACTTCGGGGAGGGAAGAATAGACGTAACCGAAGCAACAGCAAGGATAAGCACCGACCAAGTAGAGTATACGTATTTTAGCATATGTATATATCCCACATCCATCCATCAATACACTAAATTTCAATATTTGTATTCCAAAATAGAGAAAGTTGTAGTCACCTGCCATGTGCAAGCTTTGAACGACCAAGATTCAGCTCCTACGTGGCGCAATATGGTGGACAGCGAGATCTGGCCGTTAGATGCTTGCCATGTGGTCCAATATGGACGGTTCAGATCTCGCTGTTAGATGCTTGCCACGTGTTGCAATATGGACAGCGCAGATCTGACCATTAGATGCTTGCCACGTCCTGCAATAAGAACCGCCTAGATTTCGCTGTTAGATGATTGCCACATGGCGCAATATTGACGACCCAAATTTGGCCGTTAGATGCTTGCTTCGTGGTGCAAGACGTGCGACCCAAATATAGTCGTTAGATGCTTGCCAACTGGAAAAATATGGAGGGTCCAGATATAGCCGTTAGATTCTTGGCACCTGGCAAAATATGGACGGCCTAGATAGAGTCGTTGGATGCTTGCCACATGGCAAAATAGACGACCCAGATATCACTGTTGGATGCTTGCCACGTGGCAAAATACATGACAAGGATATGGCCGTCAGGTGCCCGGCGCAATATTGACGACCCAAATCTGGCCGTTAGATGCTTGCTTCGTGGTGCAATACGTGCGACCTAAATATAACCGTTAGATGCTTGCCACCTGGCAAAATGTGGAGGGCCCAGATATAGCCGTTAGATCCTTGGCACTGGGCAAAATATGGACGGCCTAGATAGAGTCGTTGGATGCTTGCCACGTGGCGAAATAGACGACCCAAATATCACTGTTGGATGCTTGCCACGTGGCAAAATACACGACAAGGATATGGTCGTCAGGTCCCCGCCACGTGGCGCGAGCTAGACAGTCAAGATCTAACCGTGTGCTCTCCACTGTTAAGATCTAACCGTCAGATAACTTCCATGTGGCACAATTTGGATGGCCAAGATCTAACCGTCAAATAATTACCACGTGGCACGATCCAGATGACCGAGATCTGGCTGTCATGTGCCCGCCACGTGGCACGATCTGGACAACCAAAATGTCACTGTCAGATGTCTACCACATGGCGCGATCTGGATGCCCAAGATCTAACCGTCATATGCCCGCCACGTGGCGTGATTTGGACGGACGACATCTAACCATGAGAACTGCACCACATGGTGCGCTCTCGATGGTCGAGATCTAACCATCAAATATCCACCATGAACCGCGATCTGGACGGCTGAGATCTAATCATCAGATTCCTCCACGTGGCACGATCTGGACAACTGAGATTTGACTGTCGAATCTCTACCAGGTGGCACAATATGGACGACCAAAATCTACCCGTCAAATCTTCGCCATGTGATGCAATCTGAACGGCCCAAAATCAGGCCGTCAGATTTTCACCAAGTGACGCGATTTGGACGATCGAGATTTACCTGTCAAATCTCCACCACATACCCTGATCTGGACAATTGAGATGTAACCGTCGGATCTCTGCCACATGGCTCGATTAGGACAGTCGAGATCTACCCATCATATCTGCCACGTGGCGCAATCTGGAAAACCAAGATCTGGCAGTCGGATCTCAGCCACGTGGCGCACTCTGGACGGTCGAGATCTGGCTTTCGGATCTCCGCCATGTGGTGCAATCTGGGTGACCAAGATTCGGTCGCTATGTGGCGCAATATGGTGGATGGCCAGATATGGGCGTTATATGCTTGCCACGTGGTCCAATATGGACGGTCCAGATCTGGGCATTAGATGCTTGCCACACGCTGCAATATGGACAACGCAGATCTGACCATTATATTTTTGCCACGTGTTGCAATAAGAACCGCCTAGATTTCGCCGTTAGATGATTGCTACGTGGTGCAATATTGACAGCGCAAATCTGGCCATTAGATGCTTGCTTCGTGGTGCAATATGAACAGCGCAAATATGGCCGTTAGATGCTTGCTTCGTGGCGCAATATGAACAACCCAAATGTAGCCGTTAGGTGCTTGCCCCCTGGCGAAATATGGAGGGCCCAGATATAGTCGTTAGATTCTTGCCAACTGGCGAAATATGGACAGCCTAGATATAGCCGTTAGATGCTTGCCACGTGGCAAAATAGACGACCCAGATATGATTGTTGGATGCTTGCCACGTGGAAAAATAGACGACAAGGCTTTGGTCATCAAGTCCCCGCCGCGTGGCGAGAGCTAGACGATCAAGATCTAACCGCGTGATCTCGACGGCTAAGATCTAACCGTCATATAACTGCCATGTGGCACGATTTAGACGGCTGAGATCTAACCGTCAGATAATTACCATGTGGCGTGATCCGAATCACTGAGATCTGGCTGTCATGTCCCCGCCACGTGGTGCGATCTAGACAACCAAGATGTAACTGTCAGATGTCCACCACGTCACGCACTCTGGACACCTGAGATCTAACTGTCATATGCCCGCCACGTGGCACGATTTGGACGGATGACATCTAACTGTTAGATCTCTGCCACATGGCGCGCTCTGGACGGTTGAGATCTAACTATCAAATCTCCACCACAAGCCGCGATTTGGATAGCAGAGATCTAACCATCAAATATCTGCCACGTGGCACGACCTGGATGGTCGAGATCTAACCGTCAGTTCCGCCACATGACGCGATCTAAACGGCCCAAAATCTGGGTGTCAGATTTTCGCCACGTGAAGGGATTTGGACGACCAAGATTTACCCGTCACGTGGACGGCCGAGATCTAACTATCAAATCTCCACCACAAGCCGCACTCTGGATGGCCGAGATCTAACCGTCAAATATCTGCCACGTGGCGCGACCTAGACGGTCGAGATCTAACCGTCAAATTCCGCCACATGACGCGATTTGAACGGCCCAAAATCTCGCTTTCAGATTTTCGCCACGTGAAGGGATTTGGACCGCCGAGATTTACCCATCACGTGACCTGATCTGGACGGCTGAGATGTAATCGTCGTATCTCCGCTACATGGCTCGATTAAGACGGCCGATATCTACCCGTCAGATCTCTGCCAGGTGGTGTGATCTGAAAAACCGAGATCTGTCCGAGTCGATAGCGGCTTTTTAGTTGAGTGTGCTAACGCACCCTTTGGGCCTCAGATCTCCGCCAGGTGGTGTGATCTGAAAAACCGAGATCTGTCCGAGTCGATAGCGGCTTTTTAGTCGAGTGTGCTAACGCACCCTTCGGGCCTATTGTCGAGAGTTCGGCAGGCTCACCCTCGCCCGATGTAACCGTCGTATCTCCGCTACATGGCTCGATTAAGACGGCCGATATCTACCCGTCAGATCTCCGCCAGGTGGTGTGATCTGAAAAACCGAGATCTGTCCGAGTCGATAGCGGCTTTTTAGTTGAGTGTGCTAACGCACTCTTTGGGCCTCAGATCTCCGCCAGGTGGTGTGATCTGAAAAACCGAGATCTATCCGAGTCGATAGCGGCTTTTTAGTCGAGTGTGCTAACGCACCCTTCGGGCCTATTGTCGAGAGTTCGGCAGGCTCACCCTCGCCCTCCCTCCTTTGTAAAGCTTCGCTCTCTTTACGTCGGGTGAGTAATCAATAATTAGGAAGCACAAGCCCCTCCGGGACCTTTATTTCCTGACCAGTGAGCTTCCCTATTATGAGAGTTGGAGAGAGAGCGGATTCATGTAGAAGTATTCTGGCCTGTGCAGATCTTAGCCACGTGGTGCGATTTAGACGGCTGAGATCTGCCTTTCGGATCTCCGCCATGTGGCACAATCTGGACGGCTGAGATCTTTTGGGCTGTTCTCTTAAATGAATATTCAAATTTTTTATTGGACTTGTTGAATGTGGGATATATTTTATACCAAGAAGTCGCCATTTGGATTCGATATATTCATTGGACAGCGAAAAGCATGATCTGTTTCAGACTTGATCAGTTTCTCTTTGCATCTGGTCTGATCAACCATGTGACGCCTGGATTCAAACGACAGAACACAAACAAATTTATTAGTTCATTATTAATAATATTGTCGCGTATTTTCTTGTTGTGTTCGCAGGTGCACAATAGTCGCCGTTAAATTTGATGCCAAAATTTCAATGACGGCTAAGTTTGGCCAGTATCCGTACATGGTTTTCATCTGAAATACATGTTTCTTCATAAATCATGAACCAGTTTATGGCAGTCTGCAACAACGGAACCTGAGTGGGTGGGCTAATTATTTTTTTTCCCCTTTGGTTTTCATGTGTTTTAATCCGTGACTTCTCTGGAAAATTTGAGCTACGATTCCGGGCGACGCATCGATTTAGTATGCGAGCTTTTGTTGCAGCCAGGCGAGCAACAGCTCAGGATTTGTGGAAGAGTAAGTTGCATTTAAATTTGGTGAAGAATCATTCTTCGACCTACCATACCTTCACTGAAGAAAGCCATGGGAACTGGAAACTTCAATCGCTGCTGCTAAAAAGTTTGGCATGTTATGTAGTAATGAAGATGGAAAGGTGCTGAAGTTGAAAAAAATGTTGTATAATCAATCAATGAGCATAAAATTACATAAATATAAACCGGTATTAATTGATAATGTGGATATAAAAATGACAAAGATGTTGTATAATCAATCAAAGAGCATAAAATTACATAAATACAAACCAGCATTAATTGATAATGTGGATATAGTAATTACAAGCTATATATAGATTCCTCATTGAACATTTTGTTTAATGGTAACGATGTCAGTATCATTTTCATAATTTCTAACATAAAAGTGAAGTTTTAAGAAATAATTGGGTCTAAATTAAGATTTTAAGTAAAACATATTACACTCCAAATTGAAGTTTTAAGAAGTAAAATGTAGCAGGGTTCTAATTGAAGTCTTAAGAGGCGAAACATATAAGGGGCTATTTTTAACCAGGCTTGTTAAGTGGTTTTACAAAAAACCACAAACTTTATATTAAAATGGTAAAGTTATATTCTTATGTATATTGTTTAACTAATATGGATATAATTAATATTTAAGGTCTAATTAATATTTAAGGTCTACGTTATATTGTTTGGATAGTGATTTCAAATAAAAAACTGAAACGTTTAATAATGTTTAGATAGTGATTTAAAATACAAAAGCATGTTATTCGTGGTTATAGATCTTTCTAGGATAAAGAAGAAAATATGTCATGTATTATAGTCAACTCATTGTAAGTTTGTAACAAAGAAATATATTTATTTTTGTGAAAAAAATCATTTGTTCCGCTAAGACCAAGTCAGTTCCAGTGTAAGTGAAGTCAACCTAAAGGAGGGTTATTTGACCCCTTAAGAAGGCTATAAATAGAAGGAGCTCGACTCATTTGAGACACACATCGAAGACAAGTGTGATATGTTGGAAGGACAAAGGAAGGAAGAAGAAATCAAAGTCTCTTAGGTTTATCTCTTTTTCTGTCCACACATGTGTAGCTGCTAGGGTTTCTATGTAGTCAGTTGCAGGAGGTCAAAATTTCAGGGCCAAAATTTTAAGAAGTTTTAGGGCTGAGATTCTAGAGCGAAGTTGCAGAAGGTCGAAGTCTTGAAGATCTCGCTTGGGGGGATTTTGGGGTTAAATTAAGAATTGTCAAATTGTCCATTTCGTGGTGTGATTCTATGGTTGTCCATTGTGCTATTATTTTGAATACTGTTAGTCCTCGCCAAGAAGGGACTACAGTGACCACCGTGCCTGAGAGGGACATTGTCACCGCTTCGAAATTAGTGAACTTCTTGATCTTATCATCCTCCATTGCTTTTTCAGAAAGATCATCCTTCATTGTTTTTCAGAATGTCAGCATTTCTACAAACACGAGAAAAAGCTTCAGCACAAGCTTTTTTTGTAGCCCAAGTCCCTAATATTCTTATATTTTTGGGGTTATTCATTTTAAACAAAATGAACAACATAACATAAACAACACATAATATTATATTTTTGGGGTTATTCATAAACAAAATGGACAACATAACATAAACAACACAGAATATTATATTTTTGGGGTTATTCATTAAGCAAAATGGACAACATAACATAAACAACACAGATAGTATA
Source organism: Pinus tabuliformis (assembly GCA_031772625.1). Lineage (NCBI taxonomy): Eukaryota > Viridiplantae > Streptophyta > Pinopsida > Pinales > Pinaceae > Pinus > Pinus tabuliformis. The sequence goes on from CM062815.1 coordinate 715,055,852, forward strand.
TTATAGAAGCAAAAGATTCACGGAAGTGAAAGGTTTTGGCATGCTCAAAAATCACAATGTATTTTGGTTAAGGGACATGGTCATGGAAATATAGAAGTTCCATAATCCTCAATGTATTTTGGTTAAGGGACATGGTCATGGAAATATAGAAGTTCCATAATCCTCATAGGGAGATTATCTAAATTAAATAGGAGGATTATCTAAAGTTTAAGTTATTTGTTATGATTCATTCCATTTTTCATGACCAATTTAATATCGAATTAATTTACAATAATTAGTTAATTACAATGATTGATTAATTACCAATTTAAAGATGAAACTTCAAGAGCATTCAATATCCCAATTCCATCCCAAAAATATCTTTAAATAGTGGAATTCATCCCAAAATATTGCTTATTGCATAGAAATTGAAAGGTAATTAATCAACTGAAAACAAATGTGACCCAACAAACAGTGTTTTGGTAAGTTTTGGTCAACTTAAAGACTAAAATAAAAAATTCAATGACCATCTTACAAATATACACCTCAATTATTACGTTTTAATTTTTTCAAGTCAACTGAAATATTTACAACAAGCCAGAATTAAATGGCCCAGATATTGGCATGCAATCACCATCTTACAAATATGCACCTCAATTACTATGTTTTAAAAGTTTTTCAAGTCAATTGAAATTAAGCTTCTTTTGGCCACAAAATATACAAATAGCTTACATTATACTACATCAAGGATGCAGGAAACTAAACTGTTCCAAAAACTCTCAAGTCAATAATTGAATTGGTCCTAATATTAGTATGCAATCACCATCCTACAAATATTATTACGTTTTGAAAATTTTCAAGTCAACTAAAATATTTACAAGCCAGAATTAAATGGCTCCGATATTAATAGACATAGGCCAAAAAATATAACAGCTTCTCCGTACTTATTTTGGCTGGAGCAATATACAAATAATGTACATTATACTACATCAAGGATGTTGGAAACCACTAAACGGTTCCAAAAACTCTCCATCAGGAAAAAAAAATCAAATTTGGCATGAAGTACCAAGCTTCTGTCTTTGACTTAAACTTGTCATTTTCCTTGAAGCAAAAGCATTTGGTAAGAGCTTTTGAAAATATCAATTAACAAAGCCCACTCTTGCTCACTCATATCTAATACTTTGATTTAAACTTGTGATTTTCCTTGAAGGAAAAACTTCAGGTAACAGCTTATGAAAGTATCAATAAACAAAGGCCACTCTTGCTCACTCATATCTGAGACTTTGATATAGTATTTAGTCATGGCACTTTGTTCATACCCGCTTTGGACTGCTCCAGTAGCGAGATTCCTTGTCTACTACAACCCTGGTTTCTCTTTGAGTAACTAATACATCTCAGTGATATCTCTTTGAGCACCTAATAAATCTCACTGATGTAGAGAGCCCTGCAAAGGGCCTTTATGGTTGAAAGAGTCATTTCCTGCATTCACCCCTGGAACTGGCTCCTGCATTTCATTTTCCTCTAGACGTGAAATCTCTTCCACCTTTGAAAGTGGACTTCGGCATCATTCTTGCGGAAGGCCAGTTTGATGCAAATGAAGATCTGATACCTCCTTGAGAATTTCTGAGTGTGCCATATGACACAGGAGGAATTTGCAGATCATGTCTTTCAGAATTTGTTAAGGAAAAACAAGGCAATAATTGTGGGATTCCACTGTACTCAGGCACATTTAGAAACTTGTTAAAACGATTTACTCCCATGGAAGCCAGCCTGTTGTTAAAACTGTCGCACGACTCCTTTACCCAACCACTGATAACAGAGTTCATGTAACTGAAATCCAACCACTGATAATAGAGTTCATGTAACTGAAATCCTCATCATTCATAATCCATATCAAATTGAAATTGTTCAGGCAAATGTTCCTCTTCTGAAAAAGGTTCTGAACGATTATCAAGGAAATAATTGTGGGATTCCACTGTAATCAGGCACATTTAGAAACTTGTTAAAACGATTTACTCCCATGGAAGCCAGCCTGTTGTTAAAATTGTTGCACGACTCCTTTACCCAACCACTAATAACAGAGTTCATGTAACTAAAATCCCACCACTGATAATAAAGTTCTTGTAACTGAAATCCTCATCATCTTCATAATCCATATCAAATTGAAATTGTTCACGCAAATGTTCCTCTTCTGAAAAAGGTTCTAAACGATTATCCTCTCCCTGAGATTTAATGACAGACATTTCTTGATCAACTTCCAACTTACACATCACTTGACTAACAGCAATCAAGTAAATCGCTTGAAGCTACTAGATTCCTCCACTCCATGAAACTCACGACTCATCATTGCACTGATTTCTGCAAGACGAAGACCAGTTTTAGTAGCTTTTTTTAGGAATATAGTGCACAACATCAAAACCCTTAAACAAGCCTCCTATCATGGGTAACTCCTATTAAGCTCCCTCTCCCAACGGCTGCTGATAATCTGGAAATCAACTACAGCTATTTCCTTAAATTATAGAAACCAACTGCAGTTATTTCCTTCAATTATGAAAACTATCTTCAGTTAATTAATTTCTTGTTGGGAGCTCCTGGAGTGGTCCATTACTCCCTCTGCAGTTCTCTACCATGATCTGTGAAACACTTGACACATATCCAACATAAGCTTGATGGAAGGTTGGTTATAAATACTTCTGTTTGGTCCCCAAGATCACTAAGTCAATCCCCTTCAGCCTTACACCATCAAGTTAGAGTGAGCAGAGCTTGGAAGTGCCACATGGATGAGAGTTTTTGGGTTTTTGTTTTCATTCTTCTTTCAGCCATGGAAAAGTTGGGACCATAAATGAGATAGGAAGCAATTTCTCGAGATATGAAGTCTTCTTCTTCTCCTGTAGAGCTCCGGGTCTGAACCATAAATGGAATAGGAAGAAATTTCTTATGATATTTTAATTTTCTAGTTCAGACCGTCAAGTTGTATTTTTAGACGTGCATGTTTGAAATCTTCGAGTTGTTTTTTCTCTACTGCCGGCTTTGTTGTGCTTAGCGGGCCACTGTAGATGTAGCTTTAGAATACATACACGTTGTATATACTTGCATTCACAGTACTTGCGTATTAGTATTAATCAGCAACAGGATGGGACTTTTAAGCTCACAACTTCGTATGTGAGATTCGGCTAGTTCCAAGGTATTCTTACACGCAGCAAGGCAATTGTTACTGTGATGGTCGATGGCGTGAAAGCAGATTTTCCCCTGTTTTTGAATAACACTGGCACAACTCATTTATAAAGAAAGTGGACTGCCTCAAACATCAATGGTCGGAGGTATGATTTCTTGGGCATTCAAGTTTTCGATTCTTTTAATTGTTTATTCCGCATTATAGAATCGTTATTTTGCTATCATTTGGTATCAGAGTTTCTTTTATCTCTGCTTTGGTGTTTATAGACATGTTTTGTTTGGCTAAATGTCATATTTGAGAATTTTATAAATTAAGGCATTTATTTGGAAATATGTCTAATTTTTTTCTCAATTTTATGCTTATAATATTTATTTAGTTTAATTATATGCAATTTGGATAATTGTTGTGCAAAATTTATTAATTATACTCGTATTTAATTTGTATGAATTGATTATTTTTGCTCTAATTAAAATATGCTAATTTGGATAAGTATATGAGACTCGTCGTTGAATGTTATGCATGAATATTATAGTTTTATTTATGCAATTTATAATTATTCTCATATCAAGTTAATTTTTATGCTTATAAGAAATAATGTCCAGTGATCCATATAATTTTAATTGATTAGAGAATAGCCACAACATCTCTAATTAAATAATATTATATATTATGATTGATTAGGATCACATATAGAATATTTAGACATTAATTGTAATTAATTATACTAAATATAATAAATTTTATCCCACAAGAATTTTTATTATATTTATATAATTAATTAGGATAAAATATCAAATTATTCATAACTTACCCGTAGGATTTATGAATTAATAGTTTTATCATAATGTTAAAATTTAAGCTAGAATTTATATCAAATTATAATCATAATATACCCTTTAGAATTATGAATTTAGTGAATAATTTGATAAATTCTATCATAAAGAATAACTGAATCTACTTGAATCGAAAATTTAGTCCACAGACAATTTATATGTCATTAGATTCAATTTTAAGCATGATTTACATTGGTAAAGCATAAAATTTTAGGCCTCAAATTTAATGTAAGCATGTGATCTTTAATTTTATGCAGTTGTACAACCTGCAAATTTCTTTGAAATTCGTTGTGATATCCCTAAACTTAAGGGAGATAACTATAAGGTCTGGAAGGAGAGAGTTCTCCTTCAGTTGGGGTGGATGGACATATACTATTCTATTAGGAAAGATGAACCATCGACACTCACTAATACCAGCACTGCAACGGACATCACGCTTTATGAACGATGGGAGCGATCTAATCGCCTAAGCATGATGTTCATTAAGACTAAAATTTCAGCTGGTATTCGTGGTTTCGTTGATCAGCATGAAAAGGTCTGAGACTTGTTGAAAGCCATTGATGATCAATTCGTCACTTCAGACAAGGCACTAGCAAGCACCCTAATCATGAAGTTCTCATCCCTAAGGCTCACTAGTGTGAAAGGTGTGCGCGAGCACATCATACAAATGAGGGACACTATGGCTCAATTGAAGAAACTCAAGGTTGAAATATCAAAGTCCTTCCTGGTGCACTACATCCTTAACACCCTTCCGCACCAAAATGGACCCTTCAAAATCTCATACAACACACATAAGGATAAATGGTCAACTAATGAACTCATGACCATGTGTGTTCAAGAGGAAGGGAGACTGGTGATGGAACTGGGAGAAAGTGCAATGCTGGCAATGCGTGGAAAGGGAAAATCTCAAGCCAATAAGAAAGGGAAAGGTAAAGTACCTCCCCAAGCTGATATCAAGAAGGATTCCAAGTGTTTCTTCTGTAAAAAGAAGGGACACATGAAGAAGGAATGCGCCAAATTTCAGAAATGGCTTGCGAACAAAGGTAATTTAATCTCGTTTGTTTGTTATAAATCTAATATGGTTAATGTCAATATTAACACCTAGTGGATTGATTCTGGATCAACAATTCACATTTCAAATTCCTTGCAGGGTTCGCAAAACCTAAGGAAGCTAGTGGGAAGTGAGCAAAGCATCTTATCAGGGAACAAGATGGGCTCACATGTGGAAGCTATAGGAACATGCTATTTAACTTTAAGTAGTGGCTTTGTTTTAGAATTGGAAAAGACCTTTTATGTTCCAAGTTTTTCTAGAAACTTGATTTTAGTTTCAAGGCTTGTACCTTTTGGATATTCCTTTAACTTTTCAGAAACATCCTTCAGTTTATTTTATAAATCTGATTGTGTTGGGAATGGTATTTTGTCTAATGGTCTTTACTGCATTAATTTACAAAACAATGTCACTTATGATTCAATGCATGTTCACACTGGCACTAAAAGATGTGTTATTAATGAAGATTCCTCTAAATTATGGCACTGGAGATTAGGTCATATCTCCATAGAAAGAATTAAAAGATTAGTAAATGAAGGGGTACTTAATACTTTGGATTTTACTGATTTTGAGACTTGTGTGGACTGCATAAAAGGAAAGCAGACCAACAAGTCAAAGAAAGGTGCCAATAGGAGTTCGGACATATTAGAGATCATACATACTGATATATGTAGTCCAAACATGGACTCACATGGTCAGAGATACTTCATCTCTTTTATAGATGATTACTCACGATATATGTATCTCTACATGCTTCATAAAAAGAACGAAGCATTAGATGCCTTTAAGATCTTTAAGGCTGAACTAGAGAAACAATGCGGCAAGCAAATTAAGATCGTGAGATCAGGTAGAGGTAGAGAATATTATGGTAGATACACAGAAGATGGACAAACACCTAGGCAATTTGCAAAATTTCTTCAAGAACATGGGATTGTTGCCCAATACACCATGCCTGGTTCACCCGACCAGAATGGTGTAGCAGAAAGAAGAAATCGAACATTATTGGACATGGTGCGGAGTATGCTTAGCAGCTCCAATCTTCCTAAATCCTTGTGGACTAAAGCACTTAAGACGACAGTGTATATATTAAACTGAGTTCCAACCAAGGTTATCCCTAAAACGCCATTTGAATTATGGAAAGGTTGGAAACCGAGTTTGTGACATATGCGTGTTTGGGGATGCCTGTCTGAAGTAAGAATATATAATCCACAAGAGAAGAAGCTGGACCCAAGGACCATTAGTGGTTATTTCATTGGATATGTTGAAAGGTCTAAAGGTTACAGATTTTACTGTCCATCTCATAGCACTAGGATTGTAGAATCAAGAAATGTAAAGTTTCTTGAAAATGACTTGATCAGTGGGAGCGATCAAACCAAGAACATAGTTTCTGAGAAGGATCATTCAGAATCTCAACCTTCCACCTTAAGTGATAGATTGGTTATTGTTCACAGCACCCCTCAAGTACAAATTGGTGTTGAACAACCAATTGTTGAAGTTCCACAAGTTGTTGATGACATTCCACTAGATCAGGTAGTTTAAGAGTTGCCAAGAAATTTTGAACAACGAGTTGAACCACATACTTCTCAGGAAAATGATGGTACAACATTAAGAAGATCTATTAGACCAAAGAGATCAGCAATTCCTGATGATTATGTTGTTTATCTGCAAGAATTTGACTACAACATTGGAGCCGAAAATGATCCCGAGTTTTTTTCACAAGCCATGAGTTGCAAAGAATCAGAATTATGGTACGATGCCATGAAGGAAGAGATGAATTCTATAAAGAGTAACGAAGTCTGGGATCTTGTTGAGTTTCCTAATGGTGCAAAAGTCGTTGGATGTAAATGGGTCTTTAAGACAAAGAAAGACTCGTTGGGCAACATTGAGAGATACAAGGCAAGACTTGTTGCTAAAGAATTCACTCAGAAAGAAGGAATCGACTACACGGAGACTTTTCTCCTATATCTAAGAAAGATTCCTTGCGCATTATTATGGCATTAGTAGCCCATTTTGACTTGGAGTTGCAACAAATGGATGTGAAAACGACATTTCTCAATGGATATGTAGAGGTGGTTTACATGAAACAACCTGAAGGATTCCCCTCTAATGATGGTAAGCAATTGGTTTGCAAGCTCAAGAAATCATTATACGGTTTAAAACAAGCATCCCGCCAATGGTATTTTAAATTCCATAATGTACTTTCTTCATTTGGTTTTGTAGAAAACATTATGGATCAATGTATATACCTAAAAGTCAGTGGGAGTAAAATTTGTTTTCTTGTTTTACATGTGGATGACATTTTGTTAGCAACCAATGATAAGGGTTCGTTGCATGAGGTGAAACAATTGCTCTCTAAAAAATTCAATATGAAGGATATGGGTGAGGCATCTTATGTCATTGGCATTAAGATCCATAAAGACAGATTTTGAGGCATCTTGGGTCTGTCTCATGAAACCTATATTAATAAAATTTTAGAGAGATTTCGGATGAAGGATTGTTCACCAAGTGTAGCTCCCATTGTGAAGGGTGATAGGTTCAATTTGAACCAATGCCCGAAAAACGACTTTGAAAGGGAACAAATCAAGAACATTTCATATGCTTCTGCTGTTAGAGGCCTAATGTATGCTCAGGTCTGCACAAGACCTAACATTGCATTTGTTGTGGGAATGTTGGGATGATATCAGAGTGATCCAGGTTTAGACCACTGGAGAGCTACAAAGAAAGTAATGAGGTACCTTCAAGGAACCAAAAACTACATGCTTATGTATAGACGGATGGACAATTTGGAAGTAATTGGCTACTCAGATTCTGACTTTGCTGGATGTGTTGATTCATGCAAATCAACATCAGGATACATTTTTATGATGGTCGGTGGAGCTGTATCATGGAGGAGTGCCAAGCAGACCTTGATTGCCACTTCCACTATGGAAGCCGAGTTCGTCTCCTGTTATGAGGCTACTTTACATGGTGTATGGCTTAAGAGTTTCATTTATGGGCTTAGAATTATGGATTCTATCTTTAAGCCATTGAGAATGTATTGCATTAATTTAGCTGTTGTTTTTATGGCTAAAAACAACAAAAGTGGGAGTCGAAATAAACACATCGACATTAAGTATTTAGCTATAAGAGAATGTATTAAAGAAAAGAAAGTGGTCATTGAGCACGTCATCACTGAGTTGACGATCGTTGATCCTTTGACTAAGGGCATGCCACCATTGAAATTCAAGTATCATGTAATGAATATGGGACTTGGTTCCATTATGTAGTTTCTCATTGTATAGACAATGTTATTTTAATGAAATTCTTAATTATTGTGATGTTTTCCTCATATTTATGTGCACCTTAATTTGATTTAAGAGAATTCATATGTGTAGGACCAAGAATAAACATAAGGTTTATTCATTAAGAAATTGTTGCCACATAAATTATAATAGCAATAAATACATAGTAATACATGGAAGATAATACTCGTCATTAGAGGACTTATCGCCATGATTCATGTATCTATTACTTAATACAGATTATCAATGGGTTTTTAAGATGAGACATTAAGATTGGAAGTATGGACCAAGTGGGAGAATGTTAAGCTCCCTCTCCCAACGGTCGCCGATAATCTGGGAATCAACTGCAGTCATTTCCTTAAATTACGGATACCAACTGCAGTTATTTCCTTCAATTACGGAAACTGTCTTCAGTTAATTAATTTCTTGTTGGGAGCTCCTGGAGTGGTCCATTACTCCCTTTGCAGTTCTCTACCATGATCTGTGGAACACTTGACACATATCCAATAGAAGCTTGATAGAAGTTTGGCTATAAATACTTATGTTTGGTCCCCAAGCTCACTAACTCAATCCCCTTCAGCATTACACCATCAAGTTAGAGTGAGCAGAGCTTGGAAGTGCCACATGGATAAGAGTTTTTGGGTTTTTGTTTTCATTCTTCTTTCAGCCATGGAAAAGTTGGGACCATAAATGAGATAGGAAGCAATTTCTCGAGATATGATGTCTTCTTCTTCTCCTGTAAAGCTCCGAGTCTGAACCATAAATGGAATAGGAAGAAATTTCTTATGATATTTTAATTTTTCCAGTTCAGACTGTCACGTTGTATTTTCAGACGTGCATGTTTGAAATCTTCGGGTTTTTTTTTTCTCTACTTCCAGCTTTGTTGTGCTTAGCGGGCCACTGCAGATGTAGCTTTAGAATACATACACGTTGTATATACTTGCATTCACAATACTTGCGTATTAGTATTAATCAGCAGTAGGATGGGACTTTTAAGAGCACAACTTCGTATGTGAGATTCGGCTAGTTCCAAGGTATTCTTAAACGCAACAAGGCAATTGTTATTGTGATGGTCGATGGCGTGAAAGCGGATTTTCCCATGTTTTTGGATAACACTGGCACGACTCATTTATAAAGAAAGTAGACTTCCTCAAACATCAATGGCCGGAGGTATGATTTCTTGGGCATTCAAGTTTTCGATTCTTTTAATTGTTTATTCCGCATTATAGAATCGTTATTTTGCTATCAACTCCCATCTCAGTGTTTATGCATCCTTGATAGCATCAAACTTATAAATATATTCCAGTTCATTCTCTGAGAAAAAGAAGCCTAAGGCCAATGGAGCCACTCAAAGTAAGGATCCTCTAGATTTTCTCAGAAGCAAAGACCACGATCTATATGTGTAATATCAATGGATTCTTCTCCAACTTCCAGCTTCAGCAGTTTTTTTAGGAATATAGTGCACAATATCAAAACCCTTAAACAAGCCTCTCCTATCATGGGTAACTCTCGTCTCAGTATTTATGCATCCTTGATAACATCAAACTTATAAATATATTCTAGTTCATCCTCTGAGAAAAAGAAGCTTGAGGCCAATGGAGCCACTCAAAGTAAGGATCCTCTAGATTTTCTGAGAAGCAAAGACCATGATCTATAGGTGTAATATCAACGGATTCTTCTCCAACTTGGGGATATCCTCCTACATTTTCAATATTCTTCACAAGAAGATTGCCTGCATGTCTGTCAGTATTAAGTATCCTAATATCTGGTATTCCAATCCTATGTACAGCGGTCGCTGGGAAACTAGATGTTCCATGGTCATGGGCATCACAATCATGTGGGACAAACTGCTGAAATGACGCAACCTTACTCACAACCTGTCTCTTATTTCTTTTCTTCTTTGTAGTCACATTACATTAAAAATTGAATGTGTTATTTTGACAAGCAAAGTAAGAAGAACATTTGCAAAATGATCATGATCTAGAAGTTATACTGCAACTTCTCTGATACCTGTTTTCTACAACTCTAACCTATCTCTTTAAACCAAGTTACCCCAGAACTTTGAAGACAAAGCCTTTTGGAATGTTGAGAGCAAAGGGATCCTCATCTGTTGGTTTTACGATAGCAACACTTCGATTGGATCATCAGACCATTGACCACATTTTCACCCTTTGCGCCGTGATTGAGTAGGCATGACACCGCTCTTCGAAAGTCTATTGTTGTTTCGTAGATTTTCGGAAAGCTTTTGACTCTGTTCCGAGGGAGGCCTTGCTCCAGAGACTCAGAGATATTGGCATTTCTGCAACCCTATTGACCGCTATTATGCGCCTATATGAGTTTGTTCTTGGTCGTCTTGACACAGCCCATGGGATGTCCGAGTTCATTCGAAGCACTATTGGGTTAAACAGGGTTGTCCACTGTCCCCTACCCTATTTGGGATCTATATTGATGAGTTGGAAGCATTTCTACATGAGCATATCCAAGACATTGATGGTTGCCTTCTTCACCAGGTTTTGATATCTATTCTACTCTTTGCTGACGACGTGGTCCTCCTCTCCTCATCCCCAGAAGGATTACAGAGGCAGCTGGATGCCTTAGCTCTGTTCTGTGACCATCGATAGTTGACGGTCAACCTGGGTAAAACCAAGGTTATGATCTTCAATGGGGTGAAGAAAACCTCAGACCTTCACTTTCTATTCAGAGGGGAGGAGATTGAGATCACCAGCACGTATACTTACTTGGGGGTGCAATTTTCAGGTCCCCGCTTCAGTTTGCGACCAGCGCTTCAGCCTCGGATCAACAAAGGATATGGATCCTTAGCCCTTCTCGAGAGACAGTGCTTTCGACATCACTTCCAGGACATCTTGTCCAAGATGAGCCTCATGGACACCTTTATTCGTCCCACTATTCTATATGGCTTAGAGATTTGGGGACCGTCTTTACTTGAGCCAGACTAGGCTTTAGCTGAGAGAATCCAGATTCTTCTTCTCCGCCGGATCATTAGGTGCAAACTGAAAGTGTCGCAACACATCATCCTGGCAGAGTTTGGAGCTCAGCCCTTTCGGCTTGAGACGGTCTTTAAATTGGTTTCATTCTTGCATCATTTCCAGAGCTTGGCAGACTCGATAAAGAGTAGGGACCGTTACCCTTACTTGGCATATTGCTCTTTTGAGACTATTGCCCGTTCTACCCCCTCAGGCCGAGCTAGATGTTGGTTTACAGGAGTTTCAAACCTCTTAGAGTTAGTGGGAATTCAGTTGGATCATCTCCCTCTTTTCCGATATTCCTTAGATGTTCCCAGTCATCTTTTACCTACTAAACAGGAGCTAAACAAGATCATCAGGGAGGACATTTACAAGCAGTTCATCCAGGTCAACTGGGTCAATCCTCCAGGAGGGTTGCACCCAAAGATGGCCTTCTATGCTGAGCACTTCTTGGAGTTGAGAGACGGGCTCATTGTTCGACCCTAGTATACATTTCACCACTGGATGCATGCTCTTCGCATTCCTCTAGGCCAGTTTAGAGTAGGTTCTCATAGACTTCGGGTAGAGACAAACCACCAGGTGGATAGATTAGACAGACTCTGCCAGGTATGTCATTTACAGGAAGTGGAGACCGAGGTGCACTTCATCCTTGGATGCCCTGTCTACTACGAGATCAGAGGAAGGTTTCATTGCTTGTTCAGAGATTCTCGAACCCTCGCCGACTTTTTCAGGTACCCCGATCAAAGATGTTTGGCCCTATATATGCAGGAGGCTCTTAGGTTCCGAGCGCATATTCTTCAGCCTCCCATCAGATCAGACCCCACACAAAGGATCATGACATTTTTCAGGGTACTACCTTGAAACGTTGACTGAAAATGGTTTTTACTGTATTGGTAGTACCCTGAAAAAATAAGCTCTTCTACTATCAAAACATTCAAGAAGTCATGATGATGGATCCTAGTTGGGATTTGAAACGTTGACTGAAAATGGTTAAGTCAAAAGATATAAACCGCAGATGTCTTAAATCCAGAATCATTTCCCTATACGGAGGGGATACATGGAGTGAAATCATTTTACTCGAAAAATTTATAGTGAAGATAGCAAGAACAGCTGCAAAAATAAGCTCTTCTACTATCAACATTCAAGAAGTCCTGATGATGGATCCCAGTTGGGATTTGAAACGTTGACTGAAAATGGTTTTTACTGTGGATTCTCCGGTAACTAAGTCAAAAGATATAAACCACAGATGTCTTAAATCTAGAATCATTTCCCTATACGGAGGGGATACATGGAGTGAAATCATTTTACTCTAAACATTTAGAGTGAAGATAGCAAGAAGAGCTACAAAAATAAGCTCTTCTACTATCAACATTCAAGAAGTGTTGATGATGGATCCCGATTGGGATTTGAAACGTTCACTGAAAATGGTTTTTATTGTGGATTCTCTGGAAACTAAGTCAAAAGATATAAACCACAGATGTCTTAAATCTAGAATCATTTCCCTATACAGAGGGGATACATGGAGTGAAATCATTTTACTTGAAAAATTTAGAGCGAAGATAGTAAGAAGAGCTACAAAAATAAGCTCTTCTACTATCAACATTCAAGAAATCCTGATGATGAATCCCAGTTGGGATTTGAAACGTTGACTGAAAATGGTTTTTATTGTGGATTCTCCGGTAACTAAGTCAAAAGATATAAGCCAAAGATGTCTTAAATCCAAAATCATTTCCCTATATGGAGGGGATACATGGAGTGAAATCATTTTACTTGAAAAATTTAGAGTGAAGATAGCAAGAAGAGTTGCAAAAATAAGCTCTTCTACTATCAACATTCAAGAAGTCCTGATGATGGATTCCGGTTGGGATTTGAAACATTGACTGAAAATGGTTTTTACTGTGGATTTTCCAGTAACTAAGTCAAAAGATATAAACCACAGATGTCTTAAATATTGAATTTCTGTGTTGGCCTAAGGCCTGTATTGATATGAATCCAATGTAGTGGTTCAATGCATGTGTTATGCCATGAAATGTGACTTTTTGTATGCTGAAGAATGATGATTCTTGGATGAATTAGAAGTGTAAACTTCTTGCATAGTTGAATGGATTAAATGCTTGTAATATCTTGAGCACAGAGTTCAGTTGAATGGCATGTGTGCAATGTCTATATGATGATTGATCTAGTTGCTATTCCTGAGTTTGAACATTGTTTGAGTTGTTTGTGCACTAAGAGAGATAGATCTCTATTCTATGTAATGTTTTGGCTTCCAGGGCTTATTTTTCAGTTGTCAAGCTTAGGAGGAATAGCGTTATATATATATGTTCACTAGGTGGGGTTGAGCCTTGTGAGGAGCTCAGGAGGGGTAGTGTTTGGGTCCTGATAAACATATTATACATGCTTAAGAATCCAAAGTATAAATTGACCGGGTTGAAATCCCATAAGCTCAAAAGGGATGGCGTCAAGACTAGTTATGCACACACATTCAAGTGGAGGGATAGCTCTGAGAGCTACATAAATATACATGTATGGAAATAAGCGGGGCCCAAGTTCAAAGCACTAAGAGGCTTGGCCCTTGCCCATGTGTGCGGCTACCATAACCAAGTGCCAAGGGCAAAAACAACTTCAACGACATATATGAACAAGTGCCATAGGGACGGGAAGAAACAAAGGATCTGAGGCTTAAGCTTGTGTGATCAGGCACCATGCCCAAGGGCATAGAAGAGATCCTGGTCGTCGGATGTCCTACACTTAAAATCCATAAGATTTTAGAGGGGAGTCCAAGGGAAACCTCCGCGATATTACTTCCAAGATGACTCTGCAGGTAGGCCAGTATATGCCTTGTTTTATATATCAAGGCAGAGGAAGCATGAAAACAATTTTAACGTGGAACTTTGATTCTGCTGAGCCGCGGAGGACTCTGCAGAATGGGGCACTAGTCAGCAAGTTTGAGGGTTTTATTTTCATTCCAATTTTCTTATATATTTTTTTTGCTGGCATGTTCCTCTTTATGTCTTTTTTTATTCGCGAAATTTAGTTTTACTCGAAGAGTCAATCTATATTTTTACCTTCACTTATCAGGGCCTCTATTTTTCAGAATTTTCTTAAACCATGCAGCTCTGGAGTGTTCCTGAAGTGCTACGCCACTCTATGAGTCATCTACCACTCTATAAATTATCTGCCGCATTTGCCCAAAAGTTACAATGGCGGTAAGAACATTATCCGGTGCCAATTACAGATTTTATGGTACTTATTTTTTTCTATTAAAATTAAAATTTAATTACATTTATCCCAGAGGCGAGACACATGATGGGTAGTTTTGACTTGCAATTGCAGAATGAATGGCAGATTCCGTTGACAGGTGGTTGTTTTCCGAGGAAAAGAGCATATGCTCTGCTTCAATTGGCGAAAACCATCTGATCTCTTTCACTCAATAAACACTGCAACTCACTTTACTAGAAAACATTCTCAGACAGACTAGCCCTGCCCTATTACAATGCGACAGAAATTGGAAGAGTCTGCATAATATTTTAAATATGTATTACGTCTGTCTGCCAACTAGCTACAAATTGCTGACCTTATCTCAAACTCAAATAGTGTCGTATGCTGTTCACAAACCAGGCAAACATCCAACTACCAATTACCTGAGGCATTGTGCAAGTGAGTATTTTGTTTGAGTTTGGTGTGCGTTTCCCTTGTATATATCTTCATATTTTTGTATGAGAGATTGTCTTGGAATAATGTAGGGGTTTTAATGAGGAAGTTAATGGTTTCAGAGTTGATGGATTGTTGGGTAACGATGGAATGATGTAACTATTCTCATCAATTCTTTCTTTGAGTCAGCACCTCAGAGTCTGAATGAAAAAGATACTGTCAAAAGCTTCGAGTGTCAAACGTGTTCTTCTCCAACTAAGGGTATACTGTATTGCCTTGTTTTTCTGAAAGTATTAAGCATTTCCATCTTAGTTTTTTTTTCTTATTTAGTAGCCATGTCTGTCTATATTCAGGTGATCACATTATAGCGGATTCTTCTAACTGTATGGCCGTGTTTTCGGTACAGGTAAAGAAAATCTAATGGGCTGTTTGTCATCGTCATCTTTTTTCACTGTTGCATCTAGGTTTCAGATACGTTGTTCAATCTTTCATTGATTGTCATTGTAATATTGTATTTTATATATTATGGTCTAGGGAGCCACAAACTCACCAGAATCAGCCTCCAGTACCTCAACACAAAAGCTGTTCCCAATTCATTTGTCATGGAAGTAACATTTACAATCTGATGGGATGAAATGTTCGCTGAACCCGATGATTTTGGACAGAACATGTGAAAACAAAGTAGCAGGTAGAAATAATGGATGGGTGCATCATTTAGAGAAATCTATGGCTTGTGATGACTTTCTTTGAAATAAATTTGTACCAGAACAAAAAAACCAGGTCCTAGTCAGGGCGACCTTCCTCGTTGAATTCTCTTCAGAGAACGAACTCTAATTTCATCTATGTGATTCAGTTCTCACTGGCAAGGGATCCAAGGTATGCATATACATATTGTCCTTCATATTCTCTCCATTGTCATTTCTTCCAATCACCTTGCTCATTTTTGGTTGGCAGAACCAATTGGTCATTTGTTGATATTTAGATTTTTTGGCTGTAGCAATCCTCAGCAAAAATGGGTTACATTTTAATTTATAGTAATCTCCAGCGAAAATATGCAGATGGTGAGCAATGCTGAAGATAAGCTACACGGCCCATCTCTATCCGCTGTTTTCCATGATCATAGCAAGATGGAGCTGAAAGAATGGCAGGTATAGTTTTGTGATCCCTTACCGTTTTGCCTCAAATAAGCGTGAAAGGTTCTTCATCTTATGAAAAACCCAATACCAGATATTTCTAGCAAACCTTGCTGTGGCAATGCCAATTTTGTGGATCAGTCAACGATCCATCTATGAGTAAATGTAACATACGCTTTAGAGATTATTTAATGCTCGTTCATTATTACAGGGGATTGTATTAAATATCCACACGCATACCATTTTCAATTTTACATGTCTATTTTGTAACAGGCTAGGGCATGCTCGGAAATGGTAGAGATCTAACATTAATGGAATATTTAGGAATATTTTTAATAATAATCAGATGTTTTATATAATAGTAGTTACTCATTTTTTACTCTTTAGAGTATGAAATATGTGGTTATTTGAGCTTGTGGTATTAGTAAGCAGTTACTAGCAATGTTAAATACCTTAAGCAGAAGCTTTTATGCTTTTATCATTTTGCATCTATATGTTAATTCTAGACTAGTATGGTAAACATTAGTCTCATATTACTAGCAGTGTTAAATACCTTGCAAAGAAACTTTTATGCTTTTATCAATTTGCATACAAAGGCGTTTTCATTTTGCTGGACAAAATTGCACTAGCTTATCTAATCATTTACACTCACATTTATCTTCTTGTTGGAGCTCCTCAGATAGGCATCTTTTTATGTTTTCACATTCAAAGAACCGACTTTTGCTTTTCAATAGCCTTGTAAATCTCCATGAAAATGCTTTGCTGTTTCTTCTAAATTGCCCACAAGAGGGGGGAAAAAAGAATGTAGATCTTTTCTTTTGTTTAAAATAATTTGAACAACTCAGCTGGTTTTCATTCACTTAAATTATATACATATTGGTACATTCCAGTTATTGGAAATTTAGAACAATTCTGGTTCCGAAAACCATTTCAGATTGGGTTTATTTACAACTTTTTTATGTTTAAAAAAGCTACGAGAAGATCAATTATGGGAAATGGAATTGACAATATTTTGCTCACTTGGGTTATGGAATCGAATTTGATTAGAAAGAAATCATATTTAAATATGCTTTACTTTCTTATTTTTCATTTTTAAGCCAAAATGTCATTATTTTCTCTGTTTCCAGGTAGTAGATGCTTTGGAGCTTAGTCAGCTGACATCTCCAATGGTGAGGGTAGGGGCTTCGGATCCTCCCTTCAAAACCCTCCTGGAAATTCATATTTAGGATGTATTTGTGGAGCAATTGTCACCAATTTTGAGAGGCTATGAATTCAAGTTTGACTGATTTTCACAGTTGTTCGTTCCATAATTTCCTGTTCACTTGTATGCTCAAGGCTGGAATTTGGCGTTGATCTCCATTGCTGAGGAGAGTTTTGGCTTTCCGAAGAAAGCAGATTATAATTTCTGCCTTCCAACAAGGATGGTCCGATGCAAACACAAATGGTTGTTGCTGTTCTAGATGGTGCCTTAATATCATGGCTTTGAGAACATGGACCGAAAGCAGACAGGGAGGAGACAGGGAGGAGTGTATTTGTTCAAACATACGCTGGCGGTGCATTGAGCATTGCACTGGGCAGAGAAGACAATGCACACACTCCTAAAAAGAAGATGCAGATGGACTTGAATGTACCCACTGAAGAAAGTTCTCACATTTGGAGACACAGTGTTGAAGAATGATCTGAGTACAGTGTGAAACGATGCTTCTCTTTCTCTTACGAGAGGTTCACTGCAACACTGTCCTACACTTTGTTTCCCTGCCATTGTTGATTGTCAGCTGCAAAGAGATAAAGGTGGGACTGTTGAGATTTTGGAAGGTGCTGCACAAAAATTAACGAGTTGGTCAAGGACGCGATTGAGGCGGTTGACCGGTGGTGTAGATCCAATCTTTGTTCGAGGTTGGGTGGGGTTGATAAGATAAGATAAGATAATTATATTTATGTCCAACTAATCACCACAAAGTAGGTCAAAGGGACTGTTGAGTACACTGATGTATATACAAAGCGGGAGAACTAAACGGTCTCCTATGAAAGATACAGTGCATGAAGTAAATCAAAGATACAATGCATGAAGTAAATCAACATCTCGCTCTAGTGGAGAAGATCCAGGACCTAATAAGTCTGAGGATCAGACCCATCTCTCCTAACATCTAAGGCTGAATGAATAACGCTAAAGAAACTCAATAATGTCTGTTGGCTTGATGAAGAGTCGATGGCAAGTGCAGACTATCCACTAAATCGTGTCCTGGGGGGGTTCACACGCTGCTGAATGCTAGAGGACCTAGTCTGTCTCCCAGGAATGGATCTGAGACGAAACTACTGATGAGATCTTGTGTAGCAAGGTGAGGTCCCACGGATCCTCACTGATCTGGAGTCTGGATACGTATTGGTATCAATCGATTTCTTGGTGCCCCTGTCTGAAGGTAGTACCCTGAAAAATGTCATGATCCTCTGTGTGGGGTTTGGTCTGATGGGAGGCTGAAAAAAAAGTGCTCAGAATCTAAGAGCCTCCTGCATATATAGGGCCAAACATCTCTGATCGGGGTACCTGAAAAAGTCGGCGAGGGTCTGAGAATCTCTGAACAAGCAATGAAACCTTCCTCTGATCTCGTAGTAGACAGGGCATCCAAGGATGAAGTGCACCTCGGTCTCCACTTCCTGTAAATGACATGCTTGGAAGAGTCTGTCTAATCTATCCACCTGGTGGTTTGTCTCTACCCGAAGTCTATGAGAACCTACTCTAAACTAGCCTAGAGGAATGCGAAGAGCATGCATCCAGTGGTGAAATGTATATTGGGGTCGAACAATGAGCCCGTCTCTCAACTCCAAGAAGTGCTCAGCATAGAAGACCATCTTTGGGTGCAACCCTCCTAGAGGATTGACGCAGGTGACTTGGACGAATTGCCTGTAGATTTCCTCCCTGATGATCTTTTTTAGCTCCTGTTTAGTAGGTAAAAGGTGACCAGGAACATCTAAGGAATATCGGAAATGAGGGAGATGATCCAACTAAATTTCCATTGACTCTAAGAGGTTTGAAACTCCCGTAAACCAACATCTGGCTCGGCCTGAGGGGGTAGAACGGGCAATAGTCTCAAAAGAGCAATATGCCAAGTAAGGGTAACGGTCCCTACTCTTTATCGAGTCTGCCAAGCCCTGGACACGATGCAAGAATGAAACCAATTTGAAGACCATCTCAAGCTGAAAGGGCTAAGCTCCAAACTCTGTCAAGATGATGTGTTGCGGCACTGTCAGTTTGCACCTAATGATGTGGCGGAGAAGAAGAATCTGGACTCTCTCAGCTGAAACCCAGTCTGACTCAAGTAAAGATAGTCCCCAAATCTCTGAGCCATATAGAACAGTGGGATGAATCAAGGTGTCCATGAGGCTCATCTTGGACGAGATGTCCTGGAAGTGATGTCGAAAGCACTGTCTCTCGAGAAGGGCTAAGGATCCATATCCTTTGTTGATCCGAGGCTGAAGTGTTGGTCGCAAACTAAAGCGGGGACCTAAAAATTGCACGCCCAGGTATGTATACGTGCTGGTGATCTCAATCTCCTCCCCTCTGAATAGAAAGTGAAGGTCTGAGGTTTTCTTCACCCCATTGAAGATCATAACCTTGGTTTTACCTAGGTTGACTGTCAACTATCGATGGTCACAGAACAGAGCTAAGGCATCCAGCTGCCTCTGTAATCCTTCTGGGGATGAGGAGAGGAGGACCACGTCGTCAGCAAAGAGTAGAATAGATATCAAAACCTGGTGAAGAAGGCAGCCATCAATGTCCTGGATATGCTCATGTAGAAATGCTTCCAACTCATCAATATAGATCCCAAACAGGGTAGGGGACAGTGGACAACCCTGTTTAACCCCAATAGTGCTTCGAATGAAATCAGACATCCCATGGGCTGCGTGAAGACGACCAAGAACAAACTCATATAGGCGCATAATAGTGGTCAATAGGGTTGCAGAAATGCCAATATCTCTGAGTCTCTGGAGCAAGGCCTCCCTCGGAACATGCTATTTAACTTTAAATAGTGGCTTTGTTTTAGAATTGGAAAAGACCTTTTATGTTCCAAGTTTTTCTAGAAACTTGATTTCAGTTTCAAGGATTGTACCTTTTGGATATTCCTTTAACTTTTCAGAAACATCCTTCAGTTTATTTTATAAATCTGATTGTGTTGGGAATGGTATTTTGTCTAATGGTCTTTACTGCATTAATTTACAAAACAATGTCACTTATGACTCAATGCATGTTCACACTGACACTAAAAGATATGTTATTAATGAAGATTCCTCTAAATTATGGCACTGGAGATTAGGTCATATCTCCTAGTGCTGACAAATGACATGCTTTGAGTAGTAGAGAATATGACATCTCTGTTTGCAAACTTTGAGATTACTGCTACAAATTATAGTACAAACCAATACAGCCTGTTGACAAAAGGTATGTAGGAATGTCATCAAGAAGGAAACCCGTCTGGCTTAACAAGAAAAACAATACAGTGGCATCAGCATGACACAGGTGGAAACTAAGTCAATTTGACCAAAACTATATGCTTGTCAGTAGCATCTCATGTTAAAATATAGTGTTAGGTAGAACGAAGGACTATCAAAAAGACTGACACATACCTAGGTTTCCATTCCTATATCACTGAGTATGATGTTGTGTATGGAACTGAGATGAATTCATGGAATTTATAATAACACTAGTTGCAAATCGCCACCCAGTAACCCCTATCCTTACCAACTAATCCAATTCAACTTTTCTCCAATTCACAGTTTCAAATATATTCATAGAACATGCAATTATTTCTGCAAGTAGTTTATTATCCTGTCTATAAATTGTTGCTAGAACTTTTTAACCACCATCCTCCCTCATATTATTAACATCATTAATTAAGTCATCTATGTGATTAGATTAAGCATCTCTATGAACCATGTGTCCTTCATCGTACTCATTATGCATGTACTTGTGTCCTTTATAAACCTTTTTTTAATTTGGAATACTCCTCATTATCCATGTACTCGTATCCTTGTGATCCTCTTTTTTATTTGGAGTAGCTACATGTGAGTTATATGTTGTGGTTCATATGAATTAAGGTAAGAGCGTTTAGGGTTTCTCATAAATAACTTATAAATAAGAGGCACACATTCGGGCGGCGTCCATTAAGGACGGGCTTAAATATTTGGGTTACCATCTAAAGCCCACAGGTTACAACTCTTTGGACTGGTGTTGGATCATTAACAGATTTTACAAGAGGATTCAAGGATGGGAATGTAAATGTTTATCACTTGCAGGTAGAGCAGTTTTATCCCAGGCTGTCTTGGCTCAAATCAGCGTATACTAGGCTCATCTGTTCTACATCCCACCCGCTACTATAAATAATCTTAACAGATTGATGGCTACCTTCATCTGGGGCGGATGTAAGGATGGAAATAAATATCACCTCACAAAGCTAGAATTCATCTCTCTCCCCAAAAGACTTGGAGGCTGGGGCATCATGAATCTCTGCATTTTTGGAAAAGCCCTCTTGTGTAAGTCACTATGGTGGGCGATCTTCGGGAGGAATATATGGAGTCATATTATCAGATCCAAATATCTTGGAAATGAAGATATAACATACTGGTACAGGAATGGATTCTCTTGGCCCTCACAAGGCTCAGCGATTTGGAGAAGCTTTCAGAAAATTCTGCCTTTCTTCAGTAGGAATATTACTTGGAAATTTCAAAATGGTAATAAAATCTGGATTGGGCTGGATTCCATCATGGGTATTGATCCAGATCCAAAAATCGACCCACTACTTCTCAGATTCCTCCACCAAAAGGGAATATTTTTCTGGGCTCAAGTTTGGAAAAATGGCATCCCGATATGGAAATCGGAACGAGATCTGGGCATGGATGGTGCCCTGGCTACCCAATGGAACAGCATCATTTGGAACATGAGGAATGCGGGTTTTTACAAGATTGTAGACAGAGATGTATTAGTATTGCAGGTGAAGAAAGGATCGCTCAATATCCAAGTGAGAGATATATACTTATCTCTGCTAATGCAGCTCAGAGAGCCCACTCGAAATCTTTTTCCTTTTGTCTTATGGAAAGCCAGTTGTCCAATGAAAATCATCCTCTTCTCTTGGCTCGTATACCGCAATAGAAATCTCACTTGGAACAATTTACAGAAAAGGAACTGGCAGGGCCCATTGATTTGCCTGATCTGCCTTGACAATTCAGAAGCTAACCTTCACATATTTTTACTCTGCAATCGAACCCAGCTCATCTGGAGGAAGCTGGCTTCGTTCTTTGGCTTTCCATTCGTTTCACATCTTTCTATTGTTGAAGCTTTTGAATGTTGGGGCGCTCTTAGACCTGACTGGCGTTCTATTCCTATGATTACTATATGGTACATATGGAAGTGGCGTAACAATAAAAATTTTCAAAATAGCAATGAGGACTTTGGAAATATTGTTGACAAGATTATCACATATTATTTCTCCTTCATTCAGCTCTTGCCCCAACAGATAATTCAACATTCGGCTCCCTCTGGCCTCCCTCCTCTTATATTCCCAAGAGCACACTTTGATGGTGCGGCAAAGGATGGCATTTGTGCCTGCGGAGTTTACATTGCTTTTTCAAAGGACCACCATTTTTCTATTTTCTGGAACGGTGGTAAAGGAACAAACAACAAGGCAGAAGCCATGGCTCTGCATGGTTTGCTCACCTTTTGTTCTTTCATGGATATTGGTCCTATAAAAGTATACGGAGACTCGAAAATCATTATAGAACATGTGAATGGAAAGTAGAAAATAGCAAATGAGAATCTTTTCGGATGGTTGAATAGGATTGCTTTTCTATGCAACTCTGATACATTCCCTATTGCTCATATAAAGCGCAACCAAAATGTGCAAGCGGATCTTCTGTCAAAAAAAGGGCTGTACTCTCCAATCGGCATATGGAACCTGATCATCTCAGTCGACTCCTGCGCTTTTGAGATTCAACCTTTCTCGATGCCCGGTACATAACTTAGGCAGATATGCTTGTATTTTGCTATATGGATAAGAATTTGTATCTCTATCTCCTACAGGCATTCTGTTTTTTCCGGATAGTCTAAGGTTTTTGATATGATTAAACATCCACAAATATGATGCTCTCTTCAAATATACCCCCCAACTGTGAGGGAAAAATCTAAGGAATATGATCCTCCAGATACTGTACATATCGGCTCTGTATATTTCTTATACATAATATAAATCTTATTATGCTTTTTCTTCTGAAAAAAAAAAAGGAACACTAGCCTTCCCATGATAATTGTCGTGCTTCGATCAATTCATAGTGTATTGCATACTAGCAATTTCATAATCCCCGTATTGATCCATCGAGAAATAAGGTGAATTTATGAGTTGAACCTTGGAGAATCGTTGATATAGTTCTGATTGCCTTAGGATTTTTCTTATTCCCTAGATCTACCTACTTTTAGGTAACTGCATCATCACCATGGCTTGAAATGTCCTAGCAAGCTGCTTACTATTATAACAAATTACAACATACCTTGTCTACAAAAAGCTCTGGAGATGTCACCAGATAAGAAAACCCAATTGGCTGAAAATAAAAACCACCAATATGGGGCTAAGTTTTGGGTGGAAGCCACTTAACTTTCACAAAAAATGACCTACTTGTCAGCGCATCCCATGTTAAAAGACAGTGTGTTTATTGTAACAAAGAGAGTGCTAAAGCTCAATAGTTACCGAAGTGTCCAATCCTATGGCATTGAGGGTGATATGCAACAGAGATAAGTCTATGGGATTTATATTATCACTAGAAAATTGTCGTCAATTAACCGAACCAAACAACTAATTTGATTCAACTACACTCCAAATTTACAATTTCAAACTTGTTTATGTTAAGCATGCAATTATCCTCGCAGACAACCCATGTGTTTTTGTATGCGTGCTCAAACATGACTCCATGCTTCCTAGGTTCTCTGGGAAAGAAGCATGGATAGCATTTGAATTTTCAATCATCAAGGTTTATCCATTTATTCTTTCCATTTATAACTATCCTAGTGACTTGGAGCAATCTCCAAATTACTCTTCCCAAAAATATTAGAGTCTATCCATTTAAGCCTCTTGTCATAGCCTATAGGTATCCTTGTGACCTGGGTGGAACAGTCTCCAAATCACCTCCCAAAAGGATCAGACAAAGTTACTCTAGAGAGAGGGTTTACCTCCCCAAAGGATCAAACAAAGTTACTCTAGAGAGAGGAGTTCTTTGAAATCTCATAAGCCCACAAGTCCCTCTCTACATACAATGAAAAGAGGACTCCCGGCTCATTACAAAAGGAAATAATCATATTGCAATCAAATACAATGAATTCAGGAAACAACTTCCAACCAAAACATCCAAAAAAGTTATATCCTATCAATTAAGGCCCAACCGAATTTGATTAAAAAATAGAAAAAAGATGTATGTAGGATGAGGTCTAAAGGGAGTTGTTGGAGTGAGTTTGAAGTCCATGCTTGTCTCTAAACCTTGCACATACCAAAGTTGGACACACTCTTTCCCAGAATTCTAGGGAGGCCAAATTTCTTCTGTTCATTTTATTGCCTTACTATGGTAAGTTTTTGTCAAACATGTATTCCTCTAAGAGAGGGTGATAGAGGGATTCCATGATGTTTTTGGTTCCTTATCCAAGATTGAAAGCTGAAGTCTGAAGAAGAGAAGTGTATTTGGGAGTTGGAGAAGGATCTAAGTAACATGAAGCAACCATCTAAGTAAGATGAAGAAAGTTGCAGATGTTATGGAGCTGAAAGGACAAATGTGTCATGTTTTAATGAAATTTTTGAGATTGAAATATAAGTGAGAAACCCACACTCTCTAATGGCACAAAGTGCCCAATCCCCCCTCCTAATTTTAAACAAAAACTAGTATGTTTATAACTAGGCTTGAAACAAAAAGTAGTATGTTTATAACTAGGCTTGAAAATTTTGTTTTGTTTCATCCATATCTACAAATGCTACTCAATGAGAGGCAAGTTTTGCTTTTGCCCTAAGATTCTAATTACTTTCCTTTACCCTATAAATTTACATGAGCACACATGATATAAGAAGCACCAAAAGAGTTCAATTAAAATAATATAAAACCATCAAATTTTGTAACAATAAACAAATAGATTCTCTCATACATACCTCCTTCACATTTTCTCATTGCATCCATGAAATCTTCACCTTACTTGCCCCATCCATTAAGTCCAAAACAAAAACCATGAAACAAAAGTAAGAAAAACAAGAGAAAGCGAACACAAAAAACAAAACACCAAACCACAAATTAGCATGGCCATGCTCACAGATGCAACAAAAAAAACCTATAACTGTAGAAAAACGAAAGAACAATAGGCAAGAGCAAAATACACAAAGAATGATAGAAAAAAAGAAACAAAAATAGCAAAAAAAAAAAAAAAAAATAGGAATAATACACACAAAGTCTCCTCTACAAGCCCAAAAAACATCCATGGCCAATCAAGGACGACATCCTGCAACCAAAAAAATAGATAATTATTAAATTAAGACCATCAAGTATTAAATTGAGACCACAGAGGCCAAAGGCCACAATGAGAAGGATTTCATAGACAATCACGTGGATTGACCAAAAGAAAACTCACCTCTACCTCTACCTCTTCATTATAATATGGTGTTTCTGATATAGATATTTCAATAGTTTCATCATTTTTCCTTCATGCTAATTCCTCCACATTGTGTTGCACTCAATATTTAAATAAATGACAAAAATGTAAGATGTTTCTAATTTAAATTAACACATATAGAACTACATACCACATGAGCGCCTTCACCTACTACACTTGTGGGATGTGCATTAGTCGTATATCCACAACATAGTTTATTAAGACCTGCCTTAATTTCCCCACAAACAAAACCCAACAAAAACCATATCATCAAATATTAAATAGAGAATGTAAAATTTTATGGAAAAATCTAGAAACACCTAAAATCTCATGAGACAAATTAAACAAATAATGAAATATGTCATGAGAAATATTAAACACTGGCCAAAACTCTTATGCAAAACTAAGTACACTTTATACAAAGACCAAAAATCACAAACCTTTAATAGCTGAGGGAGGAACATCATTATAATTTAAATGAGCATTACATAGTAAAGCAATGAAAGGGAGGTTACAAATCTTGTATGCAAGATGTAAACATGTTTCTTGTCAAGCTACACCAGTAGATATGATCTACATCAAGCATTTGTAGCAATAGTTTAATTCACTGGTAGCAACTAGCATAATAAGTGAGAGCCCTATTATCCATTGAAAAGTGGGTAACCCATAGGAAAAAAATGTCTCCTCCTTGGAGAGGCAACCAACCAACACTTAACATGATGCCATGGACCATCCACATATATGCTCTAGTTAGATTTCTCTCTCCCATCTGTCATTTCTTCTTGAAGGAAGGTGCTCATCCATCAAGAGGTAGTTTTACCATTTTGTAGTTAGGCTTTTGCTTATTAATTTGAGGGATAATAATATCAATCAAAGGGTGATATAAATGACTGACTGATCTTCACTGTATTCTTATTTCCTCACTTTAATTGGGTGGTTAGTCTTTGATCCTAGTCCATTGGGACCTCTTCTAAGGCCTTAGGATTATAAGAAGGATAATGCTAGGGAGGCTCTAATTGAAGTAGGATGGCTATGATATTCCATACTTGCCACTTTCCATCATTCCCTCTATTCCATATCCATTCTTTGGGAAAGTAGCATTTGATCATGGAGATTGACACACTCATCCCCATCCTTGTGTTTGGGCCAAATAACATTGCCCTAGAGGTTCATGCATCTGAAAGAATGATGAAAGCAAAGAAAGCCATGATAATCGAAAAATGAAAAATGCAAAAATGGTTGGGACAAAAATTAACATGTGGGCAAAATCCTAGTATGAGCTCTGCCCACATAGCCATCACCTAATTCCTAAAGCACTTGATGCTCCACACATAAAAGAATTCTTGTATTGCTCCAACCCTAACGAGAAATAGACTACCTCATCCTAAGGAACAATAAATGCTAGATCTCTCAAATGTAAGCTTGGGCTCCTGAGCCATGCACCCATATCAAAAAATTATGATTAAAAAGTAAAAGGCACACTAAAAGGGTGGTTAAAGCAATACAAGGAAAGGGATAACTCATGGCTCCACAATTGCTCCCCCCTTGCATCTATATTCCTAGGATGTTGGACAACCATTAGCTGGTCACTTGGCTATGTCCCTTGGCCCTGAAGTCTTGCCCACTCCATTGTCACCATCTACATATGCACCAATATTGATGGGTTGACCTAGTGTTGTAGAAACTGTCCCCCCCCCCAAAGGACATGGAAGCAGAACTGTGTCCTGTACGGATCGGCCACCAATCCTTCAGTAGAACCATGGATCCGAAAATCAAATCCGTAGTTCCACCTTTTTTTGGCGATTCCTAGAAAATTGGATCCATGGGGGCCCGATCTGTGGTTCCTATTGCCCAATCTACAGATATGGAAAGGATCGAGTGTAGATCTGTGGAGGTTCTAGCATGTATCCACCGTAGATCGTGAGTGGATCCAAGAGAAGGTGGATGGTTCACACAGTTCCACAGGGCTTTTTTTCTTTTTTCTTTTTTTGGAAATTTCGAACTGTTATGTGAGGAACTACACTTTTCGAATACTCCCAAGGTGACCCTTGATGCTCCCTAGACGCTTCCTAGATGCTCGCTAATGGTAATGTTAAATTCTTAGAGTAAAAGTGACATTCTACTTTATTTTTCATTTCCATCCTTTTACTTAGTTTTTAACATTACTATGAAATGACTCAGGATGTTTAAGAGTGGTTACAACCTCATCAAACTTCATACGGAGAAAATAGAATTTCATATCCCATTCAAAATTCAGCGGACTTAACAATTTTTAGGATGAATGGGATTGTGGCGTTTCATTGAATTATATCACGTATGATGGCATGTGATTGATATTTAATCAAGAGCATCAAGCCCTATATGTACCCCAGTGTTGGTGTTGTTGATTGTTGAACTCCTTTGTCATGGCCTTAGCAATTATGTACCCTTCACTCAAGTCAAAATCATTGATCAGGCATGTTAAACTTTCTCTACCATATTATAAGGCCTGGATTAATCTATTTGATCAAAATTAAGCAAAGAAATTATTTTTTTATATTTTTTAATGTTGCCGATGTTTTGCCAATTTTTACTTATTTTTTCCCGATTTTTACGATTCTTTCCGATTTTTTCCCCTCGCCGATTTAATCTTGATCGCGATGTTCGTAACACTAAGATAAATGTTGTATTTCAACTGAAATGATTACTTAACAAATCATATATAGATTTTTCACCAAAAAAATCACTCACCTCTAGCTTTGTATTCTTTGCACTCTACTACAATCTCTTTCTCATAAAGATTCAACAAAACATTATGCAAAAATATTAAATACACACAAAATGTTGTGAGATATTATGAATAAGCACTAGAAAGTACATCTTATGCAAACACTAAAAATCATAAACCCGAAATAGATGAGGAAGGATCACATATACTTAAATAGTGGATCATATATGGAGATTTACACCAAGAGAACTCACCTCTATCTTTGTGTTTACCTTTGCTCTCTATTGCAATCTCTCCCTCACAAGTACATTTCAATAGTTTAGCTAGTAATTTCTCCACATTATATTACCTACATTACATTGTAATCAATAATTAAATAAATGGAAAATAACGTAAAATGCCTCAAATTTAAATGCACACATGTAACCATGCATATCACCTCAACTTTTGCCTTGACCCACTATGATGTGGAAATATGGGTTGTTAGGGCATGCCCTAATTTCCCACTGAATGCACCAAATACAAATCAAAATAGAAATGTGAATATCATAAATGAAAACAAAATGTCTTATGAGCAATATGCAAAGCTACATCATATTTAATCACCAAAAATCATAATTCCTCAACAAGACAAGAGGAAAGGAAAACCATTCTATTTAAATGAGAAGATATCATTGAAATCACTTCCTGGCTCTACATTCTCCTACACATTTGCAAGTCTCTGACACAAAACTATTTTTGTAGTTTCACCAATGCTCCTCCACCTTTACCTACATTTGCATAGCATTCATTATATCAATAAATCTCAAATAATATAATATGCATTCAGTTATACCTTTGCTATAGTGCCTCACATCACTAAAAAAATACAGTATAGTTTCACCAATGGTCCTTCACCTTTCTTGATCTGTACTACATCTAAATTTCAACAAACTCGCATGATATAATAATAATTCAACAAAAGTGTTAAATGAAAATAGGCATCAAGACCATATAATTTAGTAACAAACATGTAAGTTCCCTCATACATACATCTTTTTTGTTTGCCCATAATGAAGTAAATTTCCTCATATTTACTTCATTTACCTTTACACATTGTCGAATTGTGTAGCTTGGGAAGTACTCCACAACCCTAGATCTGGGTTTGCGTTAGTTTGGCCACAAAAGTCTTTGTGGGCAAAGAACCCAAGAGAAGGGGTTTTAGACCCATCATGGGGTTTAAAATCTAAAGAAGGGATTAAAAGGAAAATTAAAAGGGAAAAATAATTCCTAAGGTCTAGAGGATCAAAACCCCTAAGTTCTAAAGGGTTCCTAAGAGGCCTAAGGAAGAGGTTATTTAAGGAGGCCTTAATATCAAGACTAAATACATCAAGTGAGAGGAGACTCATTTGGTTGTAGGGCTGCTAGAGATGTAGCCAAGGAAAGGTCGAGCTTGGAGGACAAGGAGGGCTACAAGGAGGTCGAGTTTTCCATCAAGGTCATTTTGATCAAAAAGAGGATTAGATCAGAGGCAAACACAAACCCTAGGATCCTGGTTGAGCTGGAGAGAAGATGGTGTAGTGGATCTTGTTGTGCGTTCTGGTATAGGACGCATGGGATCCACTAGTCGAGCTAGAAGGGCAGAATTATGGGCACAAAAGTGTAACAAACTCTCTATGAACAAGACCAAGTTTATACATGTGATTTAAAGGAGGGTCGAGGCTTGAATTAGGTGTTGGACAATCATCTTATGCCTAATCTAAAGCAGTAAAAGAAGGTTGTCATTCCTTAGATAAATGCACAAGAGAGAATGGCTTAAAATTGAGGTTTTGTCATTGGTTTGAGGTTTGCAAATAGGTTGAATTTAGGGTATTCCTATAGTGTTGATAGGAGCCCTAAAGAGGGCGGAAATCTCAGAGGATCTATGCTTATAGCTATGGGTGACAAGGCTATCACAAGGTGTGTTGATATGGATTCTCAAGTTGATTAAAAGCCAAGAGATGGAAGGTTGTTCTGAAGAATTCAGGACAAAGATTGTATGCCCTAGATTAGGGCCATTCCATGATACTGCAGCCATGCTTCTTTGTCACATAGTCTGAGTTTGTGGAGCCTTGGTTCAAATTTGGAAGGTAGGACCGAGACCCTAAAGGAGAAGCTAGTCTTGTTGGTGTATCCATGAGGAAGGTAGGACCGAGACCCTAAAGGAGAAGCTAGTCTTGTTGGTGTATCCATGAGATTAGGGTGGTTGGAGCATGCACAAGTATTGTGTATATGTTGATCCTTTGTGAGCCCTAAATATCTTCCAAGGTGAACTAAAAAAGAGGAAAACAAATAGAGGAGGGTTGTTGGATCGAATGGAAAGAGTTAGTTTTGAAGGTTTGTTCATAGGTTTGAACAACAAATCTGTGTGCGCCCTACATGCAGTCCTTTAGAGGGGTTGAAATGATTCTTAGAGAGGATATCTAAAATGCCCTAGATGAGGGCATATCTGTGCAATTTGAGGTGTCAAATTGCATATCAGAAGACAATATGCACAATCGTAGATCAATCAGACAATGATTGTATGTGGGAATGTTGTAGGGTTTAGGACACGGGGATTTAAAGGGTTGATCGTGGCCACCATCAACAAGTAGGTCAAGTGTTGTCTTGTTCAGGGTAGATTGGTAGTCAAAGTGGCTAACACCAAGCCCTAGTTGTATCCTTGTATTAGGGGGTATGTAAGGGCCATGATCTCTGATACAAGAGCCCTAAGACTATTGTATTATAGTTTGTAATATAACAAATAAGGGTTTGAACAAATTAAAAATTGTCATGCGCTAGTTGATTCACCCATGTTTGTAGATTTCGTTTTTCAAAGTAGGATTGTTGTGGCATTTGAGTGTGTTTGTGTCATAGATTCTAAAAGACCAAACCCAGATTCTTGAGTGTCGTGGAAATTCAATCACATTTGCAAGTCTCTCAAACAAAAATATTTTTCTAGTTTTATCAATGCTCCTCCACCTTCCTTTACATACATTTTCATAGCACTCATTACATAAATAAATCTCAAATAATATAATATGCATTAAATTATACTTTTGCTACCTCATATCACACAAATATATTTAGTAGTTTCACTAGTGGTCCTTCACCTTTCCTGATCTGTATTGCACTAAATTTCAACAAATATACATCATATAATGATGAAACAGCAAATGAGTTCAATTAAAATGGGCATAAAAACATATAATTAGTGACAAACAAGTAAATTCCCCATACATACCTATTTCGCCTTTCCCCATAAAAAGTAAATTCCTCCATACAAACCTCATTCGCCTATAATTTAGTAAGAAACAAGTAAGTTCCCCCATACATACCTCTTTCTCCTTCATACAATAAATAAATTCCTCCATACAAACCTCATTCACCTTTACCCATTACACTTGTAGACTATGCATCAACCCTAAACCTACACTATGGGTTGTTAAGGTCTTCCTTAAATTCCCCACCCATTGAATCCAGAAAAAAATATGAACGAAAAAAAAAAAGCTCAAAAGGCATGCAAGAAAAACAAAATACCAAACCATAAGTTAGCATGGCCATGTTCACAAATACAAATATATAAGAGCCACAACATTTAAAAAAATAAAAAATAAAACAAAAATGACCAGCATTAAAAAAATACAACGAAAATACAAATATATAAGAGCCATAACATTATAATAATAATAATAATAATAAAAAGAAACAACAATAAAAACAAAAAATGCTAACAATAGAATAATACAACGAAAATAACAAATGTAAAACATAAAAACTCAAATAAGAGATAGAAAGCATCTATGGCCAACGAAGGGGACCCTACACACCAGAAAATAAATACTATTAAATAGAGACTAGTAAATATTGTAAAAGTACTAAATACACATGAAATATTATGAGAAATATGAAACAAATGTCAAAATCTTAAATGCAGACTTCAAATATTATGAGTAATCTTATGCACTAGAAAGTACATCATATGCAAACACCAAGAATCATAAATCCAAGAGAAAAATATAGTATTTACAACAACAAATATTATATAGCATATCATACAAGAGTTTCGACCTGGCATTTATTTTGCAGTAAATGTCCTCAGCCAGTTTTAGATGGAGCCAAAGCATGACCATTGGATATCAGCCAAACACATCCTAAGATATCTACATGGTACCATACATCATTGTCTTCAATATGCTAGTCATGAAATCCAACTCGTGGGACACACAGATTCTGATTGGGGTGGCAGTGAGACAGATGGAAGAAGAACAAGTGGATGCTTTAGTTTGGGATCTTCCATGATCTCATGGATGAGAAAGAAGCAAGATATTGTTTCTTTTAGTGCTTAAGCTGAGTACGTAGCTGCAAATGAAGTTTGCAGAGAAGTTATTTGGCTCAGAAAGTTGCAATAAGATTTATTTGAAGGACCACCAAGCCCTACATGTATACATTGTGACAATGAAAGTTGTATAAGATTGACAAAGGACTATGTGTTTCATGCTAGGACAAAGCATATAAATAATAAGCACCACTACATTAAAAGCCTAGCATGGGATGGGGTCATGGAGCTACATTATATTCCTACAAATGAACAGGTAGCTAGTATTCTAACAAAGGCATTATGAAACAAGAAGCTTGAGTACTTAGGATGCAAGTTTGGTTTGGTAGATATCTCTTCCTTGATTGAGAGGGATGATGATCGACAATGTATTTTTTCTTCATGTATCATGCACTAGACCAAGACTAATAGTCATAAGTCTTAATGAAGACCCTGAAGAAAGAATGGGGTCTAGAGAATTGGATAAGTATCTAAGATTGAAACTTCTTGAGGATTAGACAATCCAAGATAGAGGTGGACTTGTAAACCGATAATCCTTGAGGATGATCTAGGGCATCCAAGATAAGAGTAATTGGAGAGGATTGATATTCTTTGAGGATTGAGAATCCAAGATAAGAATTAAAAGGACATACCTAGTGAAAATTAGGATGGGGTATGTGCCTTTACAGGTAGTGTGGTATCTCACGTAAATCCTCTCAGCATGATTCTCTCATAGAAGTTGATCTTTTCAAATAAAGGCCTTGTTGACAATGTTGGTTATGATATTGATGCTTAATAGATGGCATGTCAATACGACTCTTCTTATGAGAATACTTCAATTTGAGATTCCTTGTACTTCATGATGGGATTATGAATACCTCTCTAGTTAAGAGGGAGTGTTGGAGAATGTAACTAGATTCGATCTTCATAATGACCTCAGTAAACATGACATTGTTTTTCTTGTATATAAAAAGAGAAAAATAAATTTTATTTGTCAAAGCATGGATTTCATGCTTAAGTCTAGGTCAAAGCATGTTCTTCATGCTTCTAGGACTTTCTAGGTCAAAGAAGAATATTTTTCATTTATTATAGTCCCATTTGGACTCATTGTGACAAAAGAAAATAATTATTTTTTAGTCATGAAAAGAAAATTATCCTCCGGGACCAACTAGGCCCTAACAAGGATAAGTCGGCCTAAAGATGCCTATTCAACCTCTCAAAAAGGCTATAAATAAGGACTTCGACTCATTTGGCACACTGACTCAATCAAGTTTGATATGGATGGAATAACAAAGAAGAAAGAAGAGAGAGGAAGATAAGAAGAAGAGGAATAAGTTGAAGGAAGGACGATCTCTTTAGAATTTTGTTTTTCCACGCATGCAATGTTGTCTAGGGTTTTTGTGTGAGTTGCAAGGGCTGAAACTACAGGCCAAAATTGTAGACCCAATTTGCAGGGCCGAAACTCTGAATTGAAGTTGCTTCAACTAGGTTGGACCTTCGCTGACTTTGGAAGACTTTGGGTCATTTGGAAGAGATCTTGTTGTTGGGTTGGCTTGGTGCTTGGGAGGAATTTTGTCTTTGGTCTTAGGCCTTGGAAGTCTCATCTTGAACTAATTCTATAAGAAGAGAAGTATTCTTTCTGGGTTTTCCCCTTGGAGGGGTTTTGCCCTAGCTTGGAGCCTATATCATGTGTACTTTGTCTCTTTGTCATCTTTATTGTTTAGGTAATTACTTGATGAACAAGAAATAAAAGTAATAAAAGGCCAATTATCAAATGTAATTATCAAGTAAGGAAAGTCAAACATAATTTACAAGATCCTTGATTTTCTAACAAGGGGCACAGGTTAGTTTCCCTTGATTCTTTGAACCCATATCCATCTCCTTATGCACTTGTTATGTTGCTCTTGACTCCAAATGCCCCAAAAAATATATTTGCAGCTAGAGCATTTATCTTCTATCCTCCATAAAATAATTCCCTTTGAAAATATTAAGAATGGTTTTTCTAGGGTTTACTCTCCAAAATCACCTGGTAATCCCTTGATTGTGTTGGCCAGCCCCATAATCGTTTTTAAGACTGTGGTGATAATGTAGATGAGGCTAATCAAAAGAGGATTTCGGATAAAAACATTAAGGAACAGCTTTGTGAAAATGAAGATTATGAGGGTCTTGATGGAAATGAAACATCCTTAAGAGTAGGATGTCTTGGCTCCCCATAAAGACAATGTTGTAGGATCCCCTAAAGAATGTTAATTTGGCGGCTCAGGGACAAATTCCCCTCCTTTGGGTAGTATTCTTCATTCAGAGAAGACACTCTTTGCCCTTGGAAGAATTTAATTTGGTCAAGGAAAAATATATTTTTAATGTGAAAACCCACATGTGCACAAAATTTCAGGTCATGCTAGAAGTTGAATTGGGTCTCCTCCAATGCCTATAAATAGACCTAATGTCACATCACTTTGAAGCATCACATCAACCATCTTCTTATTCTCTCTCCTCCTTGGATTGGTTTGTACAAGTTTTTAATTGAGAGGTCCAAGCTCACATGTGTAAAGGGATAGAGGCAATTCTGAAATTTTGTTTTGACTTTCTATTTGGGTGATCGTTGACCAAGTTTGACTTGGAGTTTTGACCTCCTTTAACTTGCAAAATTTCGATGTTTTGAGACCAAATTTTTTTGTGAGCTGAGGTTTTCTAGGCACTTTTGACTACGATTGAATGTTGACTTTGACCTCTGAAATCTAAAGTTTGATCGCAAGAATCTTCGCTCCCCTTTAACCGAGTTGTTTCGGACTATTTTGATTAAGGTTTGACCTACTTGGAAGGCCAAAAATTTTGACTACTAACCAAGCCCTTTTGGAGGAGTTTGACTATTGACTTGTGGACTATTTAGGGAATCTTTGACTATTGTTGACTTTGACATAATTGCAAACTTTGACTTGTTGACCAAAATTGACTTTGAGGTTCATCTATTGGATATTGGTTGGTTGATCTCTTGAACATTCAAAGAATTGAATTTGACTCTTTAATTGATGAATTGAATCATTGTATCTCTTTGTTGAACATTTTATGACAATCTAATAAGAAGAAGAAATTGAAAGGGTTTCCCCCCTTGTGGGGTTTTTCCTAGGTCTTTAACCAAATCTTGTCTCTTGTTGTCTTCTATTGTACATTGCATTTATTGTTCTATCTACAATTGTTATTTATCATTGGAAGATTAAATTGAATTGAAAGTGATTGCTAATTGAAGAAAATATTGACTAAGTGATTGTAATATCATAGAACAATGGAAAATTAACAAGTACTACCAACCCAGAAGAGGAAGTTTTCATGACCATATCTACCCCTTGTCTAGATGTGCACCCTAAACAGAATGGTAAAGTCATACATAATATGTTTTAGTGGGACACTAATTTTTGACGACAAGTATGATAATGAGGGGACCTTTCTTGAGAAACTTCATGTCATAAACTACAACCCTAGTCTCCTAGAAGACAAATATAAGAGAACTGTTGACAACTCAAAATTATATTTTAAGATAGATTTTGAGGAAAAAACTTCAAAAGTACATTTTGATGGCATGTGGACATAGGGTGGGCAATGGAGCTCAGGATTTCAGAGACAGGTACTCAGACACGCCATCTACAAGAAGATGTTGAAGAAAATATATCCCATCCCGCACATTGATGAGTTGATGGACGAGCTTAGAGGAGCGAAATACTTCTCTAAGATAGACTTGTGCTCAGGGTATCACTAGATCTGGGTGAGGGAGTAGGACATCCCCAAGACTGCCTTTCGTTGTCACTATGGGAACTTTGAGTTTTTGGTGATGCCCTTTGGGCTAACCAATGCACCAGCCACATTCCAGTCTTGTATGAACCATGTGTTATGTGGGCAGTTGCATTGTTATGTCCTTGTCTTCTTTGACGACATTCTTATCTATATCCAGACTTGGGAGGACCACCTCCAACACGAGGTACTGCACATACGGGAGTAGTAGTTGTATTCGAAGATGTCCAAGTGTGAGTTTGGACTGACTAAGATGGTGTACCTAAGGCACATGATAGGGGAGGATGGAGTGAAGGTACACCAAGAGAAGATCAGGGCTATCCTGGATTGGCCTACGCCCAAGAATGTGATGGAACTAAGAGGATTCTTGGGCATTTGCACATACTACAAGAGGTTTGTGAGGGGATTTTCACAGTTGGCAACACCCTTACCCACGGGGATGACAAGTATAGGGTGATGGATGAGATCATATACTACAAGGACAGGATCTATTTAGTACCAAGGTCGCAGTTGAGGGAGAAGATCCTACTAGTTGCACATGATTCGCCCTTGTTAAGGCACCAAGGGTTCCTTAAGATGTACAGAACAATTAGAGAGTGTTTCACTTGGCGGGGGCTCAAGGACGACGTCTTAAGGCATGTACGAGAGTGTAATGCCTGCCAGAGGAACAAGGAAGATAACACACATCCAGCAGGGCTTTTGCAGCCTCTCCCCATTCCTGAGCAGAAGTGGGAGAGCATATAGATGGGTTTTATCATAGGGATGCCAGTAGTTCAGGGTCCAGATTGCATTTTTGTTGTGGTAGACAGGCTAATGAAGTTCACACATTTATTTTCCATTCCCGCCAAGTATTTAGCTTCTCAGGTGGCCGAGTTATTTTTTAGGGAGATGTTTAGGTTGCATGGGTTGCTTAAGACTATTGTCAGTGACAAGGATAGCAGGTTCATCAGTGAGTTCTGGCATGAGCTTTTTCGCTTAGTGGGTACTAAGCTCACCCCCAGTACAAGTTACCATCCTCAGACAGACAGACATATAGAGTTCGTAAACAAGTGGTTGGAGGGATACCTGCACAACTATGTGACCGGGCAGCAAAGAGCATGGGTGAAGTGGATGTACCTCGGGGATTACTGCTACAACACCATGTACCATATGTCCATAGGTATGACCCCTTATGTGCTCTTTATGGTTATGATGCACTAACATTTGTTGATGTGATCTTTGGAGATAGCAGGGCCCCAGGGGCAAAGGATTGGCTGCAGGAAAGCCAAAATATCCTTAGAGCTCTTAAGGATAATTTACAGACAACACAAAACCAACAAAAACTATATGTAGACAAGGGTCGAGTGGAGAGGCATTTTGAGGTGGGTGACATGGTATTATCGAGGTTGCAGCCATGTAAGCAGTCCACACTCAAGCAAAAATGAGTTGAAAATCTCAAGCCCTGTTTCTGTGGACCATACAGGGTGACCAGGAGCGTAGGTGAGGTAGCGTATGAGCTGGAGCTACCAACCGGGAGCAAAGTGCACAATGTCTTCCATGTTTCTGGCTTGAAGAAGGCCTTAGGACAGCATGTGACAACCACCTCAAAGTTACCGCATCTAGATGATGAGGGGCACCTGGTTTTGACACCAGAGACCATATTGCAGGAGAGGGAAAGGAGACTTAGGCATAGAACTATCAAAGAGTATCTGGTGAGGTGGAAGGATTTAACGAAGGAGGATACCACATGGGAAGGGGAACAGATTTTACAACATCTGACACTTCAGTTGCTTGAGGGCAAGAACCATTTGGGAGGGGATGATTGTCATATCCCCAATATCTAATTTTTTGTTGAAGGAGCATTCCCAGGTTTGCAATTTTGTTTTTATTAAAATATTTTGGTGTTGGACTTAGGAGTTGGAATAGAAGACTTAGAATTGAATTTTTGCAAAAGGAAAGAAGGCAACTTAGGGAAAAGTGGGTCAAAAATTAAAAGGGGTGAATGTGGGGCCACACAAAAAGGAAATTGAACCTGTTGACCACTACGTGTCAACAACCCATAGCAGTACACCCTCTTTTTTCGCAAAAGGGATAGTACTTGATCGATGTATCGGTGTCGTCCATCTATCATCATCAGCTTGAATTCCAAGATGTTATGTAAACCCTTTCTGCATGTGTATAATGTAAATAATCTCAACAGATCTGCATCATGTATGTAACGACCTAGGTAAACATACTTTTCTAGTGACGATCTCCATTCTAGGAGGTTTTTTGTCTCACCGATCCATTCTCGAATTGTCGGTAGAGTTTTCCTCCAGTCTTACCCCAAAGCTGGAATGGATTTTGTCGCTAGGATCTTACGCGAGTCCTAGTGTTCTAGATTGAGTCTATGTAAAAGTGATTTGGGAATAATCATAACTATTTGGTTAGGTTATTTATTACAAATTGTTTGGTCTATAGGATTATATTTGTGTCGCAAAAATGGGTGGTCTGAGAGGGTCTATTACAAATGAGATTTCCCCCATATAATGTAAAAAATATGAAAATCATGATGTAAAGTGTCTTGAGGGTTGGAAAAATAATTTATCCCCTCATAGATTAATTAATTAAAATTTTTGGCCAAAAATTAATTAAAATCATAAGCCAAATATTTTATTAAATTTTAGGTCCCACGTAAATTTAAATTCTCCAAAGGAAAAATTCATCGGTCCTAAAAAAATTAAATTTTAAAAGGTCTCGGGATTAAGGTAAATTAATTATTGTGCTAAATTTCAAACCTTTGATCCCTGGGGTTAATTCAAAGTCAAAATTTTGGGGAAATTAACTCAAAAATTTAATTTCTGAGTTAATTAAAATACATTTAATTGAAAAATTCAAATTTCCTCAAGAATTAAATATTTCGAAGGATGAGATTAAAAGAAATTATAATCTTCATTAATGGTCGAGATTGCTTTGACGAGGATCACTCGAACTAGCCGTTGGAGGATTTATCTTTAAATATGATGTCATTTGTCAGTCAATCCATCCGACCTTTGAGCCGTGTGCTTAGCAAGAAGCTCTTGTGTAATCTTTTTCTGGATAATAAAGAAAGACTTTGGGGTTAAGTTCTACTGGTGTTACTCTTCATGAGAATACTGTAAGATGTGTTGTTTTCATGCATAATTTTTTTTCTAAAGCCATTAATGTTAGCTTCTAAAGAGTGAAATGAGTTCAGGTATCTTGCTCAGTTGTTGGGGTTTGAATAATAATCTAAATTTTGAACGTAATAGCAGGTATCTCTATTTGTCTGAGTTTTATTAGTATTTTTTCGCTCTATTTTTAATGGTTGGATTGAGTTTTGCGGGGAAATCTTGATTTTAGATCCTCAGGAATTTGGGGAAGTTTTCAGTTGGACTAGCCAACTCCAGATCTATGTTCTCGGAAGAGCCCAGCTAAATTAGCTTCAGGCTTATCATAAGAAATTTGTTGGTGATGCATGAGAGTTTCGAGCTAGTACCTCCTTTTAAAATTTTTATTTTTTTTAATAATTGTGCTTATCTGATAGATTGGCTAATTAGAGATATTAAACACTAAATCAAGGGAACAGAGTTGGACTCATATTCCTCTTGATCTATTCCATTGTGAATATTGTAGTTTATTTGTATGTAGTTAATTTTCACTATCCTTTGTATAGATCTAATAGTTCATTAATATATATATATATATATATATATATATATATATATATATAGATATAACTTTAGGATTTCAAAAATATTTAAATTTTGATTTTGTAGTTTAAATTTCTTTTAGATAGATTTAACTTTTAATTTTTAAAGTTCTTTTTTTTCCCACATTCAAAACTTCAAAAAAAATTCTCTAATTTGTACCTATATATGCCAACCTTTCATCTTATATTATTTCACTAACTCATTACATTATTCCTTCTTGTATATATAATTTCGTGGGTCCTTATTTTATTTTTTTTGTAAATATTATAATTGTAAATATTTTATTTTGATATTTGTAAAGATTTAAAATTTTGTATATATATTTTTTTAACTTTAACCTTCCATATGCACATATTTATACATATCATCTATCATCTGTCTCCTTTCATTTTTGTTCTCGCAGGTAATGAGAGCGTACAGAGCTCTTTTGGGGTAGGGCTGCAAATATTGTTTATCAATTTCAAGGAGGTAGTCTAGCAATTTGGAAGAAGAGATGTGTAGGGTTTTGAAAAAGATATTTTGATCAAATTGCTTATAGGTTGATTTAGTCTTTCAAGGGTAAAGTAGATTTTTTTTTAAAGAAGCAACGGCGAGGGTTTCTAATCAAGCTCTTGAATAAAATATTAACGGATGTATAGTCTGGGGACTTCTTTCCTTGAAGACGGCAAGGGTATATCTCTGAGTTCTTATTAGGCCAGGAGGTAACTCCTCAAATGAAAATATGTTTATTCATTTGGGATATTCATAGTTATATACATGAGGGAGTGACTCTTAAGTTTTATCTTCTGATGACTCTTCCTTTTCCCTTATTTATTATTTACACTATTTACAATTGCTCACCCAATCCCTATGATTAGGTGTCAACGTTCCTCCCCTTAATCTGAAGGGATGTTGGTGAGTCCAAGCATCGTTCTGAATCTTTCAAGCTTTTCTCTTCCAAGTGCTTTGGTGAAGATGTATGCAATCTGCTCATTAGTGGAACAATGGCAAAGATGGATTGTTTTGGCCTCAACATGATGTCGAATCAAATGATATTTTGTATTGATGTGCTTCGTTCGATGATGGAACTTTGGGTTCTTTGCCAACTTTATTGCAGAGGTGTTGTCAATCATGAGTGGAGTCGAATGTACTTGTTTTACCTGCAAATCTTCCAAAATTTTCCTGAGCTACACAATTTCTTTTGTTACCTCAGCAGCTGCTACATATTTTGCCATTGTTGTGGAATCCGTTGGAACTGATTGTTTGCGTGATCTCTAGGAAACAACTCCTGATCCAAGACTCATAGCGTAACTAGAAGTAGATTCCCCAGTTTCTTTGTCTCCATCGAAGTCTGAATCAGAGTATCCAATCAAGCTGAAGTCACCCACCTTTGTATACTTGAGTCCAAAGTCTTGAGTTCCCTTCAAGTACTTTAGAACTCTTTTCGCAGTAGAAAAATGTCCCTCACAAGGCTTTTGCATAAGCCTGGAGAGGATTCCAACCACAAACAAAATGTCTAGTCTGATAGTAGTCAGGTAGTTGAGACTTCCTACAAGTTGCCTATACTTTGTTGCATCCTAAAATTCATTTCCTTCAATGGATGTGAGCTTTAAGTTTTGTTCCATTGGAGTAGTTAAAGGATTGCATTCAATCATGCCAAACTTGTTCAACAGATCTCCAATGTACTTTTTTTGAGAAAGGAATATAGACTTCAGACGTTAAATTACTTCAATACCAAGATAGTAATGAACATATCCTAAATCAGTCGTTTTAAAACCTTTCCTCAATTCCTTCTTTATGGATGCAATGTAGTTCTCATTATTCCCTGTCATCAAAATATCATCTACATATACCACAAGATATACAACCGTTTTGCCAACTTTCTTGACAAACAAAGTTGCATCATCAAGATCATAATGTTTGAAATTGAGTTTCAGAAGATGCTCATTTAATTTTTCATACCAGGCTCGCGGTGTTTGCTTGAGGCCATACAAGGATTTCACAAGTTCGCATACTTTAGTTCATGTCCTTTCACAGCAAATCCTTCAGGCTGGGACATAAAAACATTCTCTTTTAGATCTCCATTCAAGAAAGCAATTTTTACATCCATTTGATGGACTTTCCAACCATTCTGAGCCGCTAGAGAAAAGAGTGTCTAGATGGTAACCCATTTTGTTGTGGGGGCAAAAGTCTCCTCATAATCGACCCCTTCCTTCTATGCAAAACCTTTTTCCACAAGCCTAGATTTGTACTTGTCAAGTGAG
This sequence comes from Pinus tabuliformis, assembly GCA_031772625.1. Taxonomy (NCBI): domain Eukaryota; kingdom Viridiplantae; phylum Streptophyta; class Pinopsida; order Pinales; family Pinaceae; genus Pinus; species Pinus tabuliformis. The sequence continues at coordinate 715,098,343 of CM062815.1, forward strand.
CCATCAGCTTTATACTTGTTCTTGTAGACCCACTTGCAGCCAATTTGTTTTGTTCCCAATGGAGGATGAACCAGCTTCCAAGTGCCATTTTTTAATCAAGGCATCACAGTCCTTTTATTCAACTTTCTGGTGCCATAATCAAATTTCTTGTAGATTTTTTTTCCAAATTCTGGCAAGATATTTGCCCATGCATTTGGTCCTTGATCCTTGAGTTTTTTAATCCATTCCTGATCATTTTTTATTTTTCTTTTTATATGTGTTTTGTAACATTTATAGGTCCATTAGTCAGGTACCCTCTTTACTTTTTTGGAGGGTTGTTTCTGATAATGTCATCTTCCCCATGCTCTTCAACATCCTTTATCTCCACTAATCCCTGGCCTAGGTGCTCAAGCACCTCCTCGCCTCTTTGAATCCCAAGTAAAATCAACTAGTTCCTGTTCTAAAAAAATGTGATTTCTCACATTGGTAAATTTTAATGTGATTGGTCCCATTGGAAATTTTTTCTCGATCCTATCCTATGAACTCCCATGTTCTACTATATAACCAACGTGTTGAATAAATTGAATCATGGGACAACCTTGAATAAATGAGCATTTGGGCATAAAGTGCCTCCACTTTACTATTTCTTACGGACTCTGAACTATTTGGATCCTGTTTTAGGTGTCCTAACATCTCTTTCAACTTCATTAAAACTTCATTAAAATGTTTTAACAACCTTAGAGAATCCCCGACATTTTCCTTCAATCCCACACATCTCTAATGACAAGGGATTTGGCAAGGCTTTATAAACATCATTTTTCATTCTTTTCCTTACTTGGTAAAGACGAACTATCAAATGTCTAATATGATTTTGTTTGAATTATCTACAAAATGTAATAGGACATGCAATAACATTTTAATTCTTAGTCCTACAAAACTTTGTCTCCTCATATATACATATATTCTTATTAATACTAAGAGAAACCTATATTTACAACACCTATTCAATGGTGTTTATATATATATATTAATACTCATACTAATACTAATACTAAGAGAGACCTATATCTACAACACCTACTATCAATGGTGTTTATATATATATATATATATATATTAATACTCATACTAATACTAAGAGAGACCTATATCTACAACACCTACTATCATTATTAAACACTATTATTTTCAATTGCATACCACTTTATTCTCATTCCTCTTTATTGTATATCACTTTATTCTCGTTCTCTAAAATCAAACTACTGCATTTTAGATATCACTTTGTTAGAATGCCCATTCTTCTCTATTATATATCACTTGATTCTTATTCCTCTTTATTGTATATCACTTTATTCATATATTCTCATTCCCATACAATGGAGAAGATAAAACTAATATATTATATATTACTTTATTAGAATTCTCATTCACGTGAGAAGATTGCCTAATTGCGAGCTTTAACTAGTTTTATTTTATTTTCATTTTTATTTAAGTTGAATTTTCATTTTTATTTAACTTATTCAACTTAACGGAGTTTTAACTTATTCAACTAGAGAGACAGACGAGAAGATTTAAGATAGTGAGTGAATCGTTAGTCAATCTACTGCATGATGCATGATACTTAATCTTTGCCAACATAAAACAATTAAGACATGAATACACTACAATTATAATAAACACCTAAACCTATAACAAAATTACAACAATAGAAGGTAAAAAACCCAGTCTACGAAGATACCAGAAAAACTGTGAGCAGGGCGGCAAAGTTACCTATGTTGGGAGGTTTCGGTTTCCCAAAACCCTGATACTCCATCCACAAGACTTGATTCCAGAGACGTTGTTTCCTCAGAACAGAGAAGCTTGCCAGAGGAGGGGTACCTGCCTCTGTATCGTTATTCCATCACTCATGCGACAAAAGAGCAGAAAGGAAAGCTTTCTTTGTGAATGATCTGCGTCCACGACCACTTCACCGCAACTTTGAAGGTAGATTTGCCAGTAAAAAGATCTTCCTTGCACAAACCATTGGAATCAGAGCTTTGGAATGATTTCTGATGATCTCTTTGATTATGACATTAATGATTATTAAGAAACCATGTTGGAAACTATGAATTCAAACATCCTGAAAGTCATGGAGAGGAGAGCGGGAGGGAGGAGATTGGGATAACAGTGAAATCTATTCGGAGAGGCAACGAAATAGGGGATCGGGTTACTCTGTACATCCAGACTACTTATGGTACATCCAAACTACTTGCGGGAACCCTGTGGAGGAGAACGTGTTTTACATTTGAGGAGCTCCAGAGGAGGAGAAGAGGAATGTAAGACTGTTCGATATCAGTAATCCATGATCTTAATAAGAAATACTGTTTATTTATCTCTTGAGAGTGGGCAAATGAGAAAGAGAAGAAGCAAACAAAGATTGTGCAATACCAATCAACCATGATCTTAAAAGAAATTCTAGTTATTTATCAGTGGATACTGGACCAAATGAGAAAAAGATCAGAGTCATGGGACGGAGAAGCAAACAAAGGCTCTGCAAAACCAATAACACCAAGATGAGAAAAAGTTGAGGGTCATGGTACGAAGAAGCAAACAAAGACCCCAGACAGAGAATCATCAAGCAACAGTAGTCACTCTGAATCTTACTTCTGGGGATAAACGAACATTCATTCTTCAATGCATCGTCATCATAATCCAATTGCACATTGATGGGAAGAACAAGTGACACCATTCTTCGATGGATTCCAATGGTTTGTGTATGGAAGATCTTCTCTTTTGCACCCACATTCACCAATTTGTTCACATTCTTGATCTGCTACTTCAGGTCTTGTACTACTCCTCCCGTGGAAAGTTTTGTGTGGCCATTCCGCGCAAGTTGTTTCCAACTACGGCTACTGAATTATTTAGCAAACATGTCTGCCACTGTCTTTCTATGAGCTTTCCTGGGTTGCCTGAAATAACCAAAAACTTATGCTTATCTTCATAATGTCTTAACGCTTGGTGTAAAATGGTCATTGGAATTTGGGAACTCAGGAATTCATGAAACCACGTGGGCACCACTTGTCTTCCATTCAATTTCGCCAACTCATTGGAATTGGGAAAGTCAGGAATTCATGGAAACCACGTGGGCACCACTTGTCTTCCATGCAATTTCGCCAACTTGTCTGTCAGTTATGAAAATCCACATACACCAGTTCCGAAGGACACTAGGTGGGTGGTTGGATGGGTGAGTGGGTTGGAAGGTGTTGTCACATTCCGAAGGACACTAGGTGGGTGGTTGGGTGGGTGAGTGGGTTGGAAGGTGTTGTCACATTAAATGTTTGTGATGTGCAGAGTTTTTTCTTTTTTGAATAAATAGCGGGCAACTTATCATTTCAATTGTCTGGTAGGATTTTGAGAGCTGCAGAAGGCTGTTTTTTAATGAAATCCATATATACATATATATGAAGGGGTCTTGCATAACCTACCATCTATTCATGTTTCATTCTCATTTCAATTTCACAGTGAAATATTCTGGGAATATTTCATGGTTTATGATGTATACCATGGTTACATCTTTCGTGTTTTATGGTGTATACTTATTAGGAGAAATTTTGATTTTCAATCAAATTGATACGGAAAGAAGTAGAGGAAAAAAAAATTAAATTAAGAGAAATTTCAAAAAAACATATATATATATATATTTTTTGATATTCAAACGTTTTTCTAAATTGATTTAGAAAAATTCAAATCACTTTTGTAAATCACATTATATTTTTGGTTTTCACTTATAAAGTTATATTGGATTTTTTTGGAATTTTGATCCATAGGTTGGATATTTCAATTTTAATCGGATTTATTATTGAGAATCTGAAGGGGATTTTTTTTTTAAATAATATTTTGACTATATATATTTTAATGTTTATTTTAAGCTAATTTTTGAATTTCTCGATAAGTAAGAAAAATTTGAAATTAAATTTTATAAAGTTTACCATATATATATTAATTTTAATGTTTATTTTAATATTTGAATTTCTCTATAAGTAAGGTAAATGTGAAATTAAGTTTTTATAAACTTTACCATATATAGATGGTTGGATAATAGTACTATGGTAATGATGTAATGATGTGTTTATGCTATGTTGTTTGAATTATTACTCATATTATTAGTAATACCAAGTAAGTATTGGTAATATAATTTTTGAATTCCTCGATAATTAAAGAAAATGTGAAATTAAGTTTTTATAGAGTTTACCATATATATATGGTTGGATAATAGTACTATGATAATGTTTATGCTATGTCATTTGAAGTATTACTCATATTATTAGTAATACTATGTAAGTATCAGTGATATTATTAGTGATACTATGTAAGTATGTAATATAGTTTTTCAAATTTAGAATAGTTATTTTAAAAATAAAGAAAAATTACAATAAGTTAAATCTAATAATTTAAGTTTTCATAAGGTTTAGCATGTCGTGGATATGGATAGCTGTGTGTAGTAACAACCTTATTTAAAATAGTTACTTTATAGATAGGGAAATTTAAAATAAGTTAAATCTAATAATTTAACCTTTCATAAGGTTTAGCATGTCATGGATAGATGTGTGTAATAACAACCTTATGACAATGATATGCTTTTCCTATATTGTTTGTAATTTTGTAATTTTAATTATTATTAATAGTGTAATTATGTAATATTATAAGGTTTAGCATGCAATATAATTTTGTAATTTTAATTATTATTAATAGTGTATAATTATGTAATATCATAAGGTTTAGCATGTCATAGATAGATGGGTGTAGTAACAGCCCTATGACAATGATATGCTTGTTCTATATTGTTTGTAATTTTGTAATTTTAATTGTTTGTAATTTTGTAATTTTAATTATTATTAGTACTGTGTAATTATGTAATATAATTTTTATATTTAGAAACTATCACATGGCCAACATTCTTCTAATTTTCAAAACTACGGTGAGTCAACAAAATTCTAATTTTGTAGTTTTAATTATTATTAATAGTGCGTAATTATGTAATATAATTTTTATATTATTATCACATGAGCAAATATTCTTTTGCATTATCTAGCTCTTGTATCTATTTTAATTTTTAAAAATTAGGGCGAGTCAACAAAAAAATTTATGGTGATTTTTTTCTATTATAAAAATAGAAATAAAATATTAAAGAATCTCAACTAATTTCTTATAACAAATCTCTTATTTTTTTAAGGTCCTATACTCATGGTGAATTATGGTGATTCTTTTCTATTATAGAAATAGAAATAAAATATTAAAGAATCTCAACTAATCTCTTACAACAAATCTCTTACTTTTTTAAGGTCCTATACTTATGGTGATTTAAGGTCCTATATTTATGGTGATTTTTTTAGGAGGTCCTAATGGTGATTTTCTTCGGAGTTGTCTACGAAGGCGGAGGAGGAATTTCCCGGAGACGGAGGAATTTCTGGTGTACTGAGACAGAGGAATTTCCCGGACAGCCAAAAGTCTACCGAGGTGGAGGAGGAATTTCCCAGATGGCCAAAAGTCTACTAAGGCTGAGGAATAGGAAGAATTGCCCAGATGACCAAAAGTCTACCGAAGCGGAGGAATTGCCCAGATGACCAGTCTATCGAAGCGGAGGAATTATCCAAATGGCCAAAAGTCTACCGAAGCGGAGGAATTGCCCAGCCCAGATGGCCAGATGGCCAAAAATCTACCGAGGCAGAGAAATTACTGCACATTAAACTGCTTTAATAGCCCTTTCAACTTCATTAAACTGCTTTAACAGCCTCGGAAAATCCCCGTTATTTTCCTTCAATCCCGCCTATCTCTAATGAGAAGGGATTTTGTATAAAATATCCATTTGCATTCTTTTGCATTTTTTTCCTACTTGGTAAAGACGATCCTACCCAATGTGTGTTATGATTTTGTTTGAATTGTAAAATGATGTCTATTATTATTTTGTTTGAATCATAAAATGAGATGCGACCTGCAACAACATTTTGATCCCCTAGTTTATCGTGTATCATATTTTTCACCTAAATAATTTCTTTTTCATTAATGTTAGCAGAAATCTTATGTAAATCTGAAATCTTATTTACAAGATTTACAGTTCCAACATTTACCATAAATATTAGGCGCTGTGAAATAAATTAATCGTTATATATTACATTTTTCTATCCATTTATCTATCTTATATCACTTTATTCTCATTTTCCATTCTCAAACTATGTCATTCCTATCTATCCTATATCACTTTATTCTCATTTTCCATTCTCATCCTATATCACTTTATTCTCATTTTCATTTTCCATTGTCATCCTATATCACTTTATTCTGATTTTTCTGAGATCGAGAAGATAGAAAACTACACTGTATATTACTTTATTCTCATTCTCATCTAGATGAGATGAAAAAATTGCCAACCTTTCCTTATTCTCATTCTCATCTAGATGAGAAGATTGTCTTTCCATCCTGTCCATACATGAGAAAATGAGAAGATTGCACTTTCCATCTCAATGACAGAATTATCTTCACAGGTAAATTGTGTTTCCATCCTCTCAAGATGAGAGGATTGTCTTTACATCCTATCCATAGATGAGAAGATTAAAGATTGTCTTTCGATCCTGTCAAGATGAGAAGATTGTATTTCCTATCAGTGATATCATGGACGCAAACAAATAAACACAGCACAGAATTTCAGCTACACAACTTGTTTGATTCATTACTGAGCTTGGCAATTTATACACAGTGTTCAGCTACGGGTAAACAATAACTGCGCCGGATGAATAGTGATTGGCGCCGTCTAAACAGTGATCGGCGCCGATTGAACAGTAATCGGCACTGATCGTGATTAATGCTTGACACCTCCCCTTAATCACGATCTACATGTTAACTTGCCTGCTGGTCTAAGTCTCAGCTAGGCTTACAACATAATTTGGATTTTCTACAATGTACAACTTATTTCTACACATTTCAAATTTAACCTTTCCAAGAGGCTTGGTGAATATGTCAGCCACATTTTCATTTGTATTACAATATGATAAGTCAATTTCTTTTGATTGCAATTTTTCTCTTACAAAATGATGTTGTGTCTCAATGTGTTTTGTCCTTGCATGATATATAGGATTGTTTGCTAATTTGATAGTGCTTTGATTGTCACAACTGATTACTGTAGGTGTTTTTTGTGTTTCTCCAACATCTTCAAGTATTCTCCTAAGCCATATTGCTTCACAGGTAGCACTGCATAATGTTTTATATTCAGCTTCAGTGGATGACAATGAAACAGTTGGTTGTTTCTTACTGCTCCATGATATTGGTCTTGAACCAATATTGAACACGTATCCAATAGTGGATTTCCTATCATCTGGATTTCCAGCCCAGTCAGAATCAGAATAACCTGCCAATTCAACATCAAATTCATCAGTATACATAATACCAAAATTAAGTGTTCCTTTCAGATATCGAAGGACTTTCTTTGTTGCTTTCCAATGGCTTTCACAAGGCTTAGCCATGAACTGACTAAGTATGCTGACAGAATATGCTATATCTGGTCTGGTAGTGGTGAGATAATTCAGACTTCCCACCAGTTGACGATACATAGTTCCATTCACCTCTTTGGTTCCATCATCACTGCACAATTTGACATTCTGTTCTAAAGGAGTAGATGTTGCCTTGCATTCAGTCATATTGAATATTTTAAGGATTTCCCTTGTATATTTGCTTTGTGTGATCAATGTCTTACCAGGCTCCCTCCAAACTTCAAGACCTAAACAATAATGCAATTCACCAAGATCCTTCATCTCAAATACATGTGACAACTGATTTTTAATTTCTTCAATCAACTTGGATGCATTTCCTGTTATGATAAGATCATCAACATATACAGATATTAAAGCAACATTCTTGTCTTCATCTTCCTTGATGTATAAGTTAGGATCATTCTTGCTTCTCATAAATCCTTTCTCATCAAAGAAAGAATCAATTTTCACATACCATGATCTTGGTGCTTGTTTTAAGCCATACAAAGCTTTCTTTAACCTGCAAACCAAATGCTCCTGTCCCTATTTTACAAACCCTTCAGGTTGAACTAAATAAACTTCTTCTTTTAACTCACCATTCAAAAATGCAGATTTGACATCTAACTGATGAATTTTCCAATTATATTTTGTAGCTAATGCAATCATAATTTTAATTGTGTTCATCTTAGCTACAGGTGCAAAAGTATCTTCATAATCAATTCCCTCCTTTTGTGAATATCCTTTGGCAACCAATCTAGCTTTATGTCTATCAATACTTCCATCAGCATTAAATTTAGATTTATAAAGCCATTTGCATCCTATGGGAACTTTGTTTTTAGGCAATTCTGTTAATTCCTGTGTGTCATTCTTCATTATAGAGTTATATTCTTCATTCATTGCATTTCTCCATTCTTCATATTCTTTAGCTTCATCATAGCTTGAAGGTTCTACAACATTCATAACCTGAGACATTAATGCATAATCTTTATACTTTACAGGTACCTGACTTTGACGTGATGACCTTCTTGGAGTTTTACTGCTTTCATCTTTCTTTTGGCTTTGTAGAGTCCTCTCTCCTCTTCTTGGAGTATCATGACTGCTTGATGCTCCTTGCTCTTGAGCTTGTACCTGTTCCTGTGCTTGTTCTTGTTCTTGTTCAACACTTGTGTCAAATTTGACATAGTCATCAATATCATGCCATATACTAGTTTTATTTATTTTATTACCTTCATTTGCATTCTCATGAAACACCACATCCCTACTTGCAAGCAGTCTATGAGTACTGGGATCAAACAACTTGTATGCTTTCTGATTATCACAATAACCAATAAATATGCACTTAATTGACTTTGCATCAAGTTTTCTTCTTTCATCTTTTGGAATGTGAGCAAATGCCTTGCAACCAAAAACTCTTAAATGACTTACTTTTGGTTTGTACCCATAAAATGCTTCAAAAGGTGTTTTAAGCTCTAAACTTTTGGTTGGACTCCTATTTTTCAAATAAACAGCAGTATTAATGGCTTCAGCCCAAAAAACATTATATTTTTACCTTGAAGCGTACTACGTGCACATTCAACTAGTGTTCTGTTTTTCCTCTCAGCAACTCCATTTTGCTGAGGTGTATGTGGCACTGTAAATTGTTGCTGAATCCCATTGCTTTTACAATATTGATTAAATTCTCTTGATTTGAATTCTCCCCCTTGATCAGATCTCAATATTTTGATATAATTACTAGTTTGTTTTTCTACCATATTCTTACATTCTTTAAAGTACTCAAAAACATCACTCTTCTTTCTTATGAAATAAATCCATGTATATCTAGATCTATCATCCACAATAATAAGAAAATACCATGCTCCACCAATAGATCTAGTTTGCATAGGTCCACATACATCAGTATGAATTAATTCAATTATTTCCCTTTGCCTTGTTTCTTTATGTATAGGAAATTCCTCCCTATGTTTCTTGCCAAGTACACATGCCTCACATTCAACATGATCATTTTTCAAGACAGGAAGACCTTCAACCATAGTGTTCTTTTGAAGTAGCATTAAATCTTTGTGATTTAGATGTCCATACCTTTGATGCCATAAATCTACTATTGGTATTGTTGTAGATGCCAATGCTTGATGACTTTTCCTGGTCACATCCAGCTTATACAAGCCTCCAACTCTGGTTCCTGTGGCAATAACCTTGTACTTATCTTAAATGTCTATCACTACACACTGTGATTTAACAAATTCCACCTTCAAATCTTGGTCAGTAATGGTAGAAACAGAAATTAAATTCTTTTTGATATCAGGGACATACATCACATTATGAATCTATTTCTCTTGTCCATTAGGCAAATTCACACCTATTACTCCATAACCTTGAACTTTAAGTGATCTGTTATCTCCTAGGCAAACATATGTTCCATCAATGTTTTCATGATATTCATCAAACCACTCCTTATTACAAGACATATGGAGTGATGCACCAGAATCAATGAACCAAGCATTCTTATCATCATTTTCCACAGACAATGCAGCATCAAAAACAAACAATTTAAGATTTTTAAATCCATCATTGATATCTTTGTCCACAAAATTTCCATTATGCCTTTTGTTTCTTTGCTTAGACTCATTATATTTTCTTTTATAACAATCTTTAGAATGATGCCCAGGTTTGCCACAATAATAACACTCATCATTTCTCTTTGGAAATTTAGATTGTATCATACCTTTTTGTTTTGCTTGAAACTTGCCTCCTTTGTTCTTGTCCCATGGCTTGCCTCTGTATGGATATTTGCCCTTGGCCACCAATGCCACATATGAACTGCTAGAGCCCAAATTAAAGTTCTTCATCCTCTCCTCCTCTTGTAGAAGAATTCCTGTCAATTCATCAAATGAAAGGGGGTTCTCTCTAGCTGCAAGACTTGAAACAAAAATTTGATAATCTTGCACTAAGCCATTTAATATGATGGTGACTAAGTCAGTATTAGACACCTTTTCACCAATATCTCCTAACTTATCACTTAAATCTTTGACACGAGATATGAAATTGCTTATACTTTCATTTGCTTCCATTTTTAGAGATAAAAGCTTAGTCTTCAAAAACAAGATCTGATTTGTATTTGTTGTTTCATACAAACCCTTCAAGATATCCCATGTTTCTTTTGATGTCTTACAATCTCTGATATGAGTAATAATGTTTTCTTTTACGGACATACGCAGCAACACCTTTGCTTTTGTCTCCCTTCTCTCCCAATCTGGAATAGAACCTGCAACAGTGGGTTTGGGCTCATCCCCACACACAATGGACCACAAACTATTTCCTTCTAAAATAGTCATTAACTTAAATTTCCAGTTCACATAATTTTCACCATCAAGCTTGGTGGATTCATTCATATAAGTATCAAGCAACAAATTTGCCATGATGTAAAAACTTTCTCCAATCACCAAATTGCAAAAGTTTTCACAACTTCAATATTTCCTTACTTAATAACAACCCTCTTCTTTTTCAATATTACCAAGAATAACACTTTTCCTCTCCTTTTTTCTTTGTTTGTTGGTCTGCCACTAAATCATCAATCTCAGAAGACTCACACATGCACCATAAAAAAAAGATAGTTTACAATGTGAAAACTTTGCAACAATCAAATTTGAGAATTGAATAGCTAAATTTCCGCCTTAATATCAGCCTGGGAGCTTGGAATTTCTAAACAAAGTCGCCTGAAGAGTTTATGCTTCTGAACCAATTTGCCAACAACAATCTTGGAGATAGAAAAAAAATCTACCTGAAATATTGGACGATGAAGCATGTGAATTGGCAATATCTTTGAATCTCTCTAATTCTGGCAAAACACGTTTGTCAAGATCCGGTCTCCGCTGCAGCAAACTTCTCCACGCTCACCGCACAGCTGAGTATGATCCCGCAACCTTCGATCCACAGCTGTCACCTGTATGAATAGCAGCAACACTCACAAACACAAACATTGTTAATGAAATGCAAAAGCGCTCACAATGTTGTTACACAATCAATCTTTCTCTGCAACACAAGGTCTCTCGAACCTCACACAACGATATTTCACTCACTCTGATTGCTTGACTCACACACAGTGGGCTCTCACACTCAGCCCTCAACCTTGCTCACTGCTCACCAATACTTACTGACCTCACACCCTCTGCTCTGATACCATGTCAGTGATATCATGGACGCAAACAAATAAACACAGCACAGAATTTCAGCTACACAACTTGTTTGATTCATTACTGAGCTTGGCAATTTATACACAGTTTTCAGCTACGGGTAAACATTAACTGCGTCGGATGAATAGTGATCGGCGTCATCTAAACAGTGATCGGTGCCGACTGAATAGTGATCGGCGCTAATCGTGATTAATGCTTGACATTTCCATCTGTCCATAAATGAGAAGATTGAAGATTGTCTTTCCATCCTGTCAAGATGAGAAGATTGTATTTCCATCCTGTCCATTTTATATAGCTTTGTCCATTTTATATTGTTTTATTCTCATTTTCATACGGCCTTCAAGATGTAAAAATAATAAGTCAAACTTGACATTTAATCCTTAATCTTTGTATGAGGTTGAATCATTGATAACATTAAACCATTAGTGCATAGATATATAGGACAAACAAATAAAATTCCTAGGACTATGACAAAAGTATAGTAACAAAGCATAGATATATAGGACAAACAAATAAAATTCCTAGGACTATGACAAAAGTATAGTAACAGAAAGTAAAGCCAATACCAGAAAATTTGTTGGCAGGGCGCCTCTGTATCATTATTCCTTTGTGAATGATCTGCGTCCACAACGACTTCACCACAACTTTGAAGGTAAATTTGCCAGTAAAAAGATCTTCCTTGCACAAACCATTGGAATCTGTTCCGATGATCTCTTTGATTATGAGAATAATGGTTATTAAGAAACCATATTGGAGACTGTCATGAATTCAAACATCCCGAAAGAGCATGTAGAGGAGAGCAAGGGAGGGAGGAAATTGTAATAGCAGTAAAATATATTCGAGAGGCAACGAAATAGGGGATCGGGTTAGTCTGTACATCCAGGGTATTTATGGGAACCGCAGAAGAGCAGGAGGAGAACATGTTTTACATTAGAGGAGCTAAAGAGGAGGAAAAGTATAAGGGAAGATTGTTCAATACCAGTCATCCATTATCTTAATAACAAACACTACTTATTTATCACTTGAAACTGAACCGAACGAGAAAAAAAAATGAGGGTAAGGTTCGAAGAAGCAAACAAAGACTCTGCAAAACCAATCAACCATGATCTTGATAAAAAAACACTAATTATTTATCAGTGGAGAGTGGACCAAATGAGAAAAAGTTGAGGGTCACGGTACAAAGAAGCAAACAAAGACAACAGACAGACAATAACAGTAGTCACCCGGGATCTTACTTTTGGGGTTAACGAAAATTCGTTCTTCAATGCATCGTCATCATAATCCAATTGCAGATTCAGGGGAAGAGCCAATTACAGCATTCGTTGATGGATTCCAATGGTTTGTGCATGGAAGATCTTTTCCTTTGCACCTTCATTCCCCAACTTGTTCACATTCTTGATCTGCTACTTGAGATCTCGAACTGTTCCTCCCATAAGAATTCTTCGGTTGGCCAAAATTGTTGCCGGCCACAGCCACAGCGTTATTCTTTAAAATATAAAGAAACTCTTCCTACTGAACCATAATCTAGATTTGCCTCCTGGTGTCTTTCTCTGCGCTTTCCTGGCTGTCCTGAAATAACCAAATGCTTATTGTCTTTCTCTGCGTTTTCCTGGCTGTCCTGAAATAACCAAATGCTTATCTTCAGAATGACTTGGAAGCATCAAACACTTGGTGTAAAATGGTCATTGCAATTTGGGAAGTGGGGAATTCATGGAAACCACGAGGGCACCACTTGTCTTCAATGCAATTTCGCCAAGTTGTTAGTCAGTTACGAAAGAACAGGTACACCCGTTCTGAAGAACACTGAGTGCATTGAATGGTGGCCAGATATAGCAGTTGTCTATAATGCGACTTTTTGAAAGCTTTTACTGAGTGTATTGAAGGGTGGTCAGATATAGCAGTTGTCTATAATGCGACTTTTTGAAAGCTTTTTCGGCCGGTTTTTATGGTGAAAATTCGGCAGCAATTTATTAGAATCGCAAGTTTGATAGCTAGTTTCTGCACAATCAAAGCGTCTCAGGGGTTTTTCATGGTGCTGAATCCGAATATGCAATTAAAAAACCATTTTAACTGCAACAAATCATGATTTAATTTCAATTTCTTCCGCCGGATTCCATCACCGGAATCTCCAAAAAATAGCATTATAGACAACTCAGCCAGATATATGAAGCCTACTCTAGGATAACTTTAATTTTACTCGAGTGAAGGCGAGCCTTAAACCGTTTAGGGAAATTTCAATTTTCGATCAATTGAAAAAAAAATTGATTTTCAATAAAACTGGCAAAGGAAAAAGTAAATTAAGGGAAACAATAAAAAGATGTTTTTGGATTTTTAAAGATTTTTCTAAATTGATTTAGACATCTTCAAAACACTTGCATAAGTAATTACACTTTTCAATGGAATTCTGACTCATAAAGTTACATTGGACTTTTGCAATTTTGACTCATAAAGTTATATTGGATATTAAATTTTAATGAGATTTATTATTTGAAATTAAAAATATATATATTTTAAATATTATTTAAATGGTGTCAATTTTTGTGATTAAACATAAATGTTTTTATTTCAATGTAAATTTTGTTTGGCTTATAAGTTTGTGTTTAAGGTTAAAAGAAATTAAAATAAGGAAAATTTGAAATAAATTAAATTAGAAGAATTCAAGATATAAATTTTAGTATGTGATATAGGGATGGTAGATAATAAAACAATAATGACGTTTGTAATTGGAATTATTTGAATTGTTATTGATATTGTGTAAGCATGTAATATAGTTTCTCAAATTTGAAATAGTTATTTTAAAGATAAGGAAAATTGAAATAAGTTAAATTTTAAGAATTTAAACTTCCATATGTTTAACATATGGATGGGTGGAATAATAACACTATGAGAACGATGTGCATGTCTTATGTTGTTTGTAACTTTAATTATTATTAATAGTGTGTAATCATGTAATATAGTTTTTAAATTTAGAAACTATCACATTTGTGATGGATAACATTTTTCCTTTTTTTCAATGAAAAAAAAAAAAAGAAAACTATGTTTACTTGGAAAGATCCTCTCTTATAATCTGTTTTAAATTACATACCCTTGTCTAATAAAATGTTGATTATAACTTTGAAATTTCTTACTATAGCATTGGGTCCTTGTTAATTTTTTTCACATAGTCTTACCTAGATTTTTCATAATTTAATCATTTGTATGAAACTATGAAAAGTTGTTTAAACCATCATTTTGTGGTGTATTCCATAACATTATACACATAAACACATCAGTGTAAAGAAACAAAGATATATTATTAAAAACCACTTGATTTATAAGGCCATATAAATCACCCTTATGTGGCATATACAACTTTATAACCAATACTTGTGTATATATACCACATAAACTATACTTATAATACATAAAAGAAAATTGCCGAAAAAATCACATGTACAACATTCACTTCAATTACTCATATGGTTTACACACATATGCAACTCATACCATAAAAACCATATATGTGTTACCATTGCAACATAGATCACACATTTTCTACTTATGCCAAATAAACCATATTTACATCATGCTTTAGATATATGCCAATTATGCATTACAAAGAAAACAATGACTATGAGAGGTTTTTAGTGTTACAAGATGGTTCAAAATTATAAAAAAACAAACCAAAAAAAACCTTTATTAAATTATTACACTTTCACTATTACTAGTATAGTTTTATAAGTTTTAACAAAAGGTTTAATAATGTTCACTATAACTAAAAAGTGCTACTAGAGGTTTTCTCAATACATCACCAATGCACTCATAACCAATAAAAAAATCGTGCATAATATATTTGAAGCAATAACCTATATTACATATTTTGAATGCCCTTACTCAAATTACATGTTTTTAAAAACATCCATGTATATTTCATATTTTAAAAACTTGGGTGTTTATATCTTATCTACATCCTAACACCAAGTCTCGTGACGGTGATGATAACCATAATGACAAAAATAAAAGTACCATTGAAGAAAATGGTGTTGTTGTTATCATTAGGAGTACTAAAGTATTTAATGTATTTATTGGCATAAATATATTTGTAAATTAACAATTTGTATACACTATAGTATGGAAATATATATAATGGTATAATTAAAATTAAATTAATATATATATTTTAATATTATTATTTTTTTCTTTATGAGTTTTGAATTGATAGTGAATAATTAAATTGTTAAGTTAATTTTTTAGTTTTTAAAGACAATTTAATTGACAAGTGCCATGAAAATAAAGTGTTATATATTAAGAGATTGGAAGTTTAAATTTTATTTATTTGAAGAGAAATATATAAACATTTACAAGTTACTACATGAATATAAAACTAACCCAATTACTAATTTGTTCAATTAATAAATAAATAATATTTAATTTTATTAATAAAAAAATAATTATTCATTAAAAAATAAAATAACTTTTTATAATAATCTTATTTTTAATATTTTAATTATTATATTGTATTTAAACAACTATATTTTAAATTTAATATTTTTGTGAATTGGTGCTTAAGGAATCTATCTTTCCAAGAGATCATATTTATTTTATTTTCAATGTTATCAAGAATATCATCTATTATCAATGAAATAAGGAAAATATTATAAATGATATAAAGAATTGATTATAGAGAGGAAATTTGATATAAGTTTATATTAATATAAAATTAATTGGATTGATTTATTATAATAATGAAAATTATTTTAATAAATTATTAATATAATAATTATTTTATTTTATTTTATTAATTATAATTATGTTTTATAATATTAATAATAATATCAAAATTAATATGGTAATATATAATTTTAATTATGAATATAATATTAAATGTAAAATTATGAAGGTAAAAGATGAATTTGTGTTCAATCTGAATTATATCGTATAATATTTTTTTTCATAAGTTGTATTTATCTTGGTATAATACTCAAAAATATGGAAGACAAAGTTCAGGAATGACTCAAAGTTCACATGTGAGTGGAACTACACTTGGAGTCTGCCCAAGCAGCGTTGATTAAAAAAACATTCACATTAATAAATGGAAAAAAAAAACCCAAAAAAAAACTCCATGCAATCAAAAAAAATATAGAATAATGCCAAAGCTACAACAGATCCATATCCAGGCCACAAAAGAGTTTGATGAAATGAAATACATAAAGCCAAAGCTGCCGCAGAACAATATCCAGGGAGCAGTAGAGCTCCATGAAGCGGAATAACGATAGATAGAAAACGGGGATAAAAGATAGACTACCGTCAAAACCCTAATACACGTCTAACGAATCTTAACCATCGATTTAGATCCAACGACTGGAATTGAAAATCAAGGCGTGTGCGTCAAAAAATCTCAACCCTTCATTAAGTATCCATCAACGGTGAAGATTAAAAACATCGTTAAAGTGGTAATCACTTCTTAAAAATTAAAAATTAGGTCACAAGACATTAAAATAAAGCGAGTCAACATAAATAATAGTAAGAATTCCACAGAATCAATCGCCTATTAATTAATAGAAAGCACTATTCTTTTATACGAGATTGTTTTAGTTCTTCACCTCTTCAACAACCTATATGGTATATATAAGTGAACTTTTAAGGGAATAAGAAAGCTTCGAAGTATATATAAGATAAGATAAGATAAAATAAGTATATTTATGTCTAATTATTAATTATAAAGTAGGTCAAAAGAATTATGGAGTACAATGATGTTTACAGAATAAAATGGTTTCTTATAAATAAATAAAATACAATGTATGAATATAAAAGTACAATGTAAGAACATAAAAGATACAATGTATGGAATGTCATGGCTTAGAACAAGGAGTTCATGGGTCTAAGGATCAAACCCATCTCTCCTAACATCTAAGGCTAATGAAGGACGCTGAAGAAAACTCCACAAAGTTTGCGGGCCCGATGAAGGGCTGGTGGAAAGTGTGGATTGTCCACTAAATCGTTTCTTGGGGGAGTTCGTGCACTGCTGAGGTTTGGAGGACCTAGTCTGTCTCCCAGGAACGGATCTAAGACAAATTTGCTACTAAAATCTCATGTGGCGGGGTGAGGTCTCATGGATCCTCACAATCTAGAGTATGGATATGAACTAGTATCAATCGATCTCTTGGTCTTTAATCATTCAATCAAAATTTTATCATGTATTACATCTGTAAACTTCATCGTATTGATTATGGTCATAAATTCTCATCATAGATCATAAATCCATGCTCATAAATCCATCTCACTAGATGCTTCCATTGATGCGACCTCATTGTCGCTATTGTTGATATCTTCGAGGTCAAGACTATTCCCATGCAATGCGGTTTTAAATATTTGGGCTTCCTACTCAAGGCAAATAGATATGACATTTAAAATTGGGAGTGGATGTTAGGTAAGTTTGAGTGCAAACTCTCTAATTGGGCATCCAAGTGGTTGTCATTAGCGGGAAAGTTGATTTTGGTCTAGTACCTTCTTCAGGGCATAGTGGTTTATTAGATGTATTTATATATTTTGTCGCGCAACATCATAAAGAGAATTAAATCTATCATCTTCAACTTTATATGGGATGGATCTTGAAGTGGCAAGAATATCCATATACCTTATCTAGATGATATCTTTGTGGAAAAGGAATATGATGGTTGGGGCATTCTCCATATCCAAAAAATTAATTGGGCTTTGGGGTTAAGAGTCTTTGGCGTGCTCTTTGTCATTCTGGCAAATGGCAAGCCATTGTAAAGGGAAAATGCCTCAAAAATGCATCAATGACTACATGGATAATGGTAGGGGCAGGGGTCCATAGTATGGTGTCTTACATCTAGCATGGATTGATGAAGATCAAGCATTTGATGATAGGAAATATCATATGGGATATTAGAATGAGTTCATAAGTAGAGATCAAGTTGGATCTAATTCGCGGTTTCAGGGGAGATCACACACTGCCTATCATGCTCATCATAAATCTTCATAATTTAGGCATTTATTATTTGAATCAAATATTGGTGGTACACGATATAATTATGCAATGTCTTGTTTGGCTCGATTCGTGGGATTTGGGCATTTACGGTCTCTTGGTAGTGTGTTGGGACAATTATGTAGATAATCTTGCATTGGTAGGTATTTTCCTTAGGGATAAGGAGGACATATTTACTTGGGATGGTATGGTGACAATAAAGGAGGTCTACAAATACATCGCTCAGCCCCAATAGGCTATTATTGAGTGGGAATGGTATAAGAAAATATGGTCATAGAAGATCCCTCTCAAAATTATTTGCTTTGCTTGGTTGGCAGGAAAGAACAAAAATTTAAAATGGGACAATCTATGTTGTTGAGGCTTCAATCGTCCATGATGGTGCATTTTATGTAAGGATGCCCTGGAGGATGTAACCCACCTTCTACTCAAGTGTCTGGTGGAAGCATCTATTTGGAGATTTGTAATGTAAATATTGAAGATCAAAGCAATATGGGATTCTATATTTGTGGTTGTTTGTTTAAAAGGTTGAATGATTGGTTATAAAAAAAATGTGTGCATTGCCTTTCTATATAATGTGGGAAAATATGGAAGTGTGGGAATAGATGCATTTTCAAACAACAAACTATGGACATCAATCAAACCAATATGTATATTGTTTCCCTCTAGAATGAGATTGGTCCATGGGTAGGTGAGGGCCCGAGGAGGTGCATCACAATGGTTGACATTTGGAGTTGATACTTGGTGGGGTTTTTCGACGGGGCCTCAAAAACAAATGTGGGAGTGGTGCAATTATTGTCATAAAACCCAGAAAATACTACCATTTCAATTGTTTCAGTGGGGTGGGAACCAACATGAGGGCGAAGATCATAGCACTCTGGCCATTTTATATTGTGTTAATTGGTTTGATTCCTTAATAAGGGTGATTGAAGCCCGTGCAAAGTGGTATGCGTCACGCCACCCGTTCTTTTGTAATTTAATACTTCACCATATGTCGGAATGGTAACAAGTAATTTCATGTTCTCTCACCATAGGGACTATGCACAATGGGAACAAGTTGAGGGGAACATGTCATTTCTATTAAGGTATTGGATGCTTATGGTGATTCAAAAGCGACCATTCAATGGGTTATAGATGAGGCAACATTAAATCCACACATGCTTTCTTTTTGGATGCTCAAGATTAAAAGTCTGATTGGTATTTTTGATAGGCTATCCTTTGCTCACATATTCCGGGAGCAAAATGGGATCTCAGATGCTTTATCAAAAACTAGGCTCCATCAACAACTTGGAGAGATCAACTAGGTGCATATATCAATGGCAGCTATCTGGAATCTGGGGAAATTTTCTACCATTGAGATAGTGTGGGCATTTCCTTTTATTTTGGTTTATTCTTAATAGATGTAACATGTATAATACAAAGTTGGGGTTTACATGTGGACGGTTTTATCTTTTTGCATATAGGTGATGTTTATGTAATAGAATTATATTTTTTAGGGGCCCTTTTTTGGATGTATGAACTAATCTGTTACAACATGGAAGATTGAAGGACGTCTTTCTCAAAAACATGTGAACAATTTTTTTATAATAGAAAATCTATTGTTTTTTTCCTATTGAAGGGAATATATATCTATATATATATATATATATATATATATATATATATATATATATGCACACCATGTAATATTATAAACAAATTCCAACTGGAAGGAGATGACATCTGTGGTGCGCTTGTTTATCCTATGGTCAAAAAACCACGGATACTTTTGTCTTTTCTCGCCTTAAAACTATCCTCGACAAACAGGTAAGGCATTCTGCCACAATTGGGTCTCGTTTTGGGTTTCTAGTGGACTATGAACCACACTCCTCAGATAGTGACTCCATCTGGAATGACTCGCCAGGTCAGATGGAAGGGATCTCAATTTGTCAACCAGCTGGTGTTATGTCTATGATCATGTCAATGCCAGAATTGGCGTGGAATTGTGGAGGTTTCCTTGGGCATTGGTTTTCTTACAGCAGTGGTTTCGTCTGTGGTTTTTCGGTCTTCGGCACCATGGTTCATGATCAATAGGTTTTGGACAAAACCCTTATCCTTTTGTCTCTTCGGTATCTACATCGACTTTGAGGCACAATTGTGAAGGACATTTGGAGGGTTTCAGGCATAGTTTTAAAATTCGGCCGAATCGAATCCGAAACGGCCGAGTTGATCCGAGTCATTGAAGAATTTTATGACTCGACAGAAAAACCAGTTCGGGAGGCCGAGTCAATCATGACTCGGTCAACCCGGCCGTTTCCACATCTACTCGGCCAAGTCATTAAATCTAGCCAGTCCCCACAAAAAACAACGATTTTTCTAATTTTTTTTAAACTTTTTAACATTTAGCTGATTGTTGGGGACTCCAAGGTGTTTTCTAAATTGGTTAAGTGCTATTTGGGGTCCATTCACCTCTCCTAGTATTGATATGTTACTCGAATTTCATGGTAATGTTAAATTCTTAAAGTAAAAGTGACATTCTCCTTAATCTTCATTTTCATCCTTTTACTTAAATTTTTAACATTACCATGAAATGACTAAGGATGTTTGAGAGTGGTTCCGACCTCATTGGATTTCATATGGAGAAAGTAGAATTTTAGATTTCATTCAAAATTCAGCAGACTTATCATATTTTCAGGATTTCAGGATTGGGGGATTGCAATGTTTCCATTGAATTTTGTCCTGTATTAGGGTATGGAACTCGTATTTAACCAAGAGCACCAATCCCTCTTTGTACCTTGATGTTAGTGACATTGGTTGTCGAACTTCTCCAGGATTCGCTCCCAAACCAGGAGCTTCTGAAAATGTCGCTCCAGCTCCCGTTTTCGCTCTTGCTCCCCACTTTCGCTCCCGCTCCCAAGTAACACTGAGCCAGATGATGTTGGCAACTCTAGCAGTAGCCAGTAGTACCGGTCATAGAGTTTTGTTGTAGAGGCCATTTATAGCCTCCTTGGTTATTTGTTTTTGTTTTGATCTCTATATCATCATCGTGTATGTATTGGACAATGCACTAGGTGCCATTTTGATATAATGGATATATTCATGAGCCTACTTTGATAATATGTTGTCTTCTATCTATATTCTAATGCTGTGTGTTTGGAAACATGAATGAAAATCTTTAAAATTATGTGTTTTTATAAATAAAAAAATATTTAATGTATTTTTTACAACGACCGAGTCATTGAAATCGAGCTGGCCGAGTCGATACCGAGTTGGAGTCGGAGTCGGAGTTTTAAAACATTGGTTTCAGGACACTGGATCAGACATATGTTGGGGTTTCAACACTCTATCAGTTTAAGAGACTAGAGGATTTGGTCCACAATTCTGGCATTTTCCAGCTGGAAACATGCAGACGGAAATAGATGAGGGTGTGGTGTCTGGTGCACAAGGGATAGAGTTGTCACAAATTGTATTTTTGCTCATTGGAGATAGCTTAATTGTATTTTTTTTCTCAATCGAGATAGCTTAATTGGTGATCACCATGTTATAAAGGTCTCAATTGATGATCACCATGTTACAAAGCATCACAATTTTGTGAGATTTTGATCCGAACTTAAACAAGAACGCAACAAATTACAGATATAACTATAAATACAAGAATGCAACAAAAATAACACTTCATTTCATTAATACTAGCAATTGCCCCAAAAGGTGCAAAGAGAGGCCGATAGAAATGTTAAATTGAAAGAATTATATTTTGGTTCAAAATAATAAATATTATAATAATTCAATCATTCAAACTAAAGGTAGTCAATAAATTGCCCAAAATAAAATAAATCCTTAATCAAAATTATACAAATTATTATTCTTTGTTTCTCTCAATTATTTATATAATAAAATCCAATCAATCATTCATAATAAATCAAATCAATAAATTTCCCAAATTAAATCCAAACTAATCAAAATTACTTGGGAATATATATGTATAACCCAAAAAACAAATTATATTTATATGTTACAAAAAAAAATAAGTAAAAAATTCTAATTGATTTAAATAAATCCGAAACCACCAAAATTGAAAATTATTGTTTATGATTAAGCGGTGGAAATTTTAACATAATAAGAACACATTTTTTTTCACTTACTTACCCTTGGAAATTAAAAAATTCACAACAACATTTTTTTATACAAACATGGATCTACGCTACCTTGTTTCCCTGTTTCCCTGAGTTGTGGACCAAACTGTGTAAAAGATTCTGCTAGGCATTTTGAATATCTTCGTAGCAATAAAATACAAAAAAACAGTGTCAGTCAACAAAATGTTTACCTCCGAGGGATGAATCCACATTGACAATCCCTTTTTCCTTGCCCTATGCACTCACTGTATACGAAGGTGTAATTACGCCGTTTACTCCATCTTTAACATCTCCACTTTACAGGAATTTCTCCTCCAGAAAAACGCTTCGATGCTAGCCATATTCAACAGTGACATTGGCAGGCCCGGTTTCTCTGGCTTTCTGTGCAACGAGGGATCTATGCTGCCGCCTCAGCATGGATGAAAAGGATCTAATTTAAAAAAACAAGAAACCACCTCTCAGCGTCGATGAAGAGGGTCTAATTCAGAGGAATTAATTTAAAAAGCCAAGAAACATGGATTGAGAGGATCTAATTTATTGTAAACCAAGAAACCGCCTCAGCATGGATGACCTTCCAGCATGAACACCACCTCTGTCATGGATGGCCTGGATGACCTTCAAGCATGAACACCACCTCTGTCATGGATGGCCTGTCCAGAGGATCAGGGGCTGTGCACAGAAGAGCCACTTTCACTGCCAGCAGAAACTCCTCCCACTCTGAAGATTCTGGATCCAGTTCCAGAAGGCTTGGATCAAACAGCTCTGAAATCTGCCCTGTTTGAAGCTGTCTCTTCACCCATTTCACTATATCTTCGTCCTGGGTGAACATGACCGGCCTCCTACCAGTAAGAAGTTCCAACAATACAATTCCAAAGCTGTAGACATCAGATTCTTTTGTCATCTGCCCTGTTAAATTTATTTCAGGAGAAACTTACCCCAGAGAGCCAGCAGGGGTGGGTGCAGATGAAGAGGGATCTGCTGGAATGGCTGCCAGTCTATCCAGGCCAAAATCTGAGAGATGGGCTTCAAAATCTGCGTCGAATATATATATGGCCCAAAGGAGTTTATCACCAAGAAAGGCAGACTTCCTGGTAATAGTGGTAGGGAGTAATTGCCCACACAGGATTGAAGTCCACTCCCAAGCTGAGCAAAAGGGTAAGACAAAAACAAAGGTTTAGCAATTTCTTCTTTATGACAAAAACGACACTTGGGTTAGGATACTCCCAAATATTGAGGTCATTGGGAAAAAGGAAGGCCAATCAATAACAAAGACCAAGAAAAAAAGCCTCTTATGCTGCTTTATATGCCTTCTAAATTGTTAGAAACCGAAACAGCAAGCTCATCTGCTTAAAGGTTATCTCCCAAACTTGGTTGAGCCGGACATTTAGAGAATATCTTCCAAACTTGGTTAAGCCGGACATTTAGAGGATATCTTCCAAACCTGGTTAAGCTCAACATTCAAAACAGGCTTTGTACTCAACCAGCGACAACCATCTGCTGGATGATATCCTTTGAAATCTTTGGAACAATTCCACCTACAACGCCACCACGATGCACTTGAGGTTCGCAAGCCAAGCTTATATCATATTTGATAGGAATAACAAATATCATGCATGTCTGTTGTTTATGAATAGCAATTTAATAAAAATAACAAAATAGACATAATTCCCTCAATCAAATGTTTTTTCCAGAAAGAAGATAGGCTTAGTGTATTTGGAAAACAATGTTTCTATTTTTGTGGTTTGAAAACATTTAGTAGCATGTCTCTCGAGATAACAGGAATGACAATTGAATGTTATTTCTAATTTAGACACAAAATTTCACACATTTACGAAAGGCGGACATGTTAGCAATTAATTACATCTATGTGTATCACAGGAAGCACACACACATACCTTGATGTTAAATAAAAGAAAGAAGAAATATTCCGAAAGCATAACTTAACACCAAAACTTTGAAACATTTCCACAACAACTAACAGTCAGCCTGAAATTTGAATAGCCATGTGTAAATACTAAATACAGAGCATTTTCATGCACAGGTGTACACAGATCCTAAGACCACAGGCACGTACACAGAGGATCAGAAATCTGTTTACCATCAACAAACTCAAGATGGTGACAGTACGAAAGAACCATCTAAAACCCAACAATGTCAAATGTGAAAATGTGTTCATAGATAAGATAAGGTACCTATATTAATATCCAAATGAATAACCAAAAAGATGGGTATATGGAACTGGAGGAAAAAGTACAATAAGCAATAAGCACCTGGAAGAGTACCTAAGAAAGCATAAACTAAGATAAACTAACAGATACATGAAAGGAACATGATCAAGTAATGTCTGAAGAACGAAAGAAGAGAAATAGGCGTTAGATATAACAGCGAGATCCTAGCTCAATATCACCATGATAGATGAAAATACAAGTAGGCAAGAAGGGAGGAGATGGGGGAACCCGTCACCATTAGTGGCCAAGAAGGGGCCGATTTTCCTGCAAAATATAGTTTTTTCAAGTTTGTTCCCTGTTAAGTTCAGACAATCCTTCTGACAAGTAACAGAAAACTCCAATCACCCACTATGGTTGGAATCCAAATGATATAACAAAGTTAGATATTTATGTCAGATTATTATCAGTATCCAACCAATGTCCCCGAGGGTATTTTCCTATAACTATTGCAACAACACAAATACAATGACCGAAAAAAAAAAAAAAAAAAAAAAAAAAAAAAAAAAAAAAAAAAAAAACAGCCATGAAACATGGGCTAGGAATGCCCATTATCATCCATATCCAGTGAACACTTGAAGCAGTTTTGTGACAGTTACCTAAAAACATGTCTTATATTAATCAATACTAAAAAAAATTAATTAAAATATCGAAAAGGAATAGTGAACGCCCTATGACACCCTTTGGGAAAGGAACTGCAGTGTGAAAACCCTATTATACCCTATATATATATATATATATATATATATATATATATATATAGCTTTTCTGATATACCCACTAACTATATATATATATATATAACAGAAAATGTATCATGAATCCCCTGAAAAACAAAAAACCAGAGAGACGTAGCACTGTAAGAGTAAGTAAACAAAATCAAACAGGATGGGAAAAAAAGCCATTTAGGAAGGGTTTCAGGTTTTCGTACCGCGGGAAGATGCTGACGCGATAATCTTCCTGTGGCTGGCTCTCCCCAGCCCTCCCATGTCACTTGAAAATTTTACCATTTTCAGGCCAAATAACTCCCCTGTTGTTGCCTTCTTGAACGAAATTAAACGATCTGAAACAAACGAAACTTGCATTGTAGTTGCCGCTGCCATGGCTCTGTATAGAACAACTGCGAGCCGAGATGAAGAAGTACTGATTATTCTGAAAGAAAGAAATAATGAAGTTGTCACAGTACTGAGAACAGCCGAAGAAGAGGAGAAGAAGATGAGGATGTCGATGTCATTAATTAGTCAATTCTAGTGGAAATACAAGTGAGCAGGATATCCTCTCAGGACTGTTAGATTCCTGTGCTTCACTTTTCCCAAAGCCTCTGCTTCTCGTCTGAAGACACTCTCCTCGATTGGTCCGTCTGCTAATCTCCTGATTGATAGCACTGTTCCATCCTGCAAACATGCCTTGAACATGATTCCATACCTGGTTCTGCTCAGTACATGTTCTTCATCAAAATGCCCTGTGGCTTCCAGAGCATTGGCGTAAGAAATTGGGTTGTAGAACATGATCAGTTTATTCTCTTGTTCACCACTGGTTTCTCTCAGTCGCCGTCTCTTGCGCTCCATTTTCACAAGACAAATCACCAGGCAGGCTGTGGCGCTGACAAGAAACAGTGCCCCGCATGCCACAGTTATGGCGATTAACAGTATAGCCCGCTTTCCATGCCGATGATGGTGATGCTCATAATGACGATGTTGGCAAGTGGTGTTGAGAGGCATGCCACAGAGCAAAGGATTGAAAGCAAATGAAGACGCATTGAAGAGTGTTGCGAGGGTTGCAACAGAAATCACAACAGATGCCCGCCGAATATGGAGGCCATGTGTCAACCTGAGAATGAAAAGGACGAAGAAAGTCTGTTTCAAAGGAAGGCCTATCGGCCTAATTAGAATATTGAAATATGCTTACAAACAAAATGGAAATAAACTAGCTCAGGCAATGATAACTTATCTCTGAGAAGAGGTGTGGCAGCTACATGCCTCTGAATTGTGTTACAATGTATTCTTTTGTAATATTGGTACATGTATTCTTTTTAATCACATTCTTTACTATTAATAGAAAGAGTTTTTTTTATTGGAAAAAAAACTTAGACTCCCAATCGCACGAAGGCTCGAGAGACGACAATTCTGATGAACAAGTTCACACCAATTTCTACTAACGGGACTTCAAAAAGGACATGGCTTTCTCAATTCTCCAGGTCAGAGCAGTTTCAGTTCTAGTAAGTTCGAACCCCAAATTCCACTATTAACAAAATTTACAACCTCAAAGCCTCCAACAAACTACACCAAGTACTCACTAAACCAGTGTATTTCGAACACACAACAACTCGTTGATCCAATTAGTTACCTTCTACTTCCACCTCCAATTCTAAATATTATGAATTGTGGACTTGTGGGTTCCAGCTAGAGCTATGGTCAAGGAAAAATCAATCTGGAATGTAGTAAAAAGGAAACAATAACACTTTAACACAATTTTGATCAAGCATCTAAGATACCAAAAACTTGGATGGTTGTTCCAATGACTTATGTCCTAGTGAGTTCAGTGCTGGTTCGAGGCGCAATAGCACCATCATGGAACAAAAAAGAGGTTGTGATGGATCTGAAGAGACGTATTGGGTAATCCACGTCGTGGGCTACGTTGTCACAAGAATCCAAATTCTTTTCACCTCACGCAACATTTATCGTTCTATCAAGATCAGATCCAGACAGGCAATGGTGGTTGGTATCCATCAGGCAACAGATTTGGAGTGAGGGACCTATAGCGATGGTATTATGTCCAGATCTAGCTTCCCTAATCTAAATGTGGGATCTAGTCTCTCGTATGGGTATTACTCATTGTCTTCACTACCAGATCTGGGCGTTGGATCTACAAAACAACAATTTTGCCTCCAAGTTTCGTTCCATTTTCGTGATATCCTGTTTTTTAAAGATGTCGGGCTTCTTGTTGAACTTTATTTTTTTTTTTTGGTTATGGGGATGCAGTATTCGTATGGTCGTGGGAGATGGGAGATGGGTATGATGCTTCCCTCAAACTCCAACACGAATTGCATGCAAGTGGAAAGAGCAGATCGGTTGAGACAAATAAACAGATGGATTTTGACGATCAATCCTCAAATCCGATTGAAGCAGGCCTGATTCAATGCATGATGTTCGAGAGTGCAGATGAGGTTTGTGGGTTTGTTGCGGATTTGTTATGCTATAGATCGACCATGGCTTCCATGCCTTCATTCAAGCAACGACTCAGGCCTGAGACAAAATTGATCTCTACAACAAACAAATATATGATCTACGAGGAAGTAGTAATGGATTCTTTCCTCACCAAGTTGCTCGATGCAACAAATTTACCCTCGAATCTTTCAGATGAGACCAATATGAGGACGGATTTGGGTTGCCAACCCCCAGATCTGATTGAAGGGGCTCCGATCCAAATTTTTATTAAAACACTGAGTGGTAAATTAGTGTGTATGAGGGTTTGGATCTAGGATCGGGTACAAGAACTGAAGCAAAAGATTCAAGAACAACTGGGTATTCCAGTAAGACTCCAGAATTTGATTTATGCAGGGAAATCTCTGCAAGAGGGATTCAAGTTGCAGGACTATGGAATTGTACCCGATTCAACCATCATCCTGAACATGTGACTTCTTGAGGTTGTGATAGATCTAGTTCTAAAGGCCCAACTTCCTTCAAGGATGCACTTAAAGGGAAGATAGATCCGAAAAAAATGCAGAACAATGTCCCAATCTTCCTAGTCCCTATATTATGGAGCAAATGAACCAGGTGTCGACATTAACAATCAACATGCCAGAGGTAAATGAACTATACTCTGATTTCCATGCAAGAGCAATTATCTATAGATTCAATGGATTCTGGCCCAAATCAAAGAGCTTACATCAATGGATTTTCTCTACGTGGGCAAAAAACTATGAAATTCACCTATGTTCTAAAGGTTTTTTTATTGTAAAGTTTAATACAACAACATTTATGGAATATGTATTAAACGAGGGACCATGGTTTTGGGCCAATGCGGGTCTCTTCTTGATACCTTGGTTCCCAGGATTTGATGCAAATACCATGGTGGTCTCCAAAATGCCAATATGGGTTCGATTACATAACCTCCCCCTGCATTTTTGGCATCACTTATTATTAGAAGGAATAGGGAATTCCTTGGGGAAGTTCCTAAAAGTGGATGCAGATAGAGTCTCAAAGGGAATTTTCACCTTTTCCAGAATCTGTGTAGAGGTAGACCTCAATAAAGGTTTACCTGATAGAATTATTTTGTTACACAACAATCTGCAATGGTCCCAGCCTCTTTATTATGAGAATACGACATTTCATTTTTGTACATGTTTACGAACTGGTCATCTTCAAAATGCGTGTCCACAAGCAAAAACAGATCCAAAAAGGAAAAAGTGATAAGCTCCAAAGCAAAAAGGTTGGTAGTTTTTAGGTTCCCATGAAGTGGAAGTAGAGGATGCAGAAATCCCAAAAAAAGCCTTAAACAACAATGTCCAGAAATGCCAGGAATCCATATAGAAGAGCGATGTTGAACATAATTCTTCAATAGTTCCAATGCCTTTCGTTTCGCAGCAACATATATAGAAAATCCCATCTAAAAAAGAAGTCAGTGGTACCAAAAGAATTCATGCATTAGAAAGTTCAGATTCTGATAAAGAAATTCATGTAAATGTAAAATAGATGCAAATGACTATTGTGTCTTCGACTCCCAACTCTAATGGTTGGAGGAAAGTCGAAAAAAAAGAAGGTTGAAGAGAGTATATTTGTATTAACTCTTTGATGAATTGTTATTGATCTTGGATACCAGGATCTGTTATTTTACGCATATGATTTCTAGCATTTGCAATATGTAATTTTGTTCATTATTAATCCAGATTTAAACAGGAACGCAACAAAGTACAGAAATAGCGATAAATACAGAGATGCAGTAGAAATAATACTTTCATTTAATTAATGTAAAATACAGAAATATGCTTACAAACAAAAATTGAAATAAACCAGCTAGGGCGATGGTAGCTTATTTCTAAGAAGAGATGTGGTTGCTACATGCCTCTGAACTATGTTACAATGAGGCTCGAAGGCCTATTTATTGTTGAAAAACAATGGAAAACCCTAAACCTCCAAAAACCTAACCCTAGGAGATGAAACGCAAAAACTGTGGGCCCCGTTAGGGTAAATTGGTACATCAACTTCCCAGGGTCGTAAATTTAGCATACGATCTTCGTTTGACGTGCACAATACCTCGTTAGAAAGATCTATCCGAGGACTACAATTTTTGAGTGAGCGACGTCATTTTATAAGCAATGTTGCTCTTAGTTTTCCCAAAAAACGTCATTTAGGGCCTCAAAACGGCTCTGGAAGTTTAGGACCCAAAAAACTGCTAAAAATAGTAAATTGTACTACAAATAAGGAAATTGAAAAAATGAAAGAAACAGTTGTGGGGGTCCAAGTGGGATAGGTGGGTGGCCACCAACATCCACTTGGATCAATTATGAATAAAATTACGATTTTTCCTTGGGAAAACAATTTAACACAAAATGATTTTGTGGGGTTCTATAAGAGATCCTTTTACCTCATTTTCCTTACTTGGTATATGTTAGACACACGATATTGGAAACCAAATACAAACATATATTAGTTGATCTCAATGAATGATGTACATTATGTACATATAAATACATAAAAGAAACCGTTGAATTAGTTTTCGGGTCTTCTTGGACTCGAATAACCAATCACCCTAACATCAACTTAATATTGAGGATTATTTGACTGACATTCCCCCCTTAATACGAAGGGATGTATCAAAGTCCAAGAATGAGAGCTCAAAATGAAAAAAATGCATCTCAACCAAGACTTAGTTGAATGTCTCTCAGAATGGTTTTTAAGGATAACCACAAACCGAACACGGTGGTTTTTAAGAGAAAACCAAAAATGATACCCACGTCTAGAACTTGCATAGAAGTTCTGAGATCAATCAAAATAACATGCCAAAAGCATGTAATCACACTCATTCTCATAGAGCATAATTCAAAATTTTGTCTACAACTTTGAATCTGAACTAGTAGCAACAAAATTACGATCTGTGTCTTAGGCTCGCTTGACAAATATTCGAACTTGTAGCAGACCATAACCAATTCCCCCCTTGTCGGATACAGGGCGAGAAGTTGTATTCATCACTGCAAGGCTGGTCAATACTCTCGAACATATCCTGCGGTATGACCTGTAAATCTTCTTGGTTATTTTTTACCAATCCCAAGAAGTGATCCATCCAAAATTTAGTTTCTCTCTTGCAGTAGTCTTCTTTCTAGAACATATGTTTGAATGGTGATTTCACTTTCCACAATGATCACATGGGAGAAGATCAAAATACTGATCTTTCACATGTCCAACTCTATTACACTATTAGCATCGATCAACTTGTTATGGAAAAACACCATCCAGAAATCCAGCGCTTCGAAATTGTATAGGTTTAGAAAAATCAGGCATGTGAAAAGATACATCCATGACATTATATCCCAAATTAGTTCTGTGTTTGTTGTGTACAAATTTCTCCCACGGTCTTCTAAAGGTTTGGGAACTGTAGGTTTCACATATGTATGCAAATGACTCTTGCATACACTTGTCTGAATATGACTTTCTGCAACATCCAAAGTTTCTCCTGAAATGGATTCATTACTTTTTGACTGTTATTGGGAATTAAGATCGTCACGATATACTTGAGACTCAATCTGGAGAAATTCAAATGTCTCCAACGCATCATGTAAACGGACTGTAATATCACCAAGACTTGCTTTGTTGATATTTACAGTTTCATCAGCAGTAGAATTGATGAAATTGTTTAAAATTTCTAATACATTCTTAATTTAAGTCATTTTACTCAATCTCAGGTGTCGGATTCGACTGAAAATGCACTCGTTTTACAAAATAATTTCAACTTTAACAACACAAATCATAACATGTAACAGACAACTGCAAAACTTCTTGGCCAAACTGTAACAATCTCTACTGAGTAACAAAACAATTGACGATCATACTTTAAGCAAAATCAAAAGATCATCGAAATTGGGATGTTATTTAATTAGTTCGTCGTCATCCAACAAAGGTTTTCTTGTAGCAAGGATTTATCGTCAATTGCAACTTCTTCATGGCACCTTAGACTTGTAGCATTAGAAACATTGACGACTTTCTATGACAGATTTCCGTAGTGAGAAAATTATTCAATTTCACTCCCCAGGTAGTAGTGACACTTCACAGTTCAATATGGGAGCAACAATACCAATGAGCCAACACAAATATCTGCACTATAATTTCTTTACTCCAACCCAAATCTTAATGCCAAATTTTTAATAATAAAAGTTTATAATTCCAACTCTGCCAAACATACTCGACCATAAAATTGCAATAAAATTAAAATTCCAATTTTATTGACCTTCATAACTTTTTGAAAATGCTAGCATACTCAAACTCACGTCATACCTTTTTCACTGTATATTTAATTTCATTGCGCCACGACGTTACTCTGTTCTTCATCATCCAAAACTGTCTCAGGGATCAATGCAGAGAATAGCTCTCACATCAATAATATGCACAACTTTATATCAAATATTATAAATGAAATTGTTGTTCGTCAATAGGTCAAAATCAAAGTCAGCACAATAGATCAAAGACGAGTAGGTACATAACAACATTGTGTGGTTCCATGTACTCGTAATGGTCAAACAAAATCGACAGTTCAGAGCAGTTCTCAATGTATCCAAAGGTTCCTGGCATCACGTTTCTTGCTGAACTTTAATGGGCGAGGTGGTCTCGGGAGGAGGTTTGTCAAAATTTCTCATCACTTAAATCAACGGTTCAAATTTCTTACGACATCACTTATTCCTTATGCTAGAAACCGCTCAAGTGCTCCCATGGAGTTGTTTATGGTTTTAAGGGAAACATGTGTTGTGTCAATGTGTGCTTGGAGACTGGCATTAACAAACTGAAGACATTTGACCATTTCATTCAGTACATAACTCATACATTTTCAACACACTGACAGTACCAGGAAATTCATGTTGTTAATAACACCATTCAATGGTAATACATTCTTTGCATCACAAAACTGAAATGTCGTACTAATTCATGAATGTAAAATTTTATTTAAATAATATGGCTCCCCAAAAATTTCAACCAGTGATTAGCTACCAAATCAAATAGCACATCACGGATATGAGATTTATTGAAATTCACATATACCTATTTTTGTTAAAAACAAATCAAACATGTGCAACACGATTCTAGTTTCATGGAACTATTTCCCATAATTGAAGATGAATCATGATCATTCAACACAACATTTTAACCAAACACAATCATGTTTCTATTGCGCGAACGATCCCATAAACTCAGATTATGTATCCAAGACTTCAAATAACAGTTCTCTGCTCTGAAAATGCTGGAGACACCTTTGCATTTCAAATTCCATCTTCGATGTTGTGCGAGACTAGGTACTGAAACGCAATACTCACTTTCTTTACTCTGTGTTGCTCGATCTCTGTCACAGAGAGGGTATATTACACCCAACTACCCAACTTCTTTCAACTGGTTCTTTGTTTCGCTTCCAATGCAGACGACTTTGACTGACAAAAAAAAAATTGAATTCCCAAAGTCATCCAGCGTCCGGGGATTGAATGGAGAATTACGACCGACCTTTAGCGGAACTGATCCACACGTAATTATACTTCCAACATTCACAGTCCACACCATATTTTAACTAGGCAGGATCCAAAATCATTGTGTGGCTTCACCTTTCTAGTCGTCAATGTTATCTGACCCATTCTTCCCTCAGACTCAACGCTTGGAGCGGTTCCGTCACAAATTTTTTGGACTTCCGATAGATGTACACTAGTGATATTTCTTCGATTTCTGCAACAACATATGCAATCAACAAACCACAGGTCATTTGACAGTGTGCAAAGTTCCAAACACAATATTTCAATAACGTGCAGGGAAAACACAGTCTTTCAATAAAGCGCAAACATCCATGGCCACAAAACTAGTGGCTCATCTCCTCAAACCAGTGCTCTAATACCATTGTAGTCTTTCAATAAAGCGCAAACATCCATGGCCACAAAACTAGTAGCTCATCTCCTCAAACCAGTGCTCTAATACCACTGTTAGAGACACGATATTGGAAACCAAATACAAACCTATATTAACTGATCTCAATGAATGATGTACGTGATGTACATATAAATACATGCAAGAAACCGTTGAATCAGTTTCTGGGTCTTCTTGGACTCTAATAACCAATCACCCTAACACCAACTTAATCCCGAGGATTAGTTGACTAACATTATAGACGAACCTATCCTATCAGATATGTTATGATTTTGTTCAAATGATATATGGAACAAGATCCAACAATATTTTGATTCTTATTTGTACAAAAAAAATTCTCATTCACCTCTTCTTCCTCTCTTAATACAAAAATTATGCTATTTTGTCTCTTCTGCCTCTAGTTACATCTCCATTTTCCACCCTTTCCTTGAAAATGTGTGTTAGAAATGTGTCAAAAATTCTGCTCTTTTGTCTCCTGCCTCTAGTTCCGTCTCCATTTCCTACCCTTTCCTTGAAAATGTGTGTTGAAAACATGTGTGGGTTGACAGAGAAAAAATTTACATATTTATAAAAAAATGAAAACACATGTTACTATCTTAAAGAGAACTGATACTACCTTTTGAACCCATTTTGAATCTCACCTTAAATAAAAATTGTATATTTCTTCCGCAACATAAACACAAGAATAGACATTCTTACATTCCAACACTTAAACCCCTTGGAATTCCTTACCAATAACCCATTCATACTGCTTGGAGTTGCAATTAACCTTTCATATAAATAAATAAATAAAAACAAAAAAAAAAAAAAACGTTTTACACAATCCGTTCTCCATGGAAACAGATTCAAACCCATTATAATATTCATAGAGACCAATAACCCTACAGGAAGAGACAAAGCTTTCTTCCACAACTCTTCAACTTTTTTATTAAGTTCCTTGAAAATGTGTTTGAGTCCTAAACATCCTTTAACAAAAAGGGCCAAGAGGCACATCCACCACATAGACTTTCTTAAAGCCCGATGAATAACAAACTTAGATCTCCCATCACCTGTAATTTTCTTTCTCAAGAAGGGTCCTCAAAGCAATAAATTCAACTCTATTGTTTTAGCCTCTACCAGGGAAATACCTGATACCAGCTTAGATCCATCTAACACTAGATCTATCATGTGCTGAGAGGGATCAAATCCCTCGATGTGCAAACCTTTCCTCAAGTTCTACACTCCAAAAAGAAGGTGTGCACCTCGAGGGATTTGATCCCTCTTAGTGCATGATAGATTCGGTGTTAGATGGATCTAAGCTAGTTCCAGTTGAGGGCAACAATGTCACAATTTTAGATCTTCATTATTATGTATATGTTTGTGATTAACTTCAAAATTCACATTGTGTTTTCTTTGCTTGGCATGACCATATCATTCTCTTCTTTAATTTAGTTTGTGTTGCTTTCCTTGAATGGTTTGTACATTTGTTTTTCGATGCTTTGAGTGGTTTGTGTGTTTACATGTTTGGATTTGGATGGTAGTGTTTGTGAATGTTACAATTGTTGTGTTATATTTTTATATGTGTATGTAATTATGTATTAATAATTAGTTGATGTTGAAGAAGAGAGATAATATTTTCAGTAGTTTGCAGGAAGATTGATACTACACATCTATTTCATTTAATTTTAGGTATCACAACTTCTAAAAAATAATTAATTCTTAATAGTGTCCCTCTAGGTATTACAACTTCTGACAAATAGTTAATTCTTAATAGTGTCCTGTTGATGCCTCGAAAATCGCTGCAACAACATTGGGGGATAACCACCCGGTCCGGACCTTAAAAGCAGCTCCTTTTCCGTTTGGTGTGGTGGCTCCGACTGTTCATCTAGGTCCAGTTACCTTCTCCCTATTGCTATTGGTTTATAATGTATCTTTAACTACCAATAGACAGGGACATCAGATCACTTCTCCTTGCTGATCAGGCAAGAGAATGACCCTTAAGCTGATTTGGGCTCAGCCAAGCCACAACTAAAATTTTGCATCTTTGAGGAGAGGACTTAAAAGAATGTAGAATTTATTCTAAATGCAAGATTATTCTATGATGCAAGCAAAAGAAACTAATCTAAATCCTATCTTAATTAGGCAGATATAGATCTAACCCAACTAAGAGCAAGATAATCAAAATATTGGGATTTAAACATGTCTTGCTTATAATGAATATCAAGTTAATGAAGTAGTTCAATTAACTGATATTATGGTTACTAAAACACGTCCTATTGAGACCTTAAAACTGAAATAATAAATCAACAACATTCAGGAAGTAGTTCTCAAAATGATATTGATTATCAAATCAATAAATCCAATAATTGAATAATGATATGTAGAAATAGTTCACACACATTATTATCCAATAAATCAGTTTCATAAGACAGATTTCAGAGTAAGTAGTTACTCTAAAATGAGAAATTAATCCATAAAAACAGAGATACATAATAACAAGATTGGGACAAATTACCCATATTGACAATAGTGCACAAACATGAATAAAATGACACATTCATATCACCATAAAAATAAAACTGATATTTGAAACAATAGTATTAGAAATACCAATTTATTGCATCCATTTCTCTGTTCTTGGTCTCCAACAGCCCTTTACATTGTTTGAACTTTTGCCTTCAAAACTAGAGCCACAATAGTGCAAGCTTTGTTCCTCATGCATAATTCAATATACAAAGGGAAAATCCTCAATAATCCCCAGATCTGAGATTTTTCACTCCTCCCTCCTACAACTCTAAATTCCAATTACAATAGTGCTTTTAGAAGTCTAAAATTGCAGAGGAGAGCAGCCCCTTTTACATTCTCTAATCTGTTATTTATAATCTTTGTAAAAGAATGTTTAGAGAGGAGAGTTTGTTCAAGAGAATTCTGCTAAATCCAATTTTACTTGCTCCTAATTCTGATCTTCAATTGCTGGAGCCTTCTCATTGATTGAGATTCTTTTTCCATATTTCTTCCACTGTTTTCCTGCAAAAGAAATCAAAATAAATTAAAATGCAATCAAAATATCATTTCTGGCAATTAAATCAAACCCAATCAAATTCTGTTTAAATAAATAATTAAAAACAAAATATAAGCTAAGTATTGATGCTTGGAATGATTTGATTGGAAAAGGATATCATTGGCCAATGGATCTGCAATTAGAAGAGGCTTTGGATAAATGAAATTTAAAACAATAACTCAGAAAATTGATTTTGTTTCCAAAATTCGGAGCCTGATCTTCTGCCTGATTTGTGGCCTAATAAATGATCAAATCTGTTGGTGAAACCTCCTTCAAAATGTTCTGCTTGATTTTCTCTTTCCAATGAGCTGTCCTGGGCCTCATTTGGCCAAGTAGAACTCAATTTATGAGCTTCCAAAGTTGATGGGTCAAATCTGATATAAACCTGGAAATTCTGTTGCTGGGCTAAAAATCAGAATTTGAATTAAAAATCTAATCCTAAATTAGTTTCTAATTTAATTGTTAATCATTAATCTAACTAACTAATATCTAATTAACTATTTATGAGCAAATTAAATCTAATTAAAAACTAATTAATATTAATCTAAATGATATTTAAATTTAAATTAATCAAATTAATTAACTGTTATAAATTAATTAATATGATTAGTTTAAAATTTATTAATTAAATAATACATATTAATTTAAATAATCTAATATATATTAGATATTATTAATTAATATAATATACTATATTTACATATTAATATATAAACTAACTTTTAATATATATTACCCTACCCTACTCATATATAAACTAATATATAAACTACACTAACCTACAGCATACGTTATTCCTTTATTAACTCCACTCATTTGAATATTTACTTTTTAAACTAAGGTTATAGTCCCCCTACGTTATTGCATAAGCCTTTTTCAAAACGAGGAATGGAGTTAAGGTAAGTATGGTATGCCTTTCGCGTCGGCAAATCGGGAGGAAGGGGATATCGGGGGTACACAAAAAATAATGCGAAATGCCGATATGTAAATGCTGCGAAATGCCGATGCGATATATCGCATCGGGGGGACTAATATGTTTTGTCGGGGTTCCTTAAAAATGGTTGCGAATGGAACTCCCGATGCGATCTTTTATTTATTTTTTTATATTTGTTTTTTGTTTGTTTTAAATTTTAATTTAATTAAATTAATTATATAATATATTAATTAATTTAATTAATTTAAAATTTAATTTTAAACTTAAATTTTTATTTTTTGTTTGTTTTGTTTTTATGAACATAAGTTTTTAAACTATGGCTAAAAATAAAACTACAGCCACTTGAATGTTTGGCTTTTCGAGATTAAGATTTGATTAGAAAATTGGAGTGGATTTCTTAAGTCCCGATGCTTTAATTATTTGGCTGCATGACTAAAAATAAAAATGTTAGTAAAAGCTTGCTACGGGTTAATATTTAAAATGAATGCCTTATTAAACTAATTTATTTACAAAATGCAATATTGTACATATTATACATTTTAACCCAGGCTAGCTAAATAATCAGATTTTCAAATGAGTGCCATTTTCAAACCAGTTGACCAAATGAGGCGAAACAAGCGTCAATGTGAAGCTTATAGAAAATCGATTCTAACAAAGCAATCAAAATAAGAATCCAAACAAAACTAAAAATTAATGAAAGCGTAGGGCAATTAACTAAAATAAAAATCCAAAAAGTCGCTTAGCCAAATTTTATAGAAAGGGTCCCCATTATTCGAAGCGGACGCATCAATAATGGGGGGTGTTGTATTTTTACCACAACAATTGGCGACACACGGGAGAAGAACCAGTTATCTCTGTTATGAATGAAATTTTCCTAAAATTAAAGCAAAAATAATTAAAGAAGAGAAGATTATGCTTGAAATGCTTGACTTAGTTCATTAGTCTGAATAAAAACCAGAATCATCTAACTGTAATTTTTCTTAAAATTCCTCATAAATTAAAATATTTCAAAACTCTATATCAGTCCTTAATTAGTTGTAGAGATAAAGCAGGGGTCACTTTACAGCTTAGCTTTTAAAATATACTCATTTGTCACAGGTAGAGCCACTGTTGCCAGCAAACATCTATAGTTTCGACAGGGTTACCTTTTAATCATAAATGATTCAGAATCCTATCTATTTAAGAATTATTGACCTAGAGATAAATCCATTTATATATGTATTTTTTTTTTATTTTTTTTTATTAAATCTTAAAAGCCATTGTCCTAGTATGGTAGCCAGATAGTTGACAATGCCATTCACTGGTTAAAATTGGACTGAACAAGCTGGCTCGTGATGAGACCCCTTGTCTTATAATAATTTGCAATCATAAGCCATTACCCTGGTTTGTTTAGCAGTGTTGGTAATGTCAGCCTATTTTTCCCCTATGATCATGGTAAGCAGGCTCACGATGAGACCTCTTATCTTCTAAGTTTAAATATATTTCAGGATTATCCTCTAGAAAAATAAGACTCTTTGGGACAGGGAGAATCATTGACTCCTTAAGAGTTAAGAATGACAATTTCAGAGTTAAATGTGCTTTGCTGTAAAGTGTCTTTACTTGGTTAAAAATAACTTTTCTTGACTGATAATAGAATTCTGAAAGATCCTAATGAAATTTTGAAATCTCAAAATGATTACAATTTGATGAAAAAGAAATTTTCAGATTTTATGATACTTTGCCAACTTCCCTTAATTGGTAATCTCTTCCTTAAGTATGTCTACCTTTATAATAAGAAAATCAAACTTTACTAAGAGATTTAAGAAAAAGCTAATAGGTGACTATTAACAATTTTCCTCCACGTATCCTGACCATTGTTAGGTAACAAATAGGCCTTCCATATAAATAATGACAAATTCACCAAAATCAAAATTGAAATCCAAAGGAAAAGAATTCTTATGCTAAAATGAGAAAAGAAATCAGCGAACAAAAATAAAAACAAAGAAATCTCTAAAAATGGAAAGGAAAATCCAAGTCTCGCAAGATAAACTCAAACAAGAATGTTTATACCAATGTCTCCAACAATATGAAGAAAAAGAAAATAAGCATGTAATCATTCCTTCTTATGTTGAGATTTAGAAAAAAAAAAAAAAAAACATACCTTGCAGAGTTGTGAATGCTTTAGGCTTTTAGATAACAGTGATCGTAAAATTCAGCCACAATGAATAATTTCTGTTTGATATGAATCTTCTTGTTCTCAAGCATCATCTTAATTGTTTTCCAATGAAAAGGAATGCTTAAAGAAACAGATTAAAGGTTCAGAAACTTCCTGGTGTAGCTGTTTCGATGAAGATTATCGCTGCTTCTTGAAATAAAGCCAGCAGAAGAGTATGGACTTTGAAAATCTGATTCGGCAGAAGATTGAAAATTTCAAATGGGGGAGCTGCAAAACAGAGTTTTATATCAGCATAATTTAAAAACAAAAATGAAACTAGAGTGATGAAATGGAAATTAATGAAAGTGGGCACATGAATCTTACCATTGGATCATTGCTTTTGATCTTACCTGAAAGGTATCAGTTTCTCCAAACCAGTTGACTTCTTATTTTAATTAACATTAAGAACATGAAGAAGTCACACTAACCAAAATCTTGTAACCCAAAATCATTATTTATTTTATTTACACTAAAGCAAGCCGTAAAACGTAAAAATGAAATGCCTGGTGTTCAAGGGAGTTGAAATTAAAGCAAATGCATCAAAAATGAGAATGAGAATTTGCAGCAATGACTGTTTCTCAAAATATCACAAGTTTCATATAAATTCCATGACTTTATAAATAGTTCGGAATCAAGACCAAATCTACGATAATAAAATTTAAATATGAAGATAGAGAGGTCTTGAATTCCATTTTTAATTATGGAATTATATATTTAAACTAAAATGTATGAGAAATTGAAATAATTTGGATATGCTGCAAATTGGTCATTAACTGCTTTCTTACCATAGTGGTTACCCAAGCTCGCTTTTAAAATAATACATTGCCGTATCGGATGATTCACATAACATGTTTCTTCACCATGCTTCAAATTTAATCTGCAGAACTTCACCTTTATTGCTATGCCATATATCGATTAAATGTTAATAGCTCAAAGGCATGCATTGGAAGCTATTGCATCGGAGATTGCAATGGCAAATTGCCGATAAGAACATGTGCAATGAAATGAAGCGATCGCATCATTAAAGAAATATTATATCGGGGATCAGAGAATAAATTGCATCGTGCTGAGGTGATGTGAGCGTAAGAATGTGATGAAATGATTGCAATATCGGCGATGCGATGGAAGTCGTAGCTAATCGGAAATCGGCAAATTTTGGTTACCCGATGTAACACAATATATTTTTTGCGATGCCGATATGCGATGAAGAGCGGACCCGATAACTTTTTATGATGGGATTTTAATAACATATCGGATCCGAGATATCGGCCATAAATAAAACTGCAAGGAAGCGCTTGCGATATCGGCGATGCGATGGATGACGTAAATCGGCGATCGGCAATCTTAAGCACCCGATGTAACACAATATGATTGTTGCGATGCCGATATGCGATGAATGACGTGGCTAATCGGCGATCGCGATCGACAATGTTATGCGCACGATTTAACAATTCTCAAAATGCCGATATGTGATGAAGAGTGGACCCGATAATTTTATGTTGAAAATTTGATAACATATCGGATCCGAAACATCGTCCTCCTTTAAAATTATACTCCTACCATTATTGCGATTGAACGGACGCGATATTTTATGAATTTGATTTGAATTTCATATCGGGTCCGGAATTATGTGTTTATCGCAATATCGGTAAAGTCGATTATCGGAGATCGGCGATTCATATTCATGGAAGTATACTTCACTTGGAAAGCTCCGATATGCGAAATGCAATATGGCATATGAGTATGATAATACATCGGAGGTCTTCGATGAACAATTTATCAAAAGAAATATTAAAAACTTCTTCCGATAGAATCTTATGATGTGAATGGTCTTATGATATTTCTTGAAATTTCAATTGGGTTTTCTAATGAATGAAAGCAAAACTAAAAAAATGCTTAAACTCTAATGAATCAGAATTGAATTTCCTTGAATCTTTTTGCAAATTTAAAATGAGTTTGTTGCTTACTTCAGATCTTGAAAAGAAATAAAAACCTGCAAATAAAACAGAACACAAATCAAAAATAAACTAAGGAAAAGAGAAACTAATAAGAGATGAGAACAAAGTTGTAAATGCGTACCTGGAAGGAATTTGTTTGTAAATCTTACCTGATAATCTTCAAATTCTTCCTTTGATTAAAATAATTTCATTATTTATTCTAAATCTAAGTGTGCAATCAGCCTAAATGAAATCAATCGTTCATGTTCATGGAATATAAAATTTACCAAAAATAAATATGAAACTATGCTTCCCTTTCGAAGTGAAGTAACAATTTATTACCTCTGCTCATTCCGAATTAATCTTGAGAAAAATCTGA
Organism: Pinus tabuliformis; assembly: GCA_031772625.1. Lineage (NCBI taxonomy): Eukaryota > Viridiplantae > Streptophyta > Pinopsida > Pinales > Pinaceae > Pinus > Pinus tabuliformis. Next base: position 715,140,933 of record CM062815.1, read on the forward strand.
ATTGTTATAGTGACTTTTTAATAATGCCTTTAGTAAATAAACATGATGCATTTTACAGCATCAGATAATAAACTAAAGATTAGAATGAGATTAAGTCACTTAATTGTAGAAAAATATCAAAACAGATTTAAATGTGTGCACTTGGCAAAATGGGCATCCTTAAGATCAGCTTTTGGCAAATTCCGAGGAATATAATATGAACTTCATATGATTGCCGTGACAGGTTAGATTGACTGATAATGATTGAATTAGAATTAGGCTTATCATAGTCAATCATACATCTCATAGGATAATGGGATCATGAAGCTTTTATATCCTCAAATCCTTACCATATAAATTTCAAAAGAAAATCTTAGAAGGAAATCCCGAAATGAAGAAAAGTGGCTTTGAGGCAATCGATGCCAAGTGCAATTTTAATTGACTTTGATCAAGACATTATTCAAAATAGGCAGAGTAGAGAAATCACTATAAGAAATTTCAAAAAGGAAAGCAAGAATTAAAATTTTCTGATAAGGAGAAAATGTTTCAGTGAACATACATGAGAATGGCTGATTGCTTTGTTTTATTTTTAATCTACAGAGCTGTTGAAAATAAATTCACTACATAAAGCAAACTAACTAAATTAATTCTACTCCTATTCTAACCATATACATGAAAATGACTAGGTATAGTCATATTTCCAGTGTAGCCATTTTCTCATTTTTATTCCCGCATTTATGTACAGTTCAAATGTTAGTAATAAAAATACAAATCTAACTAAACTAAGAAAATTAAATATGAAATCAGAATGTACAATTAGTGTTAGCAAGTTGATTAAAATCTCCTTCTCTTGAAATTCCCTTTCCAATTGAATACCAATTGGATCATAGAAATGTGGATGGATTTCTATTAAAAATTGGGAAATATTCAAAGGAAGAGATAACAGGCCAGATTGTGAAGATGAACTTTTGGATTCTTTGACCTGAAAAAATTTGTTAGTGTTATGTACAAATGTTAAATCATTGACAATTTTACTTGAAGGAAAAATTTCCAAACAATTTTCAAATGAGTCAATGAAAAATGGATGGAATCCTTTCAAATAAAATGGCAATTTGTTAATTAAATTGGATTGCTGGCAGATTTCTAAAAATACATTTTCTTGTTGATATTTCCTTTGAGGAGATAGAAGCTTTTGATAAGTAATGAGCATCATTTGACATTGATATGTTAACAGCTCTTGATGTTCATGGTTATAATATGAAACTTCAATTTCCCAATAAGGCAATTCATCAATTGAGTGTTTGATAATAAAGTGTTTAATATGCCAGCGGAAAGTGTGAAAATTTTGCAAAATAAAATCAGAAAGTAAATCTAAATTTAAACAGAATAACTGTGAAAGAAAAACTAAAATGAAATCACTATCTGTACAACTAATGTTACAACACATTTGGGATTGTTTTGAAATGATTTCATTTTCACAAGGAATGGCCAGAATTATGGAATTTGAAAAATTTTGAATTCCAACTTGTGAATTAGAAAACGAATTATGATTATGAATGGGAATGGGAGTTTGATCCTCATATGAATCATAAATTGGAATGTTTTCTCGAATGGTGAAATCATGAAGATAATTTGCTGCTCTAAAATGAGGATTAGTTGAGATAATTCCTAAATTGAAGCGTTCTTCATCCTCAGATGTTATTTGAATTTTATTAAGAGGATTCTCTTGAGAAAAATTGAAATCAACATTCTCAATATCAGAGTAATCATCATAAATGACATCACAAGATTCTCTAGAATTCCCTTCAATCTCATCCAATATATCAAAACAAGGAGGGACAAGAATTTCATGTTCATCAGTGGCAAAAGAATGATCAATTATTGTTTCTTTATCTTGATAAAAACTTAATGGTAATTCATTTAGATCAGCCTCTTTAATTTCTGGAATATCATTAACATCAAGAGGAAAAATATTACCATTATTGAAAATATCAGGATAAAGGGAAAAGTGTGAACCTGAAACAATGCATTTAAAACTGTCTCTGTTTGAGAACTCTTGTGCATTATGCTCATTGTAGATTTCAGATCGCAGATCATTCCTTTGCATGCACATACTTTCTTGAAAAACGCTGCTTTGCTGCTCTGATTTTGGCATTTGCTCATTATGGAGAAATTCAGAAATTTGTACAGCAGTTTGCATTTTGATTGCTGCTTGTACTTGCTGATTTGCGATTTGATTTTCCGAATTTTCTTCACAGTAGCTTTCAGATTTCCAGGCTGTTTTTTCTCCAAGATTGTTGTTGTTGTCTTCTTGCATTTGAATGGAAATATTTTCCAAGCTTTGTGAAACCACTTTATCACAATTTATTTGCACATCCAAATTGGGATTCTCATTTGTATTGGAAGGGGATGGAACAAAGCTTGAATCAATTTCATATGGATTGGGAATGGTTGGAAGAGAACTAATATATTTAAACCAATCTAATGATTCTTCTTCCGTAGGTTTATCTTCGTCGCTAAATCTTAAACAATTCAAGTGAAATCGAATATGAAAATCATTAACAGATTCATGTTTAAACCTTCGTAGATATTCAATTTCTTGACATACCTGTTCATAATCGTAACCGTCAAATTTACAAATGAAAATTGAAACAAATTGATCCCAGCTATGGATTGAGGCAACTAGAAGAGTTTTGCACCAGTTTCTGGCTTTTGCCGCAAATGTGAGAATAAAAATTCTGCATAAAATGCCTTCATCAATTCCTTGAAAATCGTAATTTGAAACATTTTGAATAAATTGAAAGACATGGTTAAAAGCAGAAGAATTTCTCTTACCATTAAACTTTACCTGAGACAAGAGTCTTACCACTTTGGGTGGAGTATTGGAGGATGCTCGTCCATAGATACAACTCCAAATTGGAAGTTTGAGAGGAGCCATCACAATAAATAAAGAATTAAAATTGAAAAGACTCCAACAGACAAATTTCTCAGGCCCTCCTTCTAGCGCCAAAAATGTTGATGCCTCGAAAATCGCTGCAACAACATTGGGGGATAACCACCCGGTCCGGACCTTAAAAGCAGCTCCTTTTCCGTTTGGTGTGGTGGCTCCGACTGTTCATCTAGGTCCAGTTACCTTCTCCCTATTGCTATTGGTTTATAATGTATCTTTAACTACCAATAGACAGGGACATCAGATCACTTCTCCTTGCTGATCAGGCAAGAGAATGACCCTTAAGCTGATTTGGGCTCAGCCAAGCCACAACTAAAATTTTGCCTCTTTGAGGAGAGGACTTAAAAGAATGTAGAATTTATTCTAAATGCAAGATTATTCTATGATGCAAGCAAAAGAAACTAATCTAAATCCTATCTTAATTAGGCAGATATAGATCTAACCCAACTAAGAGCAAGATAATCAAAATATTGGGATTTAAACATGTCTTGCTTATAATGAATATCAAGTTAATGAAGTAGTTCAATTAACTGATATTATGGTTACTAAAACACGTCCTATTGAGACCTTAAAACTGAAATAATAAATCAACAACATTCAGGAAGTAGTTCTCAAAATGATATTGATTATCAAATCAATAAATCCAATAAATGAATAATGATATGTAGAAATAGTTCACACACATTATTATCCAATAAATCAGTTTCATAAGACAGATTTCAGAGTAAGTAGTTACTCTAAAATGAGAAATTAATCCATAAAAACAGAGATACATAATAACAAGATTGGGACAAATTACCCATATTGACAATAGTGCACAAACATGAATAAAATGACACATTCATATCACCATAAAAATAAAACTGATATTTGAAACAATAGTATTAGAAATACCAATTTATTGCATCCATTTCTCTGTTCTTAGTCTCCAACAGCCCTTTACATTGCTTGAACTTTTGCCTTCAAAACTAGAGCCACAATAGTGCAAGCTTTGTTCCTCATGCATAATTCAATATACAAAGGGAAAATCCTCAATAATCCCCAGATCTGAGATTTTTCACTCCTCCCTCCTACAACTCTAAATTCCAATTACAATAGTGCTTTTAGAAGTCTAGCATTGCAGAGGAGAGCAGCCCCTTTTACATTCTCTAATCTGTTATTTATAATCTTTGTAAAAGAATGTTTAGAGAGGAGAGTTTGTTCCAGAGAATTCTGCTAAATCCAATTTTACTTCTGCTAATTCTGCTCTTCAATTGCTGGAGCCTTCTCATTAATTGAGATTCTTTTTCCATATTTCTTCCACTGTTTTCTTGCAAAAGAAATCAAAATAAATTAAAATGCAATCAAAATATCATTTCTGGCAATTAAATCAAACCCAATCAAATTCTGTTTAAATAAATAATTAAAAACAAAATATAAGCTACGTATTGATGCTTGGAATGATTTGATTGGCAAAGGATATCATTGGCCAATGGATCTGCAATTAGAAGAGGCTTTGGATAAATGAAATTGAAAACAATAACTCAGAAAATTGATTTTGTTTCCAAAATTCGGAGCCTGATCTTCTGCCTGATTTGTGGCCTAATAAATGATCAAATCTGTTGGTGAAACCTCCTTCAAAATGTTCTGCTTGATTTTCTCTTTCCAATGAGCCGTCCTGGGCCTCATTTGGCCAAGTAGAACTCAATTTATGAGCTTCCAAAGTTGATGGGTCAAATCTGATATAAATCTGGAAATTCTGTTGCTGGGCTAAAAATCAGAATTTGAATTAAAAATCTAATCCTAAATTAGTTTCTAATTTAATTGTTAATCATTAATCTAACTAACTAATATCTAATTAACTATTTATGAGCAAATTAAATCTAATTAAAAACTAATTAATATTAATCTAAATGATATTTAAATTTAAATTAATCAAATTAATTAACTGTTATAAATTAATTAATATGATTAGTTTAAAATTTATTAATTAAATAATACATATTAATTTAAATAATCTAATATATATTAGATATTATTAATTAATATAATATATTATATTTACATATTAATATATAAACTAACTTTTAATATATATTACCCTACCCTACTCATATATAAACTAATATATAAACTACACTAACCTACAGCATACGTTATTCCTTTATTAACTCCACTCATTTGAATATTTACTTTTTAAACTAAGGTTATAGTCCCCCTACGTTATTGCATAAGCCTTTTTCAAAACGAGGAATGGAGTTAAGGTAAGTATGGTATGCCTTTCGCGTCGGCAAATCGGGAGGAAGGGGATATCGGGAGTACACAAAAAATAATGCGAAATGCCGATATGTAAATGGTACGAAATGCCGATGCGATATATCGCATCGGGGGGACTAATATGTTTTGTCGGGGTTCCTTAAAAATGGTTGCGAATGGAACTCCCGATGCGATCTTTTATTTATTTTTTTATATTTGTTTTTTGTTTGTTTTAAATTTTAATTTAATTAAATTAATTATATAATATATTAATTAATTTAAAATTTAATTTTAAACTTAAATTTTTATTTTTTGTTTGTTTTGTTTTTATGAACATAAGTTTTTAAACTATGGCTAAAAATAAAACTACAGCCACTTGAATGTTTGGTTTTTCGAGATTAAGATTTGATTAGAAAATTGGAGTGGATTTCTTAAGTCCCGATGCTTTAATTATTTCGCTGCATGACTAAAAATAAAAATGTTAGTAAAAGCTTGCTACGGGTTAATATTTAAAATGAATGCCTTATTAAACTAATTTATTTACAAAATGCAATATTGTACATTTTATACATTTTTAACCCAGGCTAGCTAAATAATCAGATTTTCAAATGAGTGCCATTTTCAAACCAGTTGACCAAATGAGGCGAAACAAGCGTCAATGTGAAGCTTATAGAAAATCGATTCTAACAAAGCAATCAAAATAAGAATCCAAACATAACTAAAAATTAATGAAAGCGTAGGGCAATTAACTAAAATAAAAATCCAAAAAGTCGCTTAGCCAAATTTTATAGAAAGGGTCCCCATTATTCGAAGCGGACGCATCAATAATGGGGGGTGTTGTATTTTTACCACAACATGTCCCTATAGAAATTACTAAATATATCGTGATGGGTAGTTTTAATAATTTACTACGTCAAGATAACTCTTGAAATAATTTATTTCTTTGCTAATGTTTGAAATAATTTATTTCTTTCAAGATTATTTTGATGATTTTTTTATCTATAATCTGTTTTGCAAAGTCAAGAAATAATGTATTTTTAAAATTTTTTAGTGAGTGGCCAGATTTATAAAATATTTACATCCAAACAATTATCATATCTCTTTCAAGAATATTTTGATTTGTTTTGAATGTTTATAAATATATCTTTTCCTCTTATAAATATTTTGAATACATTTTTGTACGCAATTATCTATTAGTAATTTTGAATATATGTAATTATCTATTAGTAATTAGTTGGCGATAGAAGAAGGGAGGCGATCTTGTCAACGATTAATTTTCACTTTGTAGGAGGATTGATTCTACACATCTATTTCATTTTAATTCTAGGTATCACAACTTTTGACAACTAATTAATTCTTAATAGTGTCCTTCTAGGTATTACTAAATATATCTTGAAAAATATATATTTTTAATAATATATAACCTCAAGATTAACATCTAATGCATCTAATGCAAGCAATCAAATAAGATTAGAAAACAACATCTACATTGAAATCAATGCATCTAATGCAAGAAATCAAATGAGATTAGAAATCAACATCTACACTGAAATCAATGCATCTAGTGCGGGCAATCAAATAGGATTAGAAATCCACATCTACACTGAAATCAATGCATCTAGTGCAAGCAATCAAATATGATTATAAATCAACATCTACACTGAAATCAATACATCTAGTGCAAGAAATCAAATATAATTAGAAATCAACATCTACATTAAAATCAATGCATCTAGTGCAAGCAATCAAATAGGATTAGAAATCACCATCTACACTGAAATAAATGCATCTAGTGCAAGAAATCTTCTTCCTTCTCCCCCCTCCATCTAATCTTGAAAGATATTTTTAATAATTTAAAGCCTCAAGATTAACAACATCTAATCCATCTAATGCAAGCAATCAAATAGGATTAAAAAACAACATCTACGCTGAAATCAAATAAGACTAGAAATCAACATCTACACTAAAATCCATGCATCTAGTGCAAGCAATCAAATATAATTAGAAATCAGCATCTATGTTGAAACTAATGCATCTAGTGCAAGCAATCTAATAGGATTATAAAACACCATCTATATTAAAATCAATGCATCTAGATACAGCAATCAAATAGGATTAGAAATCAACATATACACTGAAAATCAATGCATCTAGTGCAAGCAATCAAATATGATTAGAAATCATCATCTACAATGAAATCAATGCATCTAGTGCAAGATATCAAATAGAATTAGGAATCATCATCTATACTGAAATCAATGCATCTAGCGCAATAAATATTCTTTCCTCTCTCCCCCCTCCATCTATATATGTGTGTGTGTGTGTGTGTATATATATCTCCATCTCTCCTTCTTTGTCTATCTATCTCACCCCCCAAAACACACACACTCTCTCTCCATATCTATATATATCTGCCTCCCTCTCTCTCTTCTTCCCTCTCTTCACCTCTCATCTATATTTCTATCTCCCTCTATCTCTCCCTTGTCTCTCTATATCACCCCCAAAACATACACACTCTTTCACCATATCTATCTATCTCTCCCTCCTCTTTATCTCCCTCTCCCTCTCTCTTCCCATTCTCTACCTCTCTCCCCCTTCTATCTCTCTTCCCTCCCGCTCTCCTCTCTCCCTCTCTCTCTATCTCCCTTATCACTCCCTCTCTCTCTCTATGTCTTTCTTCTTACTGTAGGAATTTACAGGGTAAGTTCCTCAGAAATAATACCAAAAGGACACCGCTCACAACCAGATCACAGATCAATACACCAGTATTTTTGACATGGTTAAAACCCTCAAAGAGGGAAACATTCCACGGCCTGTCCCAACGTAGGTACTACAGGCAATTTATTAATCAAAGAATGAAAATTTACATAAGCTTCTCTCATGCACGGATTACCCGAACAATGACCCTCCATGCGCTTTAAATAGAACTCATGGACCAATCGGGTGTCAAGCCACGGATCAAGTGTCGGTAATACCGAGGAGAGAATGAACCGTCGGATCACTACATATCGTGACCGTCGGATTGTAAGTTACAAAATGTACAACGGTAAAGAAACACACTTTACCTAACTCTACCTAACTCTACACTAAACCAAGTTGAACTTAACTATATCCTATGTGTCGGAATATCCTAACATCCCCCCTTAAGAACAACTTGGGATAGGATTGAAGGATTTACAAATATGACACAATAGGAGAAGGAAGGAGGCACTAGAGCCTATCCCCCCTTAGTGACAACTTCCTGAACTCCAAGCATATATCGAAGTTTAGTGAACTTCGCCTCTGTGAGAGCCTTTATGAAGATGTCTGCAACCTGATCATCTGTTGGACAATATTGCACTTCAAGAACATGGTCATGAATGAGCTTTCTGATGAAGTGCATGTGTAGTTCAATGTGTTTGTTGCGCTGATGTTGGACTGGATCTTTGCATAGCTGAATGGCACTTTGATTATCACACCAAAGTGTGGTTGGATGCTGCTGCTCAAAGCCAAACTCTGATAGGATCTGACGAAGCCACAAGGCTTCCTTACTAGCTTCCACGGCACCACGATATTCTGCTTCTGCTGACGAAAGAGAAATGGCAGCCTGTTTCTTACAAGCCCATGTAATAGGTCCTAAACCAAGAGTGAAGACATAATCGGCAGTAGACTTCTGATCATCAGGGTCACCAGCCCAATCAGAATCAATGAAACCAACTAACAGAGGAGTTGCTTTGGCACTGTAATGAATCCCAAACTGTATTGTACCTCGAACATAACGAAGTATTCTTTTAGTTGCTTTCCAATGACTTTCACGGGGGTTTTGCATAAAACGAGCAACAAGGCCAACAGCAAAGGAAATATCAGGACGAGTATGGGTTAAATACAAGAGTTTTCCTACAAGTTGACGGTATAAGGTAGCATCAACTTCAGGAGAAGTACAAGAGACTGAAAGTTTGACTCCAGACTGAAAGGGAGAAGGGGCTGGCTTACAGTCTTCCATGTGAAAATGACGAAGAATATCACAAGCATACTTGGACTGGGAAAGGAAAATACCCTCCTTGGATTGCAAGACTTGAAGACCGAGAAAATAGTGTAAGTGTCCTAAGTCTGTCATTTCAAATTTCTTTTTAAGGCTGGACTTCACATGGTTTATAAGGTTGGGATCACTACCAGTAAGAATAAGATCATCAACATAAAGAACAAGGATGATAAGAGAGTTGCCCACTTTCTTGGTGTCGACAGTATTGTCAAAATGACACCTAGAAAAGCCAGATTCTAAAAGAAAGCTATCCATTTTGGCATACCAAGCCCGAGGAGCTTGCTTGAGGCCATAAAGGGATTTCTTAAGTCGACAAACAAGGCTGGAGTCTGTTTGTATGAAGCCAATGGGTTGTTCCATATAGATTTCTTCCTGCAAGTCCCCATGCAAGAAGGCAGATTTAACATCCATCTGATGGACTTCCCATTTTAAAGAGGCAGCAAGGGAAAGAACAAGGCGGATAGAGTTCATTTTGGCAACAGGGGAGAAGGTTTCAGTGTAGTCAATTCCTTCAACCTGTGAAAAGCCCTTAGCAACCAGACGAGCTTTATGTTTATCAACTTTCCCATCTGGTCCATACTTGGTTCTGTAAACCCATTTACATCTAACAAGTTTGCGTCCCTTTGGTAGAGGAACAAGATCCCATGTATCATTTGTCATTAATGAATGATATTCTTCATTCATAGCTGCTTCCCAATGTGGATGGCCTGAAGCTTCTGCAAAAGTGTCAGGATCATGATTTACTGGAGCTTGAGCCAGTAAAGAAGAGGCTCTTTCAAACTGAGAACGTGTACGTCGTTGATCTGTAGGATCACCGGCAAGATCACCTGCTGCATCCTGAGTAGCACGGACCCATCTTGGAAGTTGAGGATCCTGAGAAGGTGGGGGAGGATTATCATCCTCGCTTTCATCATCTGAAGAAGAAATGTTTTCAAAAGTAGAAGAGATAGGAAGAGGTGGCACATCCGCCGGACTAGGCTCGCAGGCCGATTTATTTTCATCAAATTTTATATCTCTTCTAAGGATAACATTTTTGGACTTAAATGGAACAAGTCTATAACCTTTTATATCTTCAGAATATCCAACAAAAGTACATTTCTCACTCTTAGGTTCTAAAGCTTTATGCTTTTCATCTGGAATATGGGCCCATGCTTCACTTCCAAACACACGAAAGTGACTTACATCTGGTTTAATGGAACTCCAAGCTTCTTCTGGAGTGATATTATCTAGAACCTTAGTAGGAGTGCGATTGATTATATAATTTGCACAATTAATTGCTTCGGCCCAAAAACTAAGACTGAGTCCTTTAGATTGCAGCATACAATTAGCCATTTCCTTTAAGGTGCGATTTTTCCTTTCAGCTACACCATTTTGTTGTGGAGTGTATGGAACAGTATGTTGCATTTGAATTCCATTTTCGGTGCAAAAGTTGATGAATGTGTTTTTAACATATTCTCCACCATTATCAGTTCTTAGCTTAAGAATTTGATGTCCAGATTTTTTTTCAACAAAGGCTTTGAAGGCCAAAAATGTGTTAAATACTTCGCTCTTGAGTTTTAAGAAGTATACCCAAGTGCGTCTGGAAAAATCATCAATGAAAGTTAAGAAGTACTTGCAGCCAGAGAATGAAGCAACAGGAAGAGGACCACATAAATCACTGTGCACAAGCTGTAAAGGGGCTGAGGCGTGCCAAGAGGCACGTTTGTCAAAACTGTCCCGATGATGTTTTCCGAGTACACATCCGGAACAAACACCATCTCTGCAAGATACCATAGGAAGACCTATCACCATATTTTCTTTACATAGATGCTGAAGGGAGCGATATTTTAAGTGACCAAATCGCTCATGCCAAAGTTTGCTCACTTCATCATTATGAGCAACAAATACTGAGGGAAGATTTGATGACCCAAAGTTGTGAAACTTATACAACCTTGTGGAATCATCAGCAAGACCAGTAGCTAGAATCTGTTTAGGATCTTTTAGATCCTTGATTACAACATCATGAGGTGAAAATTCAACAATTTTACCTTCACCTGAATGAGTTATCTGATAGACAGATAAAAGGTTGCAGGATAAGGTTGGAACACATAATACATCATTAAACTGACCATTGTCTAGATGAACAGTTCCGGTCCCTACAACATTAAGAGATCTATCATCACCAACATATATATTTTTGGTGTTACAATCATTTAAAGAAGAAAACATGGCTTGGTTTTTGGCCATGTGATAAGAGGCTCCAGAATCAATGAGCCACTCATGAGAATGAGAAGAAGAAGAAGATACATTTAATGCATAACCAGACTGAGATGATTGACAACGACATGCAGAAAGTGCCATTCCGGAAGTTGAAGTTGAAGTAGGCTCCATATGGATGTTATGTTTCTTCATTGCGGCTTCCAAGGCTTCCATCTTCTTGAAGCATTTAGATTCTAAGTGGCCATCTCGATTACAAAAGTTACAATGTCTATCAGTCTTCTTCCATTTTTTTTTATTGGTCTTATCATTTTGCTGAAATGATCTTTCATTTTGAGGCTGAGTTGGTTTAGGACCATTCTTTTGAGGATATGACTTCTTAGGATTCTTTGAATTTGGTTGTTGTTGGGCGGCTAACGCTTTCGTGGAAGAGTTTCCAAGATTAAGAAGACCAAGGTGTAAGAGTTTTTCTTGTTCTCTTATTAAGGAATCACAAAAGGAGTCAAAGGAAGGGGCCTTGTAGTCTTTTCCTTGACAAATGAAAGCTTCCCTTGTAGAATGGAAAGTGGAAACAAATACAGAGTAGGCTGGTCCCAACTTAGTAAGGATGGAATAAATAAGGTTACCATCTTCTTTCTTAACTTTAACACCTTCCAAGAGATATCTAAGGGTCTTGAATTTGGACAAGAAATCTTCAATGCAAGAAAAATTATTAGGATCCAAAGTAAGCAACTCATTTTCAAGTTGATGGGCTCTAATTTCATTTTTAATCCCAAAAACTTTAGCGAGTTTTTCTAATGCTTCATGAGGAGTCTCAAGTTCTGCAATGTGGAATCTAAGATCAGGAGAAATAGACATCCCTATCAAACCACGTGCTTGATCTTGTCTATTTTCCCATTTTGCAGCCTTGTCTTCATCTTTTGGTTTCTTCTCTTGGTCTGTGGCTATTCTGAAGAGACCTTTACTTCTAAGTAAATCTTCCATGTAGGCTACCCATTGGAAGTAGTTAGTGCTGTCAAAAATGACTCGGCATGGACTTTCCATTTTAAAAAAAAACTGAAGCTGAAGATGCTGAAAGTAAGTGTTCCAATGGATAGATCTCGAAAAAATAGGCGGTTTTAAAAAAAACGGCTCTGAAAAAGGCTTCCGGATGAAGAAGTTATGGCTTTTTGAAAAAATTGTTGACGTTGCCGGCAAAGTGCGCGAATGTGCGAGAATGAAAAAAATCCGCCCCCACAAAATGGAGACTTGAACCCAAGACCTCTACTCTCTTAAAATAGCTTTGAACCAATTGATCTATACAAAAAATTTGAGAGAAAGAGAGAGAGAGGGGGGGGCCTTGGTTTGCGTGCTTGCCTTGAGAAAGCTCTTTTTCCCTACAAAACACAAAACACAAAACCCAACACGAATATGCAAAGAAAAACGAACCTTGCGGCTCGAAGTTAGCTTTAGCCAAAAAACTAGAAATTTGGAAAAAAAAAAAAAAAAAAATCTCAAAGTTAGCTTTAGCCGAAAAACTAAATATTTTTCTCAATGTTTCTGATTTTCCGAGATCACACTAAGGTGCAGGGAAAAGAGCATACGCATGAGAAAAATCCTTCCTTTTTGTTTCTGATTTGCCCAGATCGCACAGAGTCGCAGGGCAAAGAGCATACGCAGAAATGAAAGGTATAGATCTGGTTAAAAAAAAGCTAAATAAACCGAAATCGAAATAAGCAGAGAGAAAATAACAGTAAACTGCAAAAAAAACTGTATACCTCCCGATCTGAAAAATGACGCAGCTAGGGCTACCGGAAACCTTTTCGCGTGAAACGAAAGGGGTTCCTCACTCGAACAGATGCTCCGAACGCAACAGAGCAGTCCTTTCGGCCCGAAAGCAGTCAGAAACAGCAGATCTAGGAAACGACAGCCGCATGCAGTTCTACCGGCTTCAGATTTGGATCACCAACGGATGCGGCCCTCAAATAGCTCTGATACCATGTAGGAATTTACAGGGTAAGTTCCTCAGAAAGAATACCAAAAGGACACCGCTCACAACCAGATCACAGATCAATACACCAGTATTTTTGACGTGGTTAAAACCCTCAAAGAGGGAAACAATCCACGGCCTGTCCCAATGTGGGTACTACAGGCAATTTATTAATCAAAGAATGAAAATTTACATAAGCTTCTCTCATGCACGGATTACCCAAACAATGACCCTCCATGCGCTTTAAATAGAACTCATGGACCAATCGGGTGTCAAGCCACGGATCAAGTGTCGGTAATACCGAGGAGAGAATGAACCGTCGGATCACTACATATCGTAACCATCGGATTGTAAGTTACAAAATGTACAACGGTAAAGAAACACACTTTACCTAACTCTATACCTAACTCTACACTAGACCAAGTTGAACTTAACTATATCCTATGTGTCGGAATATCCTAACACTTACCTCCCTCTCTCCTTCTCTCTCTCTTCCTTCATCTCTTTCCCTTTCTCTCCCACCTCCCTCTATCTCCCCCTCTCTCTCTCTCTCTCACTCTCTCTCTTCCCTCCAAATCAGTCACTATCTCCCTCCCTCTCTCCTTCTCTCCCCCGTTCCTTCCATCTCTCTTTCTTTGTCTTTCTATCTCACCCCAAAACATACACACTCTCTCTCCATCTCTCCCCTGTCACTCCCTTTCTCTCTCTCTCCACTTTTCTCTCTCTATGTATTTCTTCTTCACTCCCTCTCTCCCCCTCCAACTCCATTTTTTTGTCCCTCCCTCTAAAGTCCTCTCTCCCTTTCTCTCCTACCTCCTCCTCTCTCCCCCCATCTCTCTCTCTACCCTCCAACCTTGTCACTATCTCCCTCCCTCTCTCCTCTCTCTCCGCCTCCATATTTGTTTCTCTGTTTCTCTCTCTGACCCTTCTCCCTTGTCACTCACTCTATCTTCGCCTCTATCACTTTATGTATTTGTGCTTCCCTCTATATATATCTAGAGTTAATTATATATCGTGATATATTATTATATATTATAATATAACAAATTTAATATTGTATTAATCGAAAGATATTAATAATAATATTAATATTAATCTTTTAATATTATATTTAATGGTGTTTTTTACATAGCATGATAACAAAATTTATAATAAAACTACATCCAATTAATATATGTATATGAATGATTTTTCCTTTTAAAGATTCACTTTACAAATATTTAATTAAAAGATTATTTTTGTTAAATTAACCTTTTTCCTTTGATTTAATAAATTGTAGTGACTTGAATAAAGAATAAAGATGTTTAAAATTTTACTTAATTTGGAACTTTAATGTGGTAAATTTTTGTTAACCGTAAATTTATGATCCATTCAAATTCACTTATATGATAAATGAGCTATTAAACACATGAGATAAGTTATTATCCATTCAAAACATATATAATAATACATAGTTTTATTTTAATAATTATTTTTAGTCCATTAATAAAATTAAATATATAATCTAAATATTCAAGTTATATATAATTTAAAATTCTAATGAATGTTTTCGTTGACATTAGCAAAAGTTATTTTTATTATTTTTTGAGGACTTGACATACTTACACATCAAGGTTATACTGGGCTGTAGAATGAGCCTCTTTGCGCACTAATAAATTCAATTCCACTATTTTAACCTTTACCAAAAGATACTTGATATAAATATAATAATTCTAATTCAAAAAAATATGACTACCAAAAAAACCCTGATATGAATATGATGATTTTTATTTAAAAAAAATGCAACAAGAAAGTGGTTTCTTTTTTGGTGCCATCCAAAAAATCCGAAGGAATATCGAAGTCCAGACCAAAACCCTGGACTTTTCTTTGCCTTTTGATCAACCAAGAATTCTTTAGAAAAAATAATGATATGAATCTAAAACCCCGGTTTTTTTAAGCCTTTTGATCAACCAAAAATTCTTTAGAAAAATTAATGATATAAATCTAATGATTCTGATTTTAAAAAGTGCAGCTACCACCCCCAAATTGTGGGGTGGCTTTTTGTCATGTTATCAAAAAAAAACGTGTAGTCCAACGAGGCGGAGGAGTTGCCCGAAAAGTTATGGAAATTCTGGTTATATTTAGAGAAAATCCGGCAAAAATTTTTGTAAATCCAAATTATAGTTATGAAACTTCAAAATTTTACACTGCCTCTACAAGTTTTTTTGAAATTTTTTGACCCAGATTCTAGCCACTTTTGATGGTCCAGACCTCGTTAAACAATTCAAAAAAAAACCCGAAAAATATTGAAGTCCAAATTTTGGATAACCAAAACCGTTTTTGCCTTGATTTTAGCTTTTAATTAACCAAGAATTTTTTACAAACTTGATCATTTGACCCGCAATAATTTCGGGATATGGCAGCCCACCATAAAGACAAAAATGCCATAAAACCTTCAAATTACTTTACCAATTTTTCAAATTGATTTTCGAGAACTCCTCACGCAATCTTCAAACCTTAGTTACAAGGACGCCTTTTGATTGAACTCCAAATTCACCATCCCCAAAACTTGTACCGTACAGCATACTTGTATAAGAGCAGTAAGGTAAATAAGTGAGAAATGGATTCCGTATTAAGTTTGCACAAACATACACCTATTGGAGTAAGCCATCTCCTTTTCAAAGCGACACTCAAAACGACCTTTAAAGTAATTTTATTTTCAAAGTTCTATGAAACTTCGACCATAAAGCAATCTTACTTTTCAAAAGCCCATCCAAATTCAACCCTTCACTTTTCAAAACTAACCAAAAAAACAAAAAGGACTCGTCTATAATGCGATTTTTTTTCGAAAGATTTCAGTGACGGAATCCGGTGGAAGAAATTGAAGTTAAATCTTGATTTGTTGCAGTTAAAATGGTTTTTTAACTGCATATTTGGATTCAGCACCCTGAAAAACCCCTGGGACGCCTTGATTGTGCAGAAACAAGCTATCAAACTTGCGATTCCAATAAATTGCTGCCGGATTTTGACCGAAAAAACCCACCGAAAAACTTCCAAAAAATCTCATTATAAACAACTGCGAACAGAAATATCCACCATCCTTGTTTTACCACGACCAATGAAATAATTTTGATTTTCAAAGGCTCATGAAACTTCCAAAGGATGCTCCCACCAAGATTGTTTTACCCCAGAGAACTGCAACTCCATGCTAGAACCTATATTAGCCCAGTAAAAGTAACACATATGAGCCAACTCCATGCCAAGTAACACATATGAGCCAACTCTATGCCAAGTAAAAGTAACCCATATTAGACAAGTAAAAGTAAACGCATATTAGCCAACTAACCCAATTTTGCTGTGTAATCCTCTGATGATGCTGGGTCAATTTTGCTGTGTACTCCATTGATCCTGGGTTTTTCCACCAACAAAGGGCATCCTCCTCCAGTCTGTAGATAATTTCAGACTGACTTACAAAGCTTGAAGACATGCACTTTGCCCCCACACACAACTGTTCATTAATATAGCAAACTTTCCATTTTCCAGAACAGTGTATTAATATAGAAAAGCTTATCCTTTTGTATAAATGTTTATATAGAAATTCCATCACTTATATTTTAAAACAATGCCACCGCAACTAAAAAAATTTACATAGATAAATATTTTAAGTTAGATTCTTAAATTTAGGTAGACTCCTACTCCTACAACAAGTAGGACAGAGATGCAAACTATCAGTAGCAAACAACAGGTAATAGATGGGAGAACAAATATAATAGAAAAACAACAAATAACCAGTCTGCTCATGCAATATAAATAACTAGTCTGCTCATGGACTATAAATGCAAAACAACAAATAACGAGTCTGCTCATGGACTATAAATGCAGGCCAGTTGCCAAAATTCAACGGTCCACAATGCAAGACGGTGTAGAGGCCAATGGCAAATTACCTAAATCCAACTCCGCATATACAGCTCCGTGCATTTATGATCTCGGCCCATCCAAAAGTACAGTATCAGAAAGTAAAACCCAACCCAAAAAATATATACCACAAAATTTGTTTACAAGGTGCCTCTGTTTGATTATTCCATCAATCATATGACCATAGAATCGAAAGGAGAGCTTTCTTTGTGAATCATCTGCGTCCACAACCACTTTGTTGCATCTTTGAAGGTAGATTTGCCAGCAAAAGATCCTCCTTGCACAAACCATTGGAACCTGTTTTCCTCACACTACCAATCAACCATGATCTTAAAAGAAATACTAGCTACTTATCAGTGGAGACTGGACCAAATGAGAAAAAGATCAGAGTCATGGTACGAAGAAGCAAAAAACAACTCTGCAAAACTAATGAACCATGATCTTAATAACAAACACTAATTATTTATGAGTGGAAACCGGACCAAATGAGAAAAAGTTCAGGGTCATGGTACGAAGAACCGAACAAAGACAATTATTCATGAGTAGAAACTGGACCAAATGAGAAAAAGTTGAGGGTCATGGAACGAACAAGACAACAAAGACTCCAAACAAACAATCATCCAGCAACAGTAGTCACTCAGGATCTTACTTTTGGGGCTAACGAAAATTCATTCTTCAATGCATCTTCTTCCCAATCCAATTGCAGAATAAGAAGGATTCCAATGGTTTGTGTATGGAAGATCTTTTCTTTTACACCTTCATTCCCCAATTTGTTCATATTCTGGATCTGCCACTTCAGGACGCGTACTAATCCTCCCATGGAAAGTCTTGTGTGGCCATTGTGGGCAAATTGTTTCCAACCACGGCCACAGAGTTAATTCAACAAACATGAGGGAACTCTTCATAGTAACCAATAAATCATTTTTCACTTATTCATTCATACTTGGAAAGTATTGGCCATGGTCTTCATTTGCGCTTTCACGGCTGGCCTGCAATAACAAAAAGATCATGCATATCCTTCATAACGACTTATGAGTATCATACGCTTAGTGGGAAATGGTCAGTGGATTTCAGGAATTAATGAAAAGCACGTTGGCACCACTTGTCTTTTGTGCAATTTTGCCAACACCTCCGTCAGTAATGACAGGGCACATACACCCTTCTTTTCTCCGAAGGACATTGGGTGCCCTACATTGCGCCCAAATATACGGCGGCGTACAATATGATAACTCTTTGTTCACACTATTAAATTGTGGCCTGCACTATGATAACTCTTTATACAAGTAGTCACAATGGGTAGTTATTGGAAAATATAATTCTTGCTTGTCACGTTTATATGGATAGTGGGTATATTTTTTTTTTAATCTTGTTTGTAAACATGACTGTTAGATTTCGTTGATTCCAATGAAGACAAATAGTCATTAAAAAGGGATTTGGAAAATATAATTTATACTTGTCTTTGGTTCGCTAATCAATTTTAGAATGAGTTTGTTCCTATTAGTTAAGAGTTTGTTGAGGTCTACTTGATTGAGAGATTTTCTCCAAATAGTTAGCTTACTAGATGGTGTAGGTGAAATATTCACTCAATCAAGAGATTGTATGTCTAAGATAGAGTCTATCTCTAAACATAACTTGATGTATTTATATTGTATTATTATTTTCATGTGATGATAATTTTGACTACATTTAAAAAAACCTTTGTGTTAAAGCTTTTAATAAATCATTTGACCTTCTATCTTTAAAAAAAATTATTTTTTCTTGAATCCACCCTAATTTGGCCCTATATCAGTTTGTTATCTACCCTCTATCATCAAGCACAAGTTCAATTCTCATTGAGTCCTTAATAAAGTCTATTGGTGGGCCTCTTGGGATTGGCCCACCACCAATGCTTCCGACCTTGAAAAAAAACAAATAATACATGGGTTATTAAACCGTCCGGCAAAGGTGTCACCTTGGAGATTTGTGATGAGCAAAGTTTTGGGGACGCAGTTTAACTTGTCATATCAATTAGATGGTGGGATTTCTGAGAGCGAACTTCATAAGGCTCACTTCTAATGAACGCCGCATATCTTAAGGGAGTCGTCTAACGAGGCGGAGGAATCACCCGGACTGCTAAAAGTGGTCGAAATCCGGGTAAAAAAAATTCAAAAAACCTTGTAGAGACAGTGTTTGAATCGTATTTTTGATGGTGGGAATGGATTCAGCACCATCAAAAACGTCTAGGACACCTAAAATTTTGAAGTTTAACAACTATAACTTGGATTTACAAAAATCCTTGCTGGATTTTTTCTAAATATGACCAGGATTTCCATAACTTTTCGGGAAATTCCTCGGGCTAGGGTTCCTATAAAGTAATCTCCGAAGAAATTAGAAAGTTTGTAACCATGCCATGCTTTCATTTAATTAATGTGTCATTTTCATTTTCATTTTGTAAAAAATACTTTGGCATTTTTTTATATTTTCATCTTCCTTGATTTATGGCTAAGTAAGATGGTCGAGAAATTTATATTTTTATTAAAACTAAAAATAATTTATTTTAAGGAGAATATAGTTTTGAATTATTAAAGAAAAAAATTTCAATGTGCTTGATTTGTTTTATTATTATAAGTATAGATTTATTTTAAGTACGAATCTAATATGAACTAGGGATTGGAATCAATTTTTTTCAATGCGAGCCAATTAAAATGGTTTGTTTATTATTAGTATATTTTTTAGTATATGTCAATATTAATTTCTATTAAAATATTTTATTTATAATCCACATTGGATATTTTATTATATACAACATTAAAATATTTTATTTTACATTTTTCTCTATAAATATATACATATATATGAAGTTGACATCGATATAAATTAGTTAACATGGATCTTCAAAATACAAGGTTTAAAAATCTAAATCACACATTTTTTTTTACTTCTAATTATTTTAGTCTTGGACCATGCAGGTAGAGAGCGGAGCGGGAGCCGGAACGCGTCGGGACGAGGATGCCATGCTCACAACCAACCAGCGATCGACATCCTCTGTATGCACACCAATCAGTTCTAGCCAGGCTTTGAACCTACGAAGGCCCGGGTCTACTACACAGGAAGATGCATGGCCACCTTCTTTTATGCTGAACACGTTCACAGGCGCTCTGACATGCAGAGAGACATTTGTAACCCTCACTTCTCCTTCATCTATATTAGCTAACTCTTTATATATAGTTCTCCGTGGAACGGTTATCGTTTTTCTTCCCGGGCCGCTCTGGCCAGATGGAGGAGAACTGATCTCTGGTTTTCATTTGCCTTCCCTGCTATTTCTATGCTGGTTTTTTTTGTCTATACTGGATATTCTGACATGGCTCTGCAGTCCCTGGATGCGCTTCCGGTTCTCTCTCTCGGGTTAGTATTTCTTCCTTAGTTTACTTCTTTTTTAGTCTTATCATTATTATGTCAAGGATATGAGATAGATATTTACAGAGACTGGGTTATGTAGAAATGTCTGTATTAATCTCTGTCAAAATGTCATTGATATGTCTCTGTAAATTTACTCTTTAAAGATGCTGAAAGCTATAATAAACAAGATAAAGGCGTCTATTTTTATTTACAGTCCTTGTTCAGACATAAGATTTCGCATAGGGAGGTGGTGGTGTATTATTCACGTCTATTGCTGCTGTATTGACTGTCAAAACGAGCCTATAGAATAGGTTCAAAATTCCTTTGTTTCTGCCTGTGTCGATTCCTGTTAGGCTCTCAGGTTTTTAGGAAGGTAGGTTCGCCGGATTTTTTTGCCGGTTTTCCATTATGCTCCTATTTTCAAATGCTTTCTCCGGCGACTGAGCAGTTCATAAATTCTAATAGACGCCAATTGCAGATTTCACATCATTTTCTGCTCAGAAGGTTCTCGATCCCATGCAATATGACATTTTGACGGTGGTTCTTCTGCCATCACTCTTAATTCTAGCTGATCCTAGAACTGCTTTTCTCTCTGTCCTGATGTTTCTTTATCGGGTCTTCGGTACTTTTTACCAGGATAATCATAAAGTCCATATCTAGCTCTCCTGACAAAATCCAACTGAACCTCCATGCTGTACTTTCTCCAATAGGTTTTCCTTCTGGGCATCTTGTCATCCAGGCTCTTATTGCAGAACGTTCTCTTTTGTCTATCATATCATCTTATCCGTATCGTCCCTCTTCTCCAGTTCCATCTGAGCATTCCATCTGTTCCATTAAATGTCGGCCGACAGTGACTCCCCTGCCACGCTGGCTCTTTTCAGGGCTGCCATCGAGGCGGAAAAAGCACGTGAATCTGCCTCCCTTGACCCGAGCTGGCATGCCTCGGTGGAAGAGATGATTCATCCTTCTTGTCAGGCCTTTTCCCTCCATGCTGGACCGATGCTGGCATCGGACAAAAAAAAACCTGACTCCCCCAAATATAATATAGAACTAGAAAAAGGGGACCGCTCTAAGAAATCTTGGAACCCGGTCAAAACAACTCCACCTCCTAAGGCGGTTTCTGTCACGAGCGCGACTTTGTCTGAACGTATTGATAGCCTTCAAAAGCTAGCTCTTATTGGGAAGTGGCATTTTCCGGAGATGACAGAGGATGAAATGAGAACATGGCTATCATCTAAGTGGATTCCTCTGATTGGATATACTCCAGTCATCTCTCGACTGATGAAAGACTGGTTTTCTTTTCACTTCTTGAAATCATCAGATCTTGAAATGATTCTCAATAAACCTTGGGTTTTTGGCAGGAGCTTCTTGTCTTTATCTCGATGGTATATGGGTTTCGACCCTCTTAAAAACACTCCATCGAATTGTATGATCTGGGTCAAGTTACCCAATCTTCCGTTGGAATTATGGTCTGTCGAAACCCTCATGGATATTGGTAACTCAGTTGGTAAATTTATTTATGTTGATCCATGGGTCAGAGGGGAGAAAGATAAAAGGATAGCATGGATATTGATTGAAAAACCCTTCAAAGGTGGTTATCCGGAGCACATTGAGATATCATGGGAAGGGACCACGATATGTCAAAGACTTGACTTTTGGGGCATCCCTTTTCGATGCTCTCTCTGTCATCGAACAGGCCATCTCATTAATAATTGCAGGCTTCGTTTTAATCGGAAAATAAAGCGTCGCCCTCTCCATAGGGGAAGAACCTCTGCCGCGGAATCTCTGTCTGAAGACGCAGGTATCATTCACAAACATGTTCCTTCTCAGGTAAAGGCCTCCTGCCATTCTCAATTCTTTTCTCATGATCAATCGGATGAACCACTCTCTCCGGTCATAGAATGCCCTCTCATTCCTGAGCCACTAGATGATAATCCGGTGCCCTCTCCATCTCCCATGAAAAAAGGGGATTTTGTGGTGGGGTCACACCCCATTTTGCTAAGCTCATCGACACCTTCATCGGTTACTCCCCCCGCTGGCCACTCTAGAGGTAAGGAGCCCATGCCATCTCCTACACCTTTTAACTCACCGACGGAATCCCCGGTGAACAAATCTGATAGCGATATCGATAATCTTCTCCAGAGGAATCCCCCAGTCCTTGAACCATTAACCATCCATAAACCCTCCTTCCCCTCCATCAGCCCCAATTCTGCAAAGAATATCACCGTCCGGAAAAAGCAGAGAGGAGGATCTCGCCATTTTAGAGGCAGAACAATTGTTTCAGATTATGGTATCACGAACCTCTCCCTCGTTGAAGTTCCAATCGCTGATTCCTCTGCCCCCCAGCCTCTTAGAGCATGTATGGCTGGTCAGCCTTCAACATGACTTTCTTGACTTCACTGAATATCAGGGGGTTGGGCGCCTCCCCAAAATTTTTGGCGCTAAAAGAGATATTCGTATCAGCTCATTCACATATCATCTTTATACAGGAAACAATGCACTCTAGTAAGGCTACTTTAGCCTTCTTCAGAAGAATGTTTCCGTCCTGGTATATGGTTGCTTCGGATGCTGACGGTATGTCGGGTGGTCTGGCAGTCTTGTGGGATCCGACATGGGTCAAAGCAAAAGCCTATAAATGTTGTGCAGGCATCCTAATCTCAGCTTCGGTCAGAGGTCGGCCCAAGATTTTACACATTCTGAACATCTATGCGCCTTACAGGAACAAATCCTCCTTTTGGGATTTGTTGTTTGCATCGGAAATCCTTGACATTGAATCTTTATTGATTGCAGGGGATTTTAATGTCACTCTAAATTCTAATGAATGTTGGGGCAACTGCAGGAACTATGACCCTATTGCTGATAGACTTCGCCTGGAATTTCTAAATAGAAATCTGGTTGATGTTATTCCCCTAAAGATGTCTCCAACATGGGATAACAGCAGAACTGGTCTGGCTTTCATTGCTAAAAGACTCGATCGTTTTATCATCAATGCCAGTATTATAGAGGAATGGGGAATGCCAGTCGCTAGCACCGGAAGTGATTATACATCTGATCATCGTCCCATCTATCTTGACTGGAGGGAATCGGAATCTAGGTTGGGATATTCCTTCAAATTCAACAGAATCTATCTGTCTGACAAGTCTTTCAACGAGCTCATATCAAAAAAATGGGAGGAATTAAAGCAATCGGAGAGGGCTCCCTTCACGACCTTTCGTGAAAAAATCCAATCTTTGAGGGAGGCGGCAAAGGATTGGATAATCAAAAAGAGGAAGCAGGACAAACAGGAGCTTGATGATATAAAAAAGGAGTTAAGTTTTTTATCTGCTACAGTCAATTTTGACTGTATGTCTTTTGATCAAAAAAATCATCTCAGAACCTTGGAGAGAAAGAAACAAGCGTTGCTGCAAAAGGAAGAATCATCATGGAGGCTTAAAAGCAGAGCGATTTGGCTCAAGGAGGGCGATCGAAATACAAAGTTCTTCCATAATTTTGCAAATGCAAGGAGGCGTATAAATTCGATCTGGAAGATCGAAGATGGTAAAGGGGGCTTCTTATATTCTCAACATGATATTTCGTCGGAGGCCACAAGGTTTTTTCAGGAGCAATACAAGCGGCGGACAATTGAGATAAATGATGTCTTCTGGATGATTGATCAAGTTCCTGTTATGTTTGATGAAGCTGCTAATACGGAATTCTTTAAGCCCATCTCGGAAGTGGAACTTCATGAAGCCATCAAGAAATTTAAAAAGGACAAAAGTCCTGGGCCGGATGGTTGGCCGATTGAATTCTTCTCTCACTTCTATGATTTATTCAAAGATGAAATGCTGGGGATGGTCGATGCTACTCGTATGTCAGGGAATGTAAACAGCGCTCTTACAGCCACATTTATAGCGCTTATCCCCAAAAAGGAACAGTCTGAATCGTTTGCGGATTTCAGGCCAATTGCTTTATGTAACATTCTCTTCAAAATCATATCAAAAATCATTGCGGAGAGAATGAAATCGGTCCTCAACTCTTTCATTTCCAGGGATCAGCATGCGTTTTTAAAAGATAGGAACATCCTCGATGCAGTTGCCTCGACTCAGGAATGCTTATTCTCAGTCTTATCAAAAAACATAGATGCTGCTATTCTAAAGATAGATCTGGAAAAGGCATATGACTGTGTGGATTGGGGGTTCCTTCGTATCCTCCTTGCAAAAATTGGTCTGAGATCTCAAGGAATTAACTGGGTGATGGCATGTGTTGAGAATGTCAAATATTCTGTTATCATTAATGGATCCCCCTCATCTTTCTTTCAGGCGGAGAGAGGACTTCGCCAAGGTTGTCCGCTCTCCCCACTTCTCTTTATCCTGGTCATGAATGCTCTCAGTACTCAGATAAACAAAGCAGTTGCTGACAAGCGATGCGCTCCTATCAAGATTTGTAAGAATATTTTTCTGTCTCATAATCTGTTTGTTGATGATATTCTTATATTTGCTATGCTTTGCAAATCTAGCTGGACATGCCTCAATGGAATATTTCAAAAGTTTCAATCGGCATCAGGCCTAGCCATCAACAGGGCCAAATCTATGTTATACCATAACGACTCAAATGAGGAGTTAGCACAATGGATTGCGGCATTATTTGGTATCAATCTGGCTCTAATTAAAGACGGCTTTAAATATTTGGGCTTTCTCCTCAAGCCTAAGGGGAATCGCAAACAGGATTGGATTTGGTTGATTGACCGTTTTTACAAAAAAAATTCAAGATGGGAGATGCGTTTCCTATCTCTAGGTGGCAGATTTATCCTGGTTCAGTCTGTCCTATCTCAGCTTGCAGTATACTGGGCTCACCTTTATTATCTTCCTTCTTCTATTGTTAGCAAAATGGTTTCTTTATCTGCTAATTTTCTATGGGGTGGCAGATCTCATCTTTCTAAGATTCACTTAGTAAAGATGGATTCCATCTCTAGATCAAAGAGGTCTGGCGGATGGGGTCTTTTACATATGAGATCTTTCGGCAAGGCCCTCCTCTGTAATTCTCTTCATCGTGGCATCTTCGGTGTTGGCAAATGGAGTTCCATTATCAATCAAAAATATCTGAAAGGAAGGTCTGTGGTATACTGGTACAGGAGGAAGTCTCTGGGCTCTACAAGGGGTTCTGCTATATGGCTCGGCTTCAGAAAGATTCAGGATCTCTTCTTCGATTTCCTTAGATGGCGCATCAATACTGGCTCGAGTATCCTTATCGGTCTGGAATCAACCGTTCTTGGTTTGGAAGATTCTCTCACTCCCGAACTAATTTCATTCCTGCACACACGGGGTCTCTTCACATGGAATAAACTGATTCAGTCATGGTCCTCAACGACGCCAACCTGGAAGGATGCAGAGGATCTCGGTATGCCTCCCTCTCTGCGACATATATGGGTGTCCGCGGTAAAGAGTTTCGCTGATAAAGGTATTAAACAGTCAGGTATCAACGATGAATTGGTATGGTCGAAGCCGAACTCCTCTCAGCCTGTTACTGTAAAAGATTTGTATGCAGCTGCATCGACTATTCTTCCGCCGCTTCCCACGCCCATCTTTCCTTCCAAGCTCTGGAAAGCATCATGCCCGCTCAAGGCAATTTTATTCTCTTGGTTGGTTTTTTCCAATAGGAATCTCACATGGGAGGTCCTTCAAAGAAAAGGATGGATGGGTCCAGGTAGATGTGTCATGTGTTGTCAGGCGTCCGAATCAAATGTCCACATGTTTTTTCAATGTCCGGCATCGGCCCAAATCTGGTATGATCTCTCCTTATCTCATGGTTTTCCTCACCAAGTTTTCTCCTCTGTTCAGGACGGCTTCAAGTGGTGGAGTGACCAACGTCCAGCATGGAGATCTTTATTTATCTTCACGTGTTGGTTTCTCTGGAAATGGAGAAATGCCCGCATCTTCCAGGAGTCCAAGGCTCCAATTGCCTCTGTGCTGGTTTATATATCTGCTTTGGTTGTTACGGATTGATAGTTTTTCTTCTCTCTCCGGTTTTTCTTATGGTCTATGTGGATCTTCTCTCATAGGAATCATCTCTTCTTTTTTGGATGGTTATCATGAACATGTTTTGATCTATGTTATGGTCTTTTGGACCTCTTTTGTATCAGCTCAAATCTTATTTATCTGCTCAGAACAACCACATCTATATGTCCCCATCTGCTATCATCATCAGCATTATCATCAGGATCAGTCGGCCAGATTTATGGCCTTTTATGTAACAGCTCATTATATTTTCTTAATATAATATACATGATGATTTTCTCTCTGAAAAAAACGTTATTTTTATTTTAAACTAGAGTGATTTTATTTTAAACTAGAGTGATGGACCGACGGAAAAGTACAAGATTTAAACATCTAAATTACACATTTTTTTTTACTTCTAATTATTTTAGAACATATTCATTTTTTTTTATTACAGTTAACATTATTTTTATTTTTATTTTAAACTAAAGCGATGGACTTTATTTTAAACTAAAGTGGTGGACCAACCAAAAAGTACAATATTTAATCATCTAAATCACACATTTTTTTTACTTCTAATTATATTAAAACATATTCATTTTTTTATTATAGTTGATATTATTTTTAGACCGAGTTACACATCCCCTCATTCGGACTATAAACTAAACTCAACTCAACACGGCACAATTTTATTTATTTACTAAATATATATAATACATAATTTTGTTTATTAACTTAATATATATGTTTTTTTTAATAAATTTAAAATTAAATATTATTTATATTAATTATTTAAAGTTAAAATTTAAAATAAATTAAATTCTAAAAGTTAAAATTAAATAAGAAATTTAAAATTTAAAACGGTATTTGGCATGTAGTTGCAATAATAACACATTAAAGTTAAAAATATTAAACCATAAATTTGAAATGCAAATCTTTTTTAAGTTGGACTTCATACATTAGAGTAAACAATAAAAATTAAGCCATTTATTAGCAAAATTAATTTCAAATCAAATTAAAATTGAAATTTGAAAATATTCTCTCTCAAATCCGGGTTAGGTGGATTACACTAAAATAAGCATTACGTCAATTTAAAATTGAAAGTACTCTTAGTTGGAAGTTTATATCATCTCGTAGAATATGTGAATTGGAAAATATTTGTACACATACAAATATATTTTTCATATATATGTGTAAAATATATTATTCTAGTCTCACACATATATTCACTCAAAGAATATCTCAATTAAACAGTAAATTAAGAATAGTTTAAGTAAAGTAAATTTTTCAAATCCAATTAATTAATAATATTTTAAATAATATATTTTATCATAACAAATATATAATATTAGGCAAAAGAAAAAGAGTTAATATTCCAACACTATGATCTAGGAAATAAACTATAAATTTATTTAATAGAACTTATATGATAAGGTTTATTGAATACCGTGAGTTTAAGGAATAGCCCTTAAATTTTAGTATTTTGTGTTTGGTTAAACATATATGGTAAGGGAAGAAGATGCACTATGGGTAGTCTAATGTAACACTTAGAAATAATGATCTAAGGTGTTCCTACTTCTTGTGTACTTCCTCAAGAATGGTATATTGTTTGAAACTAGGAAAACGTTAAGAGTGGGAGGGGGGAGAAAGGGATGAAATAGTGTTTTATCACTTTTAACAATATTTAGCCAATTTGTTGAACAATGAACAAAGTTATTTAAATATTTAACAATTAACTTTGAAATCAATACACAACAGTGCTATCAACATCACACGCATATAAGCATCACATAGAGACACCATATGTGCATGGAAACCCATAAAGGAAGAAAACCATAAATCATTTTGTTTTGATATAAATGCAAACACCAACTTTTTTTTTACATCATAATATGTAGACGCCAACCTATATGAGGCTCCAACGACTCTTTTTTTGCTAGCACCAACTTGCTAGAAGCACCAACTCCCATTATTCACAAGGATCAACATGTTGATCTTTTTTAAGAACCTACTTGAATGAGACACCAATCCCCTAATAAATGAAGTAAATATTTGTTCTAAAAAGATTTTATGATGTTGTTTCCACAACACTCTTTGTTTTTTATCCTTTGCATTTTTCTTTAGATGGCTTCAACTTTCACCCAATCTCCTCCTACAAACTTTTTTTGTCCCTCTGTTCTTTTCATGTTTCAAACTTTTGGCATTTAACAACTTTTCACCAACTTCTCTTGTCAACTCTCTCCATCTCCCACGTTTATTTAATCAGAACAAAAGCAAAAATCTTAATTAGAATTCCAAAAGACTAGTTTATATTAATCTCCTCTCATCAGTTGTGTCTTTTTGCATTCATAATTTTTCAAGAATTAAATTGCTTCGTGTTCATGTTGTTTGAAATTCATTGATCTCTTCATTTTAGATTCATGTTGTTTTTTAATTTGTTGGTCTTTGAATCAACATCTTTGGTTCCCTGTCTTCACGAAGGCATAATAGTTCACTTTTGACATTTTTAACTATCTTCACCTTAATTGTCTCTTAACTGAAGTTTGGCTTCTATAACATCAATTTTATGTGTCGCGCCCTTACACTGCCCTTAACATCACATGAAACCATGCCTCAAGTGTGGGAGGTGCTTATCTGCTCCATTGTTCAAATTGTCACACCCTTAAACCTTTAGCTCCTAAGTTTAATATGCCCATAGGCTAGAACCATTTGATCCACCTAATGTGTTTAAACACACTACTTGGAGACTCGAATGGCCCAAAACACCAAAAATCAATAACACAGAAAATGGCCAACAAACACGACCCCCTAGCGCAAAACCCAATGTTTTGCTACATCGATTGCTAATGTCGTGATTTTCCACATGGTAATCTCTAAGTGGTGTCGCATGTCACTCAAATTCAGTCCACTTGTCCACCTAATAAGGCCATTTCCATCTGCCATGTGTCACTATGTCGATGCACCACATCATCACTCTGCCACATTGCTACCACTTGTTTGTAACTTGTCACTTTCCTAATGGTCCATGTTATCTAATTGTTGTGTCACGGCAACCACCTGTCTCAGTACAAAAGAGGGGTCCAATTTTTGTGTTTTGCATTAATTTTCTTTGTTAATTAAAAAGTGGGCTAGGCACAAAATCACATTACATGCCATACTACTTGTGTTGGGGAATTTTTTCGTCTAGTAGATTATGTCAACTACGTCACGTTCAATCAATTCACCACACCAAAACTCATATAAAACCTCCACGTCGGGACATGAATAATTTTGTCGAATGACGGACATGTTTTCGTTTCTCAAAGTCTATCTACCATGCCAACGTGCCAACCTTGATAACCTATTCAACTTGAACTTGGTGTGGCGTGTTGATGTATCCTACTAGTTTTCATCCTACATCATCATGTTGTCATGTGTCACCTAGCAAAGAGCCACTTCGGCACCCAAAAGTTCCAAATCTACATGTGATGTGTCCTTGCCATGTCATCCTCACGCTGATATGTCAAGCTCGTTGGTTGCCACATCATCTGAGTCCTTTAATAATATATCACCACGTGTCTTTGTCACCGCCTCATATATATGGAGAAAGGGTCCAAGATCTTGTGGTTTTGTCACAAAATCCTTCATCAATTCAAAATGGAATGGATGTGCGATCCATGTTAATTGCCATATTTTGCATAATCTGTCACCACGGAGTTTGTCAACCACAAGACGAGGCCATTGGAGAGACCTTTGACCAAAACCTCCACTTTGGGTTATGAAATCATACAATAACTAATGGAATCATTTGTCATCCTATGCCTTATGTCTGTTGGAGGAGCCATGCCCTTGGAACCTTGTTGAACTTCAAACTTGAATAATTCATGATTCCTTAAAAGTTTTTCAAGGTGTCATATGTCGTTGGAAAATTCCCTCGAGCATGGGCCATTAGACGTCAATAACAACCATGACAATCTTCAACAAGATCCCCTTGAACTTTACACTAATTGACATCAACGACAACACTTTGCTCAACAATCTCCCCATTTGGCTTAATGGAAACACTACCAAATAGTGTTGATCATTGATGGCAATACTACTTAGCAACACCCTTCGTCTTCTTCAACATCTCTATTTTCTCATTGTGTTATTTGATGCCAATGTTTGCTCACTCTCTCCCTTTGACATCAATGGCAAAGGGCCTGGAAAATCTATATCTTGCTATTCTCCCCCTAAAATTTTAAGAGGACAATTCATCTCTGATGTTTCAATGTTTGCTCATTCTCAATCTTTGTACAATTTTAAGAGTCAATTTAAAAGAAATATCCAACTTTGATCATCCTCCCTCTAACAATATTGTTCAACATACATGGGTTTCTCACTTTTTCCAGCTGCAGATGACTACTCAATTTAATAACTACTCACACACTGCTCTGCCTATGAATGTTTCCATTTATGTTTGTTGTAACCATAGTCTGTTATTAGTGTTTGATCACTCTACTGCTTTGTTGTCTACTTTGCTTCCAAGAAATCATAGGCTAATCACTCTCCCTATGGACATAGCCATCTACTACTATCACTAACCTTGGACGACTACTGCTAGTCTTGAAATTCTGGATTTGTTTTCCCTACTTATCTTTGGCATTTTAATCATATAGTTATCCTTAACTAATTTATACCAATTGTCCTCTTTAGAAAGAAATTAATGAAGATACGAGGAAAACATCACTCCCAACTTTTGTCTTAAGCATTCAAAGGGTTCTCTGACAAGGGGCTTGGTGAATATATGAAGTATTTGTTCACTTGTTGATATATATATACTCAAACTTTATAGTTTGACTCTAAGAAAATGTTATTTGATGGGCATATGTTTAGCTTTTTTAGTGAGGAACAAGATTCTTTGATATATGTATTGCACTTGTCATATAACATTTGATGGAAATAGGTTCATCAAAAATTACCTTCATGTCTTTAAGTGTCTACTTCATCCAAAATACTTTAGTGCAAGATGTTGTTGCTACTATGTGCTTAACTTCAACAGTAGAAAATGAGACAAAGGTATGCTTGTTACTCAATCATACCACCAAT
Organism: Pinus tabuliformis; assembly: GCA_031772625.1. Classification (NCBI taxonomy): domain Eukaryota; kingdom Viridiplantae; phylum Streptophyta; class Pinopsida; order Pinales; family Pinaceae; genus Pinus; species Pinus tabuliformis. The sequence continues at coordinate 715,172,594 of CM062815.1, forward strand.
GAGTTTCCTAGAAAAAAGGCACCACCACTTGTGTTCTTTCAATCATCTATACAACGAGCCCAATCTGCATCTGTGTATGTTGTCAATAAAAAGTTATTTCCCTTTGGATATTATAGTCCATAGAGAATTGTGTCTTCTAGATCTCGTTGCTCAATCATGCCACCAATGAGTTTCCTAGAAAAAAGGCACCACCACTTGTGTTATTTCATTTGTCTATACAGCAAGCCCAATCTGCGTCTGTGTATGTTGTTAGTAAAAAGTTATTTCCCTTGGGATATTATAGTCCATAAACAATTGTGCCTTCTAGATATCTGAAAATTCTTTTTACGGCGAACAAGTGGCTTTGCTTGGGTGCTTATTGGTATCTTGTTACCAAACCAATAGCTTGCATTATGTCTGGTCATCAGGCTATTAGATGCGACAAATTGTCAATCATTGCTTTGTATAGTATTTTATTAATTTTTAGTGACTCGTCATCTTTACTTATTAGCTTACACATAGTGACCATAGTAGTGGTAACATGTGAACACTATTCCATTATGAATTTCTTCAATATTTCTTTTAAATATTTTCCTTGGGAGGTGAACATGTCTTTTGAAGTTTGTGTAATTTGTAAACCAAAGAAAATGAGAGCTCTCTAAGCATAGACTTCTCAAACTCAAACTTCATTTCGACTACAAACTCTTATCTTAGTGAATTTGTATTACTATTAAAAATTATATTGCCAACATAAACAACAACCCCAAGATCTTCATTATCAAAATTGATATATAAATCATTGTTAGTTATCCTTCTTTTGAACCTTTCCTTTTGTAGATTTTTAGCTAACCAAGGGTACCATGCTCTTGGTGTTTGCTTGAGTCCATAGTGTCATTTTCAACATGCATACATCATCAAGATTGTCTGATAGCTAAAAACCTATAAATTGTTCTATATACACCTCTTCAAGTCTTCCATTCAAAAACGCTAATTTAAACTCCATTTGATATACTTTGAAATTCTTATGACAAGAAAATGCTAGGAACATTATTATTGCTTCTAATCTTACTAGAAGAGAAAAATTCTTCAAAATCCAATCATTCAACTTGAGCATAACCTTTGCACACTAATCTAACTTTGTTTCTGAAAATTTGCCCATCTTCGTTTAACTTGTACTTATGACATTATTATCTATTGGTCTTAGAGTCGATTCCTCATTTTGGTCTAATTCCTCATTCATTGCACATATCTTCACGTGCCTGAAGGAAGTTAGTTTTTAAGTCTGATTATTAACAACATGTCACTTTGTGCTTAACCAGAAGTGAGCACTAGTTTTTTACTTGTTTGAACTCCTACACTTCCTTATTACCAAGAATTTGACTTTCAGGTTGGTTCTTTTGTACATACCTTGAGGGAGGTTTTGAATGAGTGTATTATGTCTCTTTATCTTCTTTTTTTTCTAGTTCTTCAAGTTGTTGGTTCTTTTGTACATACCTTGAGGGAGGTTTTGAATGAGTGTATTATGTCTCTTTATCTTCCTTTTTTTCTAGTTCTTCAAGTTCTTCTTCTTCCTCTTCATTGATGGTCTAATCAAGTGGGTTAATGAATCTTCCCTACTTGGTTTTGAAAGGTAATTCCTCATCAATTTTTACATCAATATAGTCAACTATTTTGTGTAATATTTATTTTATTGTAGCACTTGTAGCCCTTGCGCTTTGTTGAATATATTAAGAATATTCCTTCATTCACTATAGCATCAAACTTACCCAACCTCTCATCATTATTTTTTATGTAACATTAGCTGCCAAAACCTTTTAAGTGTTTTATTGATGTTGGTTTTCCATGCGACAATTTCTAACGTATCCTGTCATTGTTTAGCCTAAGATGTGCTTGGTTTGAAATATGGATTGTTGTATGAATAACTTGATCCTGATATGTCTATGGCAAATTTCTTTCATTCATCACTACTTTCATCATTTTGTTGCATTATTTTGTTTTGCCTTCCAACTACTCCATTTTGTTGAGGGGTGTCTAAAATTGTAAATCATCTTTTCATGCCATTTTCTTCGCAAACATCATCAAACTCATTTGAAGTAAATTCCCCACCTCTACTCGACCTTACACATTTCAATTGGCAATGAATTTTATTCTCATCCAAGGACATGAAAAAAATCGACTTCTCAAATGCTTGTGATTTCTCCCTTAAGAATGTAACCCAAACAAATCTAGTGTAGTCATCAATAACCAACATGAAATATCACTCACCACTTGGAGCCTCAATTATTGAAGACCCCCATAAAGATGAATAGACTAGTTGTAAAGATCTACTAGTCGATGAATGTTCTTTTGTTTTAAAAAGCACTCGAGCTTTCCTTCCCCATTTGACATGATTTGCAAATTGTATTGTTTAACTTTGTAAATTGTCCCTGCTTTTTTCTCATTGAACTTCAAAATTCTTTTGTATTACAACCAACTTTCATCAAATTTCCCCAAATAACACGCATCACTTTCTCGCATCACTTTCTTACTTGAGAATGTATACATTATTTGAGGTTCTCATAACCTTTGTTATTATTTTATCTGGATTTCCCCAAATAACACGCATCACTTTCTCGCATCACTTTCTTACTTGAGAATGTATACATTATTTGAGGTTCTCATAACCTTTGTTATTATTTTATCTGGATTTGTTGACTTTATTTCACAATCTTGGTAGCGAAAAGTAACACCATACCCTTTGTCACACATTTGGTTTATACTCAAATAGTGTGTTTGAGTCCATCTACAAAAAGAACATGCTTTACCATTTCCATTGCCTAGGCTCATTGTGCTTTTACCCATGTTCTTGCCTGGAGCTCAATACTAGAAGTGACATTTTCTAATTTATTTTTGTTCACTGGCCACTTATTTTTATCACCAATCATATGCGTAAAGCATCCACTATCGACATACGACCAATAGTTGTTTTAGTATTGGGTATATAGAACATTGTAAAGATTATTTCTTTGGCATTTTTCAGTAAAGATTATAAAAAATGATTTTCCTTATTACGAGATGTATGGTTATATAAATTAGTATTTTTACATTAAATTAGTATTTTTATATTAAACTTTAGTACAGGTTGGAATTAGTAGATTGGTTAATATTATTTCATTGTGTTGTGGAATTAGTAGATTGGTTAATATTATTTCATTGTGTTTTAGATTAAAATAAGTATGTGGAATTAGTAGATTGGTTAATATTATTTCATTGTGTTTTAGATTAAAATAAGTATGTGGAATTAGTAGATTGGTTAATATTATTTCAATGTGTTTTAGATTAAAATAAGTATGTGGAATTAGTAGATTGGTTAATATTATTTCATTGTGTTTTAGATTAAAATAAGTATGTGGAATTAGTAGATTGGTTAATATTATTTCAATGTGTTTTAGATTAAAATAAGTATGTGGAATTAGTAGATTGGTTAATATTATTTCATTGTGTTTTAGATTACAATAAATAAATAGATTAAAATAACTAAATTTTCAATTTTAAGGATATTTTTTTACGAGTTACTGAGTTTAAAATGAAAAATTAATAAATATTTTTGTATTAATTTTTCAATTTGTTTTATGTTAAATTTTCTTTCATTTTATAGAAAACCGAGCAAGATTAGTAAAATTAAAAAAATAGGAAATAATGGACTAAGACTAATGTCTTTCTTATTTGGATAATTAAGTCATGTAACAATTTAAAAAGGCAAATCAAGAACTCTATGCATCTAATTGGTGTCGCATATAACTTTGTTAACTTGTTTCAACAATTAGGTTGAGGGAAAGACGACAATTCAATGATATGAACTAAACTCTTTATTTTATTTTTGCTTCAATTGAAATGGTAGTGAGACTGAATTAGTTTCAAAACGAGTTTCAGAGAAAGCCATATCAAAGATCAGTAAAATAGATATAATTAAAAGGGACATAAGATGTAAGATTACCTAGCCCTTTCCAATGAGATAGCTCTACCTTTCCTCGAAGAACTTCAATACATTGGAGAAATAGAAATTCGACCCACTCCCCCAATAATTTATACACGAGCTAAATGCCAACATTCAGATTACGCATGACATGAAAATAACAAGATTAACTTTTTGTCCAACTCTTAAAAGCAGTGTGCCTACCAGGAGAAGAAAGTATAGTTGACATTTCTCACTGATGGTAAGGGGAAAATACGATATAAAATAAGCTGTGTCCCACAAGTTCTAAAACCGCATAACTGGAACACACTTCCGGTATGGTTAGAAACTTGATACATAAAACAAATTTGCAGAAAAGGTGAAAAGAAAACAATTTTATGCTAATTAATTATTGAAAAAAAAACACACCCTCAAAAATTGAAATAGAATATAATTTCATAATCCTTAATCATGGGCTGTGTTTCGTTTCCTGAGAGGAAGATGTGGCGACTGTGCTCAACAGGACTGTGTTCCATTTGCCCTTCACAACGCCTTCCCTCTCTTTCCTGGTGAGCGCATTTCACCTCCGATACCCACAGGAACCAGGATAACTTTTTCTAGATTTTTGTCAAAAACATCAAAGGAAAGACTTCAATATTTTGGGCAATAAGCTCTGACTATGTCTTATTTCTGAAGCAGTCTATTGAGGATAAATGGGTTTCCTGCAAATCTTCAATATCGGCAACATGAAGAGAAAGTTCTTCAAGATCCCTATCAGCTCAAAGACCACAGCATCATAAAAAACTACTACACCATAATCCTGAACTTTTGTGTGGGGTGTGTTCTTCAAGATCCCTATCAGCTCAAAGACCACAGCATCATAAAAAACTACTACACCATAATCCTGAACTTTTGTGTGGGGTGTTAAAGGTGCTAGGATCAAATCTTATTATATGATCATCCCATAGTTTATTAGTGAAATAAAATGAAGCTTTTGTAATTTATGCTTATTTGTGAACAGAAAACATGAAATTTCTTAGTTAGGATAGTGGATGACTCCATGGGTATAGACGCTCACGCGGAGTGAAGAAATGTCCAATTTCAAACAATCATGTAATGGAAACAAAAAGGGAGGTTTCTTTCAAATAACCCGTGCAAGGGAAGACTTCAGCCACAGAAGATCTGCGGCAAAACAACCTGGGCCCCTACACAGTATACCAAATAGAGCAGATATAATAGTTCTTGACCAAAACCTGAAGCTTTATTCCAGTTTCCAGTGGGTTCTGTCCTTTTATACACCCAACTGTGACACACTTGTGCTACAAAGGTTTCTTCATAATCCAATTTGAAACTCGGGCTGAATTTTTCTTCTAAATGAGGGGCTTTGGTTTTGACGAAGAAGAGCTGGGCTATTTATCACTACATAGTTCCCAGAATTTGGTGCCACAACTATGGTGGTTTCAACTATACCAGTCTGAGTGAAGATTTCAAACCTCCCTCTTCCGAGTGAAGCTTTCAAACCTCCGTCTCCTTTTCTGGCATCACAAAGTCAATGAATATATTCCTTTTCTGGCATCACAGTCATTGAGGATATTGGAAATACTCCAAGCAAATTTTAAAAAATGGATTTGCAAATACCAGAGATAGATTTTAGCAAATGGCTACCAAAGAACATAATATTGAAACACAAAAATTTCAGTGGTCTCATTTTTTAGACTATGAAAACATGGCATTTCTATGTCAAATTTATTTCAAACAAGACCCCTGCAGATACATGCCTAGAAGCGAAGGGGAATCCAAAAAAAAGAGGCAAGCCAACAGGCCAAAAGGCTGGCAGTTTTCAAAACACCACCTTTCAGATGACGAAGAAGAAGACATCAAGGAGAGCCATCCTGTCCAATTTGATGAGGAATCCAAAAAAAAAGAGGCAATACAACAGGCCAAAAGGCTGGCAGTTTTCAAAACACCACCTTTCAGCTGACGAAGAAAACATCAAGGAGAGCCATCCTGTCCAATTTGATACGGATGCTCAAGCTCAAGTTGGAATCAAACTTGATGGGGACAACAGAGCACAGTCGGGAACCATCACCCTTCTTCAGAAGGGTTCTGAACCTGAAGGTCTTCAGGTATCGGATGGGAATGGGAGCACAATAGGAACCCATGTTTCAGAGAGTTCAGATTCAGGCAAAAAAGTCTCTCGTATGGAAGCAAGTCAAGAATTGGCATTGATTTTCTTTGAACCAAATTCAGATGTGTTTGGCAAAATGTGCGCAAAAGGAGAAGGCAAAATGAAAAAGATAAGCACAAATTGTCAGACTTGATATCCATCTTTTTGTTGTATGTTTTTCCAAGTTGTTAGTTTCTTCTTTCTAACTCAAGTCTAGAGGCATTTTTCTTATGGAATGCTGACAGAATATGCAAAATGTAGCTTTATTTTTCCTATGATGAATAAAATTATCTCTTTTTCTACAGAAAAGTTCAACACTACGACAGGTTATGACTTCAATAGTAGATTTGGCTCTTACAACGTATACAAAGTTCACAACACAATTGAAATTTCACTCTGAAGTTTATAGCACAGCAAAGAAACTTATTGGCTTCTGTAAGATATAGCAAGCCACCTCCTGGCTATATGTTGTATATTATACAACAATTACAGCAGGCTTACTGCAGGCCGCATATAGGGGTGGTCTCAACACTAGATACTTGTAGCCAGAAGGGTACTTCCTCGTGTTCCGGAACACGAAATGTTGAATACAAAGTTTCTAGACCACCCTATTACAATTTTTCAAGGTTAAACCGCTCCACTTGGCTTTTCCGCTTTTCCAAAGCCATTTCCATTGACTATAAAACAATTAATACAAGTCATGAAACTCCCAGAAATGCCAAAGCATTGGAATTGAAATGGAAGCAGATCCTGTGTAATAGAAAATAAATTATGTAAATTTGCTACGATATCAATTGCATGGACAGAGCTGAATTTAGTATGTAACTCTAAAAACTAGGCCATGACGGCAGAAAATAGAACATAGATGCATCATCCAAAAACTGAAAGGGAGAAATAGCAATCATAAAATTTGTGAGATAAAGTGAAAATCACTTTGAAATATAGTATTGCATGACAGACGTTGCCAAAGAAGGTCCCAACAAAGGTGACCATTGCACTTGAAAGCAGCAAAGGAAAAAGGGACAACACTTCAGCCCTCTTCAATGTGTATTATTACATCCGTAATTTCTATTGAAATATCAAGACATTGCAACATTAAATGACGGAAAGGGCATACAGTCTAATTCTAGCTAAAACGCCTCATTTCCCAATGGTTTTTCTCAAGTTTCCAATGAATTTTCATCAAACAATTTGCTGGAAATTTGAAACAGCTGTATCAAGCAATTTATACATCTCAGCAATTGATCACTGCATCCTCAGAGATTTAGTATTTAACTCTAAAAACTAGGCCATGACTGCAGAAAATAGAACATAGACTCATCATCCAAAAACTGATAAGGAGGGATAGCAATCATAAAGTTTGTGAGATAACGAAAGTGAAAATCACTTTGAAATGTAGTATTGCATGACAGGCGTTGCCAAAGAAAAAGGTCCTAACAAAGATGACCATTGCACTTGAAAGCAGCAAGGAAAAAGGGACAACACTTCAGCCCTCTTCAATGTGTATTATTACATCCATAATTTCTATTGAAATACCAAGACATTGCAACACTAAATGACGGAAAGGGCATAAGTCTAATTCTAGCTAAAACAACTCATTCCCCAATGGTTTTCTTAGTTTCCAATGAATTTTCGTCAAACAATTTGCTGGAAATTTGAAACAGCAGTATCAAGCAATTTATACATCTCATCAATTGATCACTGCATCCTCGGAGATCTGGTAGTGTTTTTGAACTAGCCCAAATGCTTGAAAATTACCATACGAACAATTTATTATTCAGAACTTCAGTTCTACAAATCACCAAATGCCAGCAAAGCAGCAGCAATTTGGTTGGTCTTTAGATTATGCCAACAAAAAGGGCCTACAGTAAAATATCCAGCTCTAGAGGTACATGTCCCCTGCTGAATGCTCCGACACCAAGCAGCCCCATCTACCATCCCAGCCAGTATCCCATACAAACGATAAAATAACCTTCAACATGCAAGAGAATCACCATCCCACATAAGAGATAGAATAACCTTTAAAGTGAAAAAATTGCATATCATGCCTAGAATTTCTGGGATAAGCAACTAGGTTGGCCTTAACTATTCATGATACACGCTGATATGATGCAAAGCGTACATCAAACCCCTGCAGATTCCTATCACCACCAGAACAAAGACGCAAACCACAATCATAACCAAGCGGAACACAACAGGCTCTGAAATTCACATAAGAATAGTTACACAGCAATTTTCTCAACAGACCTTTATAACATTTTTATGAAACCTTACATTACAGACCACTATGAGCTTTCCCCCTCCAGAATTTACAAAGGGCCCTAAATTCCTTCAATTTTGCAGATATCAGGATGACTGCTGATTGCAGTCTCAGTCAGGCATACAAATTTGAACCACAATTTCTGAAAACGCAAACTTTTTTACCTACTTGCAAGCGCATCAATATATTTTACCAGACATCACAATATATCGTGATGTGTGTAAGTTGGCAATAATATAACCTTAAAAATAGCAAAAATTTTCCTGCCAAAGAAACACCGTAATAATTTTGAACCGATGGAAAATATCCCAACACCATATCAGGAAATTGACTTTTTTAAACTCTTTTTCAGAACTGACCGACGGGGTTTGAGACCGAAAGACCAAAATAAAATGCTTTCACTTTCCATCAACAGTTTATGAAACAGTGAGGGATTGATTCCCATCAATGATTTTTATACTACCAGATATGTGTAACAAGTTCAAACATCATTCCTTTTTGGTTCTTTGATAGATTTTGAAATGTACATCAGTTTTCTCTCTTTTGCCTTATTTTTAATATAATATCTACCATTAATTTAGATTTCTTTTCTTTTACCTGCAGGACTTTTAAATTTTGAATCCTGCTTTCCAATTTTTCCATGGGTTTAACCATTACTATCTGAAAATGCCAAAAGCTTTGGACCCTATATGGAAATATGATGACCACACTGATGAACATAATGAACAAAAATTGAAAAGTTGAAAGGAAATGACCAAGGAGAATCACCAGTTAGCATACCACCTTGCACAAATCTTAACTGTGACCCCTGAAATCATTCATATTGCCATTAAATCACTTGAATATGCAATAAAATTACCATCTCTTTCAGCACTTTATGCATATTCTCTGTATAAGTTGTAGATTTCTCGTCTTGAAAAATTATCTGGAATATGTATTGTGTCTTTATTTGGCATGCAGAGTCATGCTGTGAATCCAATCAAATGATGGTGATGAATTTTCTAACTAGGTTCAGAATTATCATACTGAGGATATTATTCCTCCTGATGATGATGAAAAGGCTTCTACAGCGAATAATGAAATGATGGAGACACTGCAAGTAAATATTGTATCTAGGAGTAGGGGTAGCCCTTTTCATATCAATCCATAATATTACAGTTATACAAGGTTTAGGTCAAAATATCTCACAAATAGAAGTTCTATCGGTGATCTGATTTCAAGTGAATGTTGTCGAAAGGATTGCTTGAAACATATGGATTTCAAGTTTGCTTTGGAGCAAATGAAAAGATATTTGTCAATGAATAAAGGCATGCAAAATTCATATTTTGTGGGTTGCATGCAACCTACACTAGCATGTTATGATTATAATATTTGGAATGTATTGCTACATAGAAAGGCTTTCAAAATGTTACATTCAATTAGTAATTTTCGTTTGTCAAGAATCCATGAAAGACTGAAAAAAGATCCTACCTTTTATTCAAAAGTAGGTTATAAAAGAGCAATTGGGCCATCAACAATTAATGCAATGTCATGGATGAAAGACTTCTTTTCAAAAGATGGAGAGTGTATGCCAAATAAAGACAATACATATTCCAGATAATTTCTCAAGAAGAGAAATCTACAACTTATACAGAGAATATGCATAAGGTGCTGAAAGAGATCGTAATTTTATTGCATATTCATAATAAATCGCTTGCAAGATTCGACATGGACTACTACAACAAACACATCCAATTCCTCAAACATGAGACAATCATGCGTGTGTACTTGATGGATATCCTTCATTAATCATATCACACCATACTAAATTTCCTTAACTGTATATGGTTTAGAATATTGAAATTTCCCATCAATATAGTCTAATAACAGCTAGGATAGTTGGATTTTCAGTTATATAGTAAGCAGAAACTTGTTACATAAAATTCATTTTTCATAATGTTCATAATTCCCACAGAGAAGCAAGGTAAAATCTGAATCTGGTGTTCCATCTTAATTAAAAACTATGAAAATTGAATGATAACAAAATGTAAACAAACTTATCAGGGCCGAATAAAGTATAAGAAATCCTATCATCGCAATATTAAGTATAATAAACCAGTTTGACTTCAATCAATCAAACACTAAGACAAACCAATAAAGAATCAAGAGAAATCAGATCCTTAAGGTCTAAATATTTTTAATAATATGTAAGGATTCACACTCAGTGGTAAACTCACTCACTCATTAACAATCCAAAGCTGTAGATGCAGCTCTTGCAAATCACCACATATTTCATAGAGGTAAAAGCTTCCAAACCCGTCTACATGGTAAAAACGAAGCAATCTTCCAACTTTCATTACTGATAACCAAAACTAGCTGCTGCATCCACATCAAATTATTCCTAAAATTGCCAAAGCCTACATCAAACAAAATCTATCAAAATCCATTTTATCGTTCAACAGTAAAAATGTCCCAAATCGAGTAACCTTCCCATGCCCACTACAGTTTTGACCATCTTATCATTTATATAACATTAGGGAAATGGCATAATGATGACCATACTTTGGGGGCTATGACAAAATCCACCAATACTGCTAATTAGCGCATAATAAACCAATGCTCTGAGCAACTTTCTTTGTTCTCATTTTAAAATTAAGAAAAATTACTAAATTAGAGCCAATCATTTAAGCCTTCATGCCCAAAAAAACCTTAAAACTTACGAAACCCAAAAAATACTTAAACTTAGGAAACCCCCTCAGTTTTGCAAAATACATAAAAATCAACCTAACCTCGGTTATTGTCAACATAATTCAGTAATATTTTATTCATTCGAAGAGGGAGAGGACTTTGGACATTTGCTGAAAGATACCAACCTTCAATGAGCTTCGTAACATAGCAAATGTCCTACTCCATATCACGGAATACTCACTGAAATTGCTCTTTACTTTCAACATCCAAAGACACCTGTTCTCTAGACTCATAATGCATTTTCTAGAGAACAAGAGTCTCCTGGAAGTGGAGAGTAATTGTAAGGTCTTCTTGACATATACGCTACTGTAGAACTCGCGTCCTAACCCAAAAAGCACTAAAGGAAAAACACAAAAGAAACAAATGCATACCATCCACTCCAAAGAATGGCATGGGAGATACATTTAAAAGGGCATCATCATTCATGAGGGAATGAAAAGGCCGCCATAACAAAGACGGTTACGGAAGCATAGGGATGGTAATATCAAAGCCCGGGGACTTTTTTAAATCTTACACGATCGCAGGAAAGCTCCATAGCAGAAGCCATAAAAAAGGCAATCACATTAATCAACCAGCAGAGAAACAAAACAATAATAATCAGAAAACCAGAGAGCCGTCATAGTTTGGTCTGATAGGAGTAAATTCAATCCTATAAAGTCGATGAAAGTGAAGCACCGGCCGATTAAGAAAGGGTATAACATGAGAACATCCAAAACCCTGATAATAAGCAGGGTAATATCTTACACGATCGCAGGAAAACTCAATAGTAGAAGCCATAAAAATGGTAATCACATTAATTATCCAGCAAGTAAACAAAACAACAATAAAGAGAAGACTTTATGCAACCAGTTACCAAGAGAGCCATAGCTTGGTCAGATGTCAGGAGTAAATTTAATCCTGTAAGGGAAGGTCGATGAAGTGAAGCACTAGCCGATCAAGAAAGGGGATAACATAACATCAAAAACCCTGAAATAACCCCGGTGAATATTAACCATTGATATAGAAAACACCGCCAAAATTGCTATCAATCAAAATAACCACAGATAATGAGAACAAATTATGGGATTCTAAAACGTGTAATCAGCGAGTTAAGCTCCCTGATACAACCCTAGTAAATATCAACCATCGATATAGAAAATACCACCAAATTTACTATCAATCAAAAATCAACAGCTAATGGGAATAAATAACGGCATTATAAAACGTGTAATCAGCGTGTGACGAGCATAGCATTCTATTTGTATTCTTATTTTAAAATAAAGAAAACTTCTTACCTTAAATAGAAAACCAGTCAATTTTAGAACATAAAGCCCAAAAATACTAACCTATCTTAAGAAAACCCTTCAGCTTGGCAAAACTTACATTGTACTTTAAATCAAGCCAACTTTGATGAATGTCTACATACCTCGGGACTCATTCGCTCATTCGATGGGAGAGCTTGATCATTGGATAAGAGATTAAAACATTAAAGAAGCTTCATAACTTAGCAAGTGGCTTCCTTTATTCTCTGGAATTATTACAGAAAATGCTCTTTACTCTCCGCATCAACGAGACACCTCTTCTCTCGATTCGGAATCCATATTCGAGAGAACAGGTGCCTTGTAGAGGTGGAGAGTAATCGCAAGGCCTTTCTGACCTATGTGCTGTTGAAGAATTCGCGTGTTTGAGCCTAAACTAAAACTAAAAGAAGAAAACAAATGAAAAAAATACAGGCCATCCACTGCCAAGAACGGGAACGGCATCGAATATGTATTCAAAAGAACGTTGTTATTCGTGACCGAAAGAAACGGCCCCCGTAAGAAAAAAAAAAATGGTTAGGGAATCATAGACATGGTCATATCGATATCCGAAAGCTGCCATCAAAATGGGGCGAGCAATCAGTGGCCCGTTTACAAGACCATTGATGTTCTGTATGTCAAGGTGAAATCCCTTCGTATTTAATGTTACTTGAACATCAAATGTCATTTAACCTGGTGGTTATTATTCTCATTTCATTGACAGCACCGAATTTTACAGGAATGTAGAAAACTCTATGGGAGAACGCATAAAAAAAGGCATTCCTGCTAATAAACCAGAGGAAAGACGACACAAAACTAAAGAAAAACTCAATGCAATCAGAAAACATGTAATAATGCCAGGGCTAGAACAGATCCATGTCCAGGCCACAGAAGAGTTTGTTAAGTGAAATCCATAAATCCCGAGCTACGGCGGAACAATATCCAGGAAGCAGGAGAGTTCCATGAACTGGAATAACCATAGATAGAAAACGGGGATAAAACATAGACAACCGTCAAAACCCTAATACACGTGTGCGAATCTTAACCATCTATTTAGATCCAACGGCTGGAATTGAAAATCAAGGCATGTGCGTCGAAAATTCTCAACCCTTCATTAATTATCCATCAACGGTGAAGATTAAAAACCTCGTTAAAGTAGCACTCACTTTAAAAAAAATAAAAATTAGGCCACAAGACATTAAAATAAAGCCAGTACACATATGTAATAGCAAAGAATTACACCGAATCAATCACCTATTGAATTAATAGAAAGCATTGTTTTAGTTCTTCACTTCTTCAGCAAGCATCTTGTAGGGTATATGTAAGTGAATGCGGTTTTAAATATTTTGTCTTCATACTTAAGCCAAATAAATATGACATTAAAATTTGGGAGTGGATGTTAGGTAAGTTTGAGTGCAAACTCTCTCATGGGTCATCTAAGTGGTTATCATTAGGAGGCAGGTTGATTATGGTCCAGTATGTTCTTTTTTAGAGTAGGGTGGTTTATTGCATGCATTTATATATGTTGTTGGGTTGTGCATTTCATAAAGAGAATTAAATCTATCATCTTCATCTTTATATGGAATGGATCTCGAAGTGGTAAGAAGATCCATATGGCTTGTTTAGATGATATCTCCCTGGAAAAGGAATACGATGGTTGGGGCATTTTCCATATCGAAAAATTTAATTGGGCTCTAAGGGTTAAGAGTCTTTGGCGTGCTCTTTGTGGTTATGGCATATGGCAATCCATTGTAAAGGAAAAATACCTCAAAAATTCATCGATGACTACGTGGATAATGGTAGGGGTAGGGGTCCCTAGTATAATGTCCTACATTTAGCGCGGATTGATGAAGATCAAGCATTGGATGATAGGCAATATCAGATGGGATATTGGAATGGGTTCACATGTAGAGATCAGGTTGGATCTGATTAACGGTTTCAAGGGGGATCACACATTGCCTATCATGCTCATCATAAATCTTCATAATTTACACATTTATTATTTCAATCAATATTGGTGGTACAGGATATGATTCTGCAATGTCCTACTTGGCTCTACTCGTGGGATTTGGGCATTTACAGTCACTTGGCAGTGTGTTGGGATAGTTGTGTAGAGAATCATGCATTGGCAGGAATTTTCCTTAGGGATAAGGAGGACAGATTTACTTGGGATGGTATGTTAACACAAGGCATGGTGACTGTAAATAATCTGATTGGAATAATTATTTTGCTATACTAAATTCATTTTCAAATTATGTTAAATATGCTTAAGGATTCATGAGGTTAATTGCAAGTTTAAACATGAGTTTTTTAGTGTTTTTATGTAAATTTTATGTCCAGATCAACATAAACAAATGACTGAATAACAACATATAACAAACATAAACATCACCATAAGAAATATTGCAGCAACACATGATGAAGGAGTTCACCCCTCCTAGGCCACGTCTCCTTAGTCCAACTTCCAATGGCTTGACCCTATTTATTATGCTCAAAAGTGTGAGTACGTTAGTTTACAATGCTCATAAAGCTCTAAAACATGTTCCAATGGCTCCAGAATGCCCAAAAATGCATGTGTAGTCGCTTTATGTTCCTAATTTGGTCAAAAACTGAAGAAGTTATGGCTTTTCCAAGTTTTTTGCTAATCACACCGCAAATTCCCCAAACTTCGGCACCATCCTACAAATTTGCCCCAAAACACGCTAACAGAGCGACAATTTCGCCGATTTTCGGCAAAATTGTCAAACAAAAATGTCCTCTAATGCCTTAATTTTGCAAATTGTGGCCATATGGGAGCCACGTTCCCGGGGCTAAGGCCAACGACCCGCCCCTGCTGCATTATTGGTGGACGTATGGTGGCATGTGCCCACAGGCTAGCCCTTTCCCCAAATGGCGCACATATAATGTTTAAATAGGAGTTGTGTCCATAGTTTATTAAGACTCATGGTATGGTGCATTGGTGGAAGGCTTTGCTCGTTCACTTGGTGGTCGTGGGTTTGACCCCCATTGTTGTTGCCTTGACCTTAACCCAAAATTTTGGTGGCCCCCAAGCTGCCACATGGCGGCCTCTCGTTGGGCCACGTATCAGCGTATGGTTGGCCACCAACCAACCAATAAAAATACGCCAAATTGCACCCAATCTAGAACCACCACTTGGCATCATACGATTCGCCAAAGGTCGTTGACTAATCAAACTACCACATACGGAATGTTGACTGGGTTGTCAAATTTTTGCAAAAATTCGCCTATTTGGGAAAGTGAACAGAACATGATTCTGGGAGCATACAGTGTTTGTTTCACACGAAACGAGTTGGGTCGGATTCAGGATGACGAGCACTACGCAGTCGTTTAGGTTCCACACTGATCCGATAACTTTGAATTTTGAGTTAAAATTTGAGCACTTGATCATTCCTCCACACTAGAAGCCTTTTGGACTGCAAAAGATCTAGGAGGTGAGGGTACAGTTCCCTCACCTTTCCAATCTTGACCCATTTGGCCTTTGAAGGATTTATTCCTTTGAGCCCCACTCGAAGGTAATCCACACTCCCTCGTTTTGAAGACCTTGTTCTTCTATCAAGAATGGTGTCTTGTTGTATTTCATCAAGGTATTCAAGAGAAAAATCTTCAATGGAAGGAATTTGGACATTTTCTCCTTGATCTTTTATCAAAGGAGGCTCATACAACCTTAAGTTCTCAACATTAACAACAACATAAATTTGCATATATGAAGGCAAATCCAACCTAAAGGCATTGTTACCAATCTTTTCCAAAATTCTGAATGGACCATATCTAATTGGTTTTAGCTTTTTACCTTCTCCTTGGAGCCTCTCTTTGCTAATGTGAAGCCAAACTTCATCATCGACTTGGAAATTTTGATCTACATGATGCTTGTCATGTCTTGATTTGTACTTGCCTTGGCTTTTTTCCAATTGTTCTTGAACTCTTTGGTGTACCAATTGGATTTGTTCAATGAACCTTCTTGCTTTGTCTATGTCACTATGACCATCAATAGCAACATCCTTTCCAAAAATGAAATCCAAAGGAGACTTAGGCAAGTATCCCAAACATGCTTCAAATGGCGATGTTTGAGTTGAAGAGTGCTTGGCCTAATTGTAAGCATGTTGAATGTAGTGCAAATGTTCATCCCACAACTTAGGATGCTTGCTGCAATACCCACAAAGAAGATGTATCATTTTCCTATTCACCACCTCTGTTTGACCATATGTTTGTGGATGAAATGATGTACTCTTTTTCAATTTGGTGTCCGTGAATCCCCACAAGCTTGACCAAAAATTCCCAACAAAGAGATAATCTCGATCACTGACAATGGATGTGGGCAAATCCAAAATGCACACATACATTCTTAAAGAATAACTGAGCAATTTGTTCAGCTATAATTTGCTTTTTAATTGGCATCAAAATACACATTTTGTTGAACCTATCCACAACTTCATACAAATAATCATGACCTCTTTTTGACAATGGAAGACCTCCTACAAAATCCATAGAAACACTCTCCCACGATCGTGAAGGAATCGGAAGTGGTGTGTACAATCCTAACTTCATTTTGCTAGGCTTGGCTTACTAACTGCACATAATGAACATCCTTTAATAAAACGTGACACACTTTCAAGCATATGAGGCCAATAACAATACCTCTATAGATGTGCCACCGTCTTACTTACACCGAAATGACCAGCAAGAAGAGAAGTATGTGCCTCTCTTATGTTGTTGACTCTTTCTCCCTATGGAATACAAAGCTTGCCAAGATGGTACAAGAAGTTACCATGCAAATGATAATCCAATTCCTCTACTTGGTTACCTTGACTCAAGCTTGCATAAACATCCTGAAAGTCATTATCTAATGCATATTGCTCAATATAACTTTCATGCAAAACAGAATTATGCTTGAGTAAAGTAGTTGCACTAATAATAGGCCTAGAAATCATACCAACAACTTTATTGTAGATACCTTTGTTATACATTATTACCAAGTGGAATTGTTGAAGAAAACCCATCCATCCGAAGTGCCTTGATTGCTGCAACTTAGGTTGAGATTGCAAGTATTGCAATCACTAATGATCAGTGTGAATGATTGTTTCCTTACCCATCAAGTAGTGTTTCCTCTTTTTCACACTTTGCACCGATGCATATAATTCCTTGTCATATGTAGGATAATTAATCAATGCACCATTGAAAGTTTCCAAATGAAAACAAATAGGCTTACCATGTTGCATGAGGACTACACCCATGGCATAGTCACTAGCATTAGTCTGGATCTCAAATGACTGTCTCAAGTCTGGAAGTGCAAGTACTAGAGTTGAATTGATCTTTTCCTTCAATGCATCAAAGGCATTTTGTTGTTTGTCTCCCACTGAAAAACATTTTTCGCACTAGTCAATGCATGCAAAGGAGCTGCTATAGAAGAAAAGTTAGCAATGAATTTCCTCCAATATTGGGTTGCTCCCAAAAACCTTCTTACCTCAGTAACTGTCTTGGGCCTTGGCCAATTCAAAATGACATCAACCTTAGAGGGATCTATTTTCAACTCACCTCCTCCAACAATATGACCTAAGTAAACTAAAGAAGCTTTTCCAAACTCACACTTTGACATCTTTAAATACAATTGTTCTTTCTTTAAGACATCAAGTACTTTTCTCACATGCATGACATGTTCATCACAAGATTTACTAAAAATTAAGATGTCATCTAAGTAGACTATAACAAACTCATCAAGAAATGGCCTCAACACATCATTCATCACACACATGAAGGTAGTCGGAGCATTACATAAACTAAAAGGCATAACTAGCCATTCAAACAAACCTTGT
Organism: Pinus tabuliformis; assembly: GCA_031772625.1. Taxonomy (NCBI): domain Eukaryota; kingdom Viridiplantae; phylum Streptophyta; class Pinopsida; order Pinales; family Pinaceae; genus Pinus; species Pinus tabuliformis. The sequence continues at coordinate 715,190,769 of CM062815.1, forward strand.
TTTGTTTTGAATGTTGTCTTCCAAATGTCTCCTTCAGCAATTCTATTTTGATGGTAGCCACTCCTTAAGTCCAACTTAGTAAAATAATTTGCATCTTTCAATTGATCAAGTAAATCATCTATTCTAGGCAGTGGGTAACAGTCCTTTACCGTAATCTTGCTCAATGCACGAAAGTCCACACACATGCACCATGTTCCATCCTTCTTTGGCACCAAAATAATAGGCGAACCGCATGGCAAAGAACTTGGTCTGATGATCCCTTTATCCAACAACTCTTGAATTTGCTTTTTAATTTCTGTGCTTTCCATCATTGACATCCTGTACATGCCAATGTTAGGAAGAGGACTATCTTGCTGCAACTGTATCTCATGTTGGATTCCTCTCTTGGGAGGTAATCCTTTTGGTTCCTGAAACATCTCACTGTATTGGTTAACAACATCAACTAATTCAAATTTCAATCTTAAATCACAACCTTGAAAAGCTTCATTATCAACATCACTCTTGGGTTTGATCATTAGAAGCACAAAATTCTTGCTAGAATTCACTAGTCTTTTAATCTGCCCCACATTAACGAGTGAAAGCTTTAGTTTCTTGTTATGAGCTCTCACAATATATTCTACTCCATCTTTGAACAAATGGTATGTGTTTTCATGTCTATGGAAGATATATTTTCTGTCATAAAGATACGGGCTGCCCAAAACTATACCACATATGTCTAATGGCACAACATCAAGCTCCACTTCATCTATGAGATTTGGAGTAATGGCGAATTTCAATTTACACTTTCTAGTTACTTGCAATTGTGCATTGTCACACACCCATCTTAGTGGATATGGCTTATGATGTGGAATGGTTTCCAAGTTTAAACTTTTGACAGTGTTTTCAGAGATGAGATTGGCTTAAGAGCCATTACCAAAAAGAGTATCTATTTTGCTATGTTTTGAGATTACCCTTGTATGAAAAAGTTGTATCCTATTCTTTTCATTTGGAGTTTAATTGCATAAATTTGAAGTACTAGTGATACCAATGGATTCTTTTCCTTTCATGCCCATGGTTGTAATTTAAGTTTCATGATCCAAATCAGATCCCAAATCCTGTTGAGTGGTTGCAGTTGTCTTTTGTTTTCCCTTGTCGTTGAATTTCTTTGGTTTCATCTTGGGATGAAGCTTCCAACAATGAGCTTCATTGTGACCCTCTTTGGAACAATGCTTGCATGTTAATTTCTCTCCTTCCTTCTTAATAGATGCATTTTTCTTTCCCTTCCCATTGAAACCCTTTTCTTTTCCTTTACCCTTAAATGGCTTTTTACTACTCTTCTGGAATATTTTTTCCTCTTGCCTAAAGATGAGTGGCTTGCACACACACCTCATCTAGATTATTGGGATTAAACATAAGGATAGTATGCCTAAGGTAACTATGTAAACCCCCTATGTACTTCAGCAACATGTCTTGTGATTGCAAATCTACATCGAACATTAGAGACCTTTTTCTAAATTCTTGGGTGTAATCTTGCACATTTTGACCTTTAAGTTGTCTAAAGTTCTGCCAATTCATGATGGCTTTCTGCATATATGCTAGAGGGTAGAATTGTCTTTTAATCGCAACAATGAAATCAGACCAAGAAATTGAAATCTTACCGTGTGTTTTTACCTCTTCTTGTGTCTTTGATTCCCACCATACTAGTGTTGCACCCTCCAGCCTTAAGAAAGCTAGTTGAATCTTTATGTCATCATCTTGAAGGTTTTGAATTCTGCAATAGACTTCCAACTAACGAACCCAATTGTCAAGCTTTTCTACATTCACTTCACCATTATATATGGGCGGTTCAAATTTAACAGCAAGTTTTAACAGGGGTGATTTACCAGTTCCTTTTGAGGTATGTTGATGAGTATGAGTAAGGGTTTTATTAGTGTAAGAGGGTGAATATGCCTGTGAAATGAAGATGAAGAAGATGGTGGAGGGGGTGGAGGTTTACCTCTATTTCCGTTACCTCCTCCTCTTGAAGAACCTTCTCCTTTGGGAGGCTTGGAGCTTTCACCCTGAAGTTTGGTATTCCTCCCTTCATAGAGGACCTTCACCATCTCTATCATGTCAAAGAAAGCCTTCCTAAAGACCTTATCATCCTCTGTCACGTTTGTAGGCTCTCCTTCATGAGACATGCTCACTGAAGTCTCAACTGCAACTTGAGGAAGAACTGGTGGTGGAGAATGTGGCCACCTTGCATTCTTTCTCCTTGACCCAACTTGAGGGCTTTCAACCAGCTTCCCTTCTCCTCTCTTGAGCTTCAACCTTGTAAACATGAAACTCACTTGCAAATAGTTCAATCCTTCCACAAAGAAAACCAAGAGCTCTGATACCAAACTTGATTTGATTGGGATAATTAGTTTGCTGTACTAAATTCCTTTTCATATTATGTTAACTATGCTTAAGGATTCATGAGGTTAATTGCAAGTTTAAACATGAGTTTTTGAGTGCTTTTATGTAATTTTTATGTGCAAACTAACATAAACAAATGATTGAACAACAACATATAATAAACATAAATATCACCATAAACAGTATCACAACAGCACATGATGAAGGAGTTCACTCGTCCTGGGCTATGTCTCGTCGGTCCAACTTCTAATGGCTTGGCCCTCTCTATTATGCTCAAAAGTGTGAATACATCAGTTTGCAATGCTCAAAAAGCTCTGAAACATGTTCCAATGGCTCCAGAATGCCCAAAAATGCATGTGTAGCCTTTTTATGATCCTGATTTGGTAAAAAACTGAAGAAGTTATGGCATTTCCAAGTATAATGCTAATCGCACCACAATTCCCCAAAATCTGGCACCATCCTACAAATTTTCCCCAAAACGTGCTAACGGAGCGACAATTTCGCCGATTTTTAGGCGAAATTGTCAGACACTTTAAATGTCCTCTAACGCCTTAATTCCACAAATTGTGGCCATATGGGGGCCACGTGCCCGAGGCTAAGGCTAAGGGTTGGGCCCCCTCTCCATTGTTGGTGGACGTATGGTGGCACGTGCCTAAGGGCAAGCCCCCCACAGGTTGGCCCTTTCCCCAAATAACGCACATATAATGTTTAAATAGGAGTCATGTCCATAGTTTATTAAGACTCATGGTATGGCTCGTTGGTGGAAGGCTCTGCTCGTTTGCTTGGTGATCGCAGGTTCAACCCCTGCTGTTGTTGCCCAGAACTCGACCCAAAAATTTGGTGGCTCCCAGGCTGCCACGTGGCGGCCTCTGGCTAGGCCACATGTCAACCCATTTTTGGCCACCAACTAACCAATAAAAATACGCCAAATTATGTAGAAATTTTGAATAATATGACACATATTCACAGAGATTATCCTGATCATACAATTATAAGCGGAACATGTATAATACATAATCTCCTCTACGTTGATCATCAATTTACAGAAGCAGAAACATTCACAGGCATACATGGAAGCATCAATCACACATATCAACACAGTATTTTCCCGGGGAAAGCATCTCGCTAAAAACCCCAACTATCTGTATATTATAGTGATTGAATCATGTAACAATACATAGTACAATACTCCTCACAAGTACTCAGTACTATCTCCACATGCTACACACAATACAACTCAGATCTGATCTCCAAATCCCCCCCACTACTTGCCTGCCTCCACAGCTCAATACCTGCTCAAGAACTGATGAGAATGGCTTACCAAACTCGTATTTGACCTGCAAATAATCACTCACACTCTGTTGGACGTGAGCACAAGCTACAATTCTTGATATTGGCCAATTCATTGGCATACTCAATCCCTCTGATTGTGCAAATCATCATGCACAGTTATAGTCACAACTGATAGCAATTTGATCCTCTAACACCTGTCCCTGCTGAACTGAACATGCACTGACATGCAACTGAGTTAACTAGTGTATTCTATAGTTGCATTATGAGTTAATAACTTGTGAATTAATTAATAACTAATTCACCCAACTCATCTCTAGTTTATTGATCAGTTAGACTAAATACAACTAGTTTAACAAAGTTAAACTGAACACAACTCCATTAACTTCACCTCCAGTCCACTAAACTCAACTCACTTGAGTTCTAACTGAAGTCCTGCATGCAAATATTAGTCATCCCATAGGTAACCACGTATTTCCTTCTGGGATCTGCATGTACCACATCCGTAGGTCATCCTGAAGTGCTCCAAGAGAATAAGATCAAGTTTATAGTCCAAATATTATTATGAGACAATAATATTTGACTTTTCTATTTTTGTCAGCAAGTCTAAAAATAGACTTTGATCACTCACACTATGATCACTCACACTTTCATAAAAAATAGAAGTCCATCTATTTTTCCCAACTTGACCAATCATCCATAAACAACAACCTGCAATCGATAGACATGATCTATATGTCTAAAAATAGACATAGTCTAAAACTAGACTTGCGCCAAAAATAGCCTGCGGGCCTACTTGGTGAAGGCGACTCTTTTCACTAAGCTCCATCATCTTGTTGCACTCTCAACAAGCATTTCTTGTTGCACACTTTTCAACACTCCCTCTCAACAAGAAAGGCTTCCTCTCAAACCTGATCCTGTAACTCTGGAATGTTCTCCATGCAACACTTCTGGCTGGTCCACTTGCTCTGTCATCAAAGTCTTTGACTGCTATTGCCTCTGTCGACTGAAAACTCTGCATCTCTGTGCTCTTCAGTATCCGACTACTCTAGCCTCTGTCACTTTGATCTCTGACTGCATCTGTGCTGCTGTTGGTTCTATCTCCTAGCATTGCATCTGCACTGCACCTCCCAACTGACCTCCCTGTTGGGATAAAAACACCCTCTGATGCTGAAGCTCTACCTGCTGCTGACAAGTGCTCCCTCTCTGACATCTGCGCTACTGCAACATATCCATGCATCTCGCACCATTGCACACCTCTCTGTGCCACCTAGCACTGTGCAAAACACTTGTGCCTCTCGCATTGCTGCAGCCTGCTAGCTATGCGCTGTCCTGGGATTCCCTGCACTGTCGCTCTCTCTGCCGCTCCATCCGCATCTGTCTCTACCCAATCAGTCAGTTCCTGCTACTACACATCTGGGGCTCCCGTAGCAAGGTCTCATCCAAGAGGTTGGGTACCTCAAGGATCCTGCCCCACCTCCTTAGGATGATCAATCCACATCACCCCACCTCCTACCTGGAGGTATGGCTGCATGCGATCCCTCAGCCCACCTGGCTTGAAGTTTCCCCCTACTGGAGGTCTCTGGATGAGTAGATGTCTCTACTCGATCTCCTCTCAGCTTCCCCTGTTGTGGCTCCTCCACAATCTCCTGAAGCTGCTGCACTAATCGTGGCTCCTCCACAATCGTCTAAGACTTCTTCTAGCTCTGCATGTTGAGAGGTAATATACGCTCCCTCTCAACCACCAAGCCTCCATCAGTTGCCTCGCTGCTCAAGGCTTTGAATGCATCTTGAACCTCAAGAGCATATAGGTTCTTGACCCGTGAACCAATCTGCTTCACCTGTCTAGTGATGATGTGTCTAAGGAAAACCTTTCCCTTACTAAAGACTACATCATAGCCTCTGTCTTCCAGCATCGCGATCGACACCAAGTTTCTCTTCAGTCCTGGTACATACTTGACATCGGTCAAGGTAAGGCGAGCTCCATGCTCCCTCTGAAAAATAATCGTGCCTACACCTGAGACACTATACTTCTCATCATTACCCATCCCTATGAGTATCTGGAGATCTTTCTCCTCCAAAGTACTGAACAAACTTTTGTCACCGGTCATGTGGAAAGAAGCTCCACTATCAAGAAACCAACCACTTCCCATCATGGATGAAACCATGCATGCGAAGAGTGTGAAATCCAACTCAAATTGTGAAGCAAGTGCCTCACCTTCAGATCCTTCCCCGGATCCCTTCTTGGACTTCTTCTTTGGGAAATTAGTAGCATAATGACCCAACTCATGACAACGAAAGCATCTCACCTTCGCCTTGTCAACCTTCTTCCCATCACTGGAAGAACAAGATTCGAAAAGAGAAACCTTCTCCTTCCCCTTCTTAACCTTACTCGCTAAGGCACAGTTCTCCTCATCATGCATAGATGAAGAACTGTCTCTGGTGCTCCCCCTAATCTCCTCCTGCATCAAATGCGACCATAGTCGTTCCCAATTTGGCAGTTTCTCCCTTCCATTCACTGAGTCCTGGTAGCTATGCCAACTCTTAGGAAGGTCAAGGAGTGCTAGACTCACCATCCTCATCCGACAGTCACCCCCACACTTCCCAGCTCATCCCGGCATTGGGTGAACTTCGTGAGATACTGGGGCATACTGTCTCCATTCTCACAGTGAATGTTTCTGAGTTTTATCTCTTGCTTTGGAATTAAATTCGAATTCCACCAGCTCAAAACTCAATCGCTTCCGATCTAGAATTCGTGAGAACAAAGTATTTCTTGTACATAGATTGACTGTTTGGGCATTCACCGGATATCTCACCTTCCAAAAGAAGGATGAATCCAAAGGCTACCTGGCCCGATTACAGACTCTGCCTGAAGAAATAAAATGTAAACACTTCCTGAATAATAGATCTGATGATCAATACAACACTGATATCATGTAGAAATTCTTCTACAAATCAGCTCCCTCTGATACCATGTAGAAATTTTGAATAATATGACACATATTCACATAGATTATCCTGATCATACAATTACAAGCGGAACATGTATAATACATAATCTCCTCTACGTTGATCATCAATTTACAGAAGCAGAAACATTCACAGGCATACATAGAAGCATCAATCACACATATCAACACAGTATTTTCCCGGGGAAAGCATCTCACTAAAAACCCCAACTATCTGTATATTATAGTGATTGAATCATGTAACAATACATAGTACAATACTCCTCACAAGTACTCAGTACTATCTCCACATGCTACACACAATACAGCTCAGATATGATCTCCAAATCCCCCCCACTGCTTGCCTGCCTCCACAGCTCAATACCTGCTCAAGAATTGATGAGAATGGCTTACCAAACTCGTATTTGACCTGCAAATAATCACTCACACTCTGTTGTACGTGAGCACAAGCTACAATTCTTGATATTGGCCAATTCATTGGCATACTCAATCCATCTGATTGTGCAAATCATCATGCACAGTTATAGTCACAATTGATAGCAATCTGATCCTCTAACACCTGTCCCTGCTGAACTGAACATGCACTGACATGCAACTGAGTTAACTGGTGTATTCTATAGTTGCATTATGAGTTAATAACTTGTGAATTAATTAATAACTAATTCACCCAACTCATCTCTAGTCTATTGATCAGTTAGACTAAATACAACTAGTTTAACAAAGTTAAACTGAACACAACTCCATCAACTTCACCTCCAGTCCACTAAACTCAACTCACTTGAGTTCTAACTGAAGTCCTGCATGCAAATATTAGTCATCCCATAGGTAACCACGTATTTCCTTCTGGGATCTGCATGTACCACATCCGTAGGTCATCCTGAAGTGCTCCAAGAGAATAAGATCAAGTTTATAGTCCAAATATTATTATGAGACAATAATATTTGACTTTTCTATTTTTGACAGCCAGTCTAAAATAGACTTTGATCACTCACACTGTGATCACTCACACTTTCATCAAAAATAGAAGTCCATCTATTTTTCCCAACTTGACCAATCATCCATGAACAACAACCTGCAATCCATAGACATGATCCATATGTCTAAAAATAGACATAGTCTAAAACTAGACTTGCGCCAAAAATAGCCTGCGGGCCTACTTGGTGAAGACGACTCTTTTCACTAAGCTCCATCATCTTGTTGCACTCTCAACAAGCATTTCTTGTTGCACACTTTTCAACAAATTACACCCAATCCAAAACTGCCACTTAGCATCATACGATTCACCGAAGGTCGTTGACCAATAAAACAGCCACATAGACCAGCACAGTTAACACCATGTCAGCAATACGGACTGATGACTGGGCTGTCAAATTTTTGCAAAAAATTGCCTGTTTGGGAAAGTGAACAAAACATAATTCTGGGAGCATACGGTGTCCGTTTTGTGTGAAACGAGTTGCACCGGATTCAGAATGATGAGCACTACACAGTCGTTTAGGTTCCACACCAATTCGACAACTTTGGATTTTGAGCTAAATTTTGAGCACCTGATCAGTAAAGGGGATCTACAAATACATTGCTCAACCCCGACTGGCTATTATTGAGTGGGAATGGTATAAGAAAATATGGTCATGGAAGATCCCTCTCAAAATATCTACTTTTCTTGGTTGGCTGGACTTTTTTTTTCTTTCTAAAATGGGACAATCTATGTTGTTGAGGCTTCAGTGGTCCATGATGTTGCATTTTATGTAAGGATGCCCTAGAGGATGTGACCCGCCTTCTACTCAAGTGTCTGGTGGCAGCGTTGATTTGAAGATCTGTAATGTAAATATTGAAGATCAAGCAATCTGGGATTCTATATTTGTGGTTGCTTGTTTCAAAGGTTGGATGAATGGTTATAAAAAAAAATGTACATTGCCTTTTTATATAATGTGGGGAATCTGGAAGTGTTGGAATAGATGCATTTTCTAACAAAAAACTATGGACATCAATTGAACCAATATGAATATTATTTCCCTCTATAATGAGATTGGTCCATGGGTGGGTTAGGGCCCAAGGAGGTGCATCACAATGGTTGACATTTGGAGTTGATACCCGGTGGGGTTTTTGAACATGGCCTCAAACTTAAATAAATGTGGGAGTGGTGTAATTATTGTCATAAAGCCCGGATAATACTACCATTTCAGTTGTTTCAGTGGGGCGATAACCAACATGAGGGCGAAGATCATAGCACTTTGGGGCGTTTTATATTTTGTTAACTGGTTATATATTAAGGTTTTGGATGCTTATGGTGATTCAAAAGAGACCATTCAATGGGTTTTAGATGAGGTAGCATTAAATCCACACATGCTTTCTTTTTGGATGCTCAAGATTAAAAATCTAATTGGGATTTTCGATAGGCTATCCTTTGCTCATATATTTCGGGAGAAAAATGGGATCGCAAATGTTTTATCAAAAGCTGGCCTTCATCAACATCTTGGAGAGATCAATTAAGTGCATATATCAATGGCAGTTATCTGGAATTTGGGAAAAGTTTCTATCATTCAGATAACATGGACATTTCCTTTTATTTTGGTTTATTCTTAACAGATGTAACATGCATAATACAAAGTTGGGGTTTACATGTGGATGGTTTGATCTTTTTGCTGATATGTGATGTTTATGTAATAGAATTAAATTTGTTTAGTAGCCCTTTTTGGGATGCATGGACTAATTTGTTACAACATGGAAGATTGAAGGAATTCTTTCTCAAAAACATGTAAACCGTCTTTTTTCTAATACAAAAACTGTTTTTGTTTTCCTATTGAAAGAAAAGATATATATAATTCATATGCAAAACAATTAATATATTAAACAAATTCCAACTGGAAGGATATGGTGTTTGTGATGCGCTTGTTTATCCTGAGGTCAAAAAATTGTAGATACTTTTGTTTTTTCTCGCCTTAAAATTATCCTCGGAGAATAGGTAAGGCATTTTGCCATAGTTGGGTCGCCATTTGGGTTTGTCTACACAGTTAAGTGGGTGGTTTTTTGTGGGCATATGGACATTCTGGTGAACTACAAGCCACACTCCTTGAATAGTGACTCCATCTGGACTAACTCGCCAGGTCAGTTGGAAGGGATCTCAATTTTTCAACCGGTTGGCATTATGTCCAAGATCATGTCAATGCCAGAATCAACCTGGGTTTGTGGAGATTTCCCTAGGCATTGGTTTGCTTCCAATAATGGCGTCGACGACAATTTTTCGGTCTTCAGCCCAATGATTCATGATCAATAGGTTTTGGACAAAACCCTTATCCTTTTGTCTCTTCGATATCTACATCAGCTCTGGGGCACAATTGTTATGGACATTTGGAGGGTTTCAGGACACTGGATCCAACATATGTTGGGGTTTCAACACTCTCTTAGCTCAGACCTCTCTACTACTCCTTGGATTGCATTCTCATTCTCTACTATGTTGTGTTATTTCCTCTACTCACTTTAGCCCAACAATTTTCTCTGATGAGGTTTCTACCAGCTCTGAATAACGGAAATGCAAAAACATTTAGGTGTTGTCTTGTTTGAGATCGAGTCCTCTAGTGTTCTCTAGGTAACTATTAATTCTTTCTCTACCATTGAGTTTTCCTTGCACACATTCTTGTTCTCTAGTGGACAGAGATCAGAGCTTTCAACATGAGCAACCGTCTTCCAGATCGGTTCGGTGAGGCAGTGAGTGAGGCAGCGGAGCAGCGAGTGAGGGAGAGATCTCTCACAGTGGCTTGTTGCCTCTATTTTCCTATTGTCGATCTAGATCGTGGATTCGGTGGACTTTGATGGTAGAGGTGAAGCCAATTCATGATGGCTTTCTGCATATATGCTAGAGGGTAGAATTGTCTTTTAATCGCAACAATGAAATCAGACCAAGAAATAGAAATATTACCGTGTGTTTTTACCTCTTATTGTGTCTTTGATTCCCACCATACTAGTGTTGCACCCTCCAGCCTTAAGAAAGCTAGTTGAATCTTTATGTCATCATCTTGAAGGGTTTGAATTCTGCAATAGACTTCCAACTGACGAACCCAATTGTCAAGCTTCTCTACATTCACTTCACCATTATACGTGGGCGGTTCAAATTTAACATCAAGTTTTAACAGAGGTGATTTACCAGTTCCTTTTGAGGTATGTTGATGAGTATGAGTAAGGGTTTTATTAGTTGAAGAGGGTGAATATGCCTGTGAAATGAAGATGAAGAAGATGGTGGAGGGGGTGGAGGTTTACCTCTATTTCCATTACCTCCTCTTGAAAAACCTTCTCCTTTGGGAGGCTTGGATCTTTCACCCTGAAGTCTGGTATTCCTCTCTTCATAGAGGACCTTCACCATCTCTATCATGTCAAAGAAAGCCTTCCTAAAGACCTTATCATCCTCTGTCATGTTTGTAGGCTCTCCTTCATGAGACATGCTCACTGAAGTCTCAACTGCAACTTGAGGAAGAACTGGTGGTGGAGAATGTGGCCACCTTGCATTCTTTCTCCTTGATCCAACTTTAGGGTTTTCAACCAGCTTCCCTTCTCCTCTCTTGAGCTTCAACCTTGTAAGCATGAAATTCACTTGCAAATAGTTCAATCCTTCTTGCACAAAGAAAACCAAGAGCTCTGATACCAAACTTGATTTGATTGGGATAATTAGTTTGTTATACTAAATTCCTTTTCATATTATGTTAACTGTGCTTAATGATTCATGAGGGTAATTGCAAGTTTAAACATGAGTTTTTGAGTGCTTTTATGTCAATTTTATGTGCAAACTAACATAAACAAATGACTGAACAACAACATATAACAAACATAAACAACATCACAACAACACATGATGAAGGAGTACTCCCCTCCTGGGCTACGTCTCCTTGGTCTAGCTTCTAATGGCTTGGCCCTCTCTATTATGCTCAAAAGTGTGAATACATCAGTTTGCAATGCTCAGAAAGCTCTGAAACCTATTCCAATGGTTCCAAAATGCCCAAAAATGCATGTGTAGCCTCCTTATGATCCTAATTTGGTAAAAAACTGAAGAAGTTATGGTATTTCCAAGTATAATGCTAATCGCATCGCAATTCCCCAAAATCTGGCACCATCCTACAAATTTTCCCCAAAACGTGCTAACGGAGCGACAATTTCGCCGATTTTCAGGCGAAATTGTCAGACACTTTAAATTGTGGAGGTTTGCCGTTACACCAAAACCCGCAGGTAATGGTAAACATTACAAGCCAGTAACTAGGATCCCTAGGGTGGAAATTACCGATTCTATAGAGGTGCGGTGATTCTTCCAACACCCCCCCTCAAACGCAACTTGGGGGAATCGAACCTGGGTCCAAGCTCTGATACCATGTGGAGGTTTGCCGTTACACCAAAACCCGCAGGTAATGGTAAACATTACAAGCCAGTAACTAGGATCCCCAGGGTGGAAATTACCGATTCTATAGAGGTGCGATGATTCTTTCAACATAAATGTCCTCTAACGCCTTAATTCCACAAATTGTGGCCATATGGGGGTCACTGATCCAGGTGGATATTGGTGGCCACCTGCCAAGTCCACCTGGACCCCCACCATTGTTCTTCTCAGCATTTTCAGTTTCCTTAATTGTAGCACAACTTACTATTTTTAGCAGTTTTTCGGGTCCTGAACTTACGAAGCCGTTTTGAGGCCCTAAACGACGTTTTTTGGGGAATCCGGGGGCAACATGGGTCCATAGTATGGACCGATGTTGCCCGTTCCAACAATGATAGTGCTCGGATAGATCTTTCTAATGAGCTATTGTATGCGTCAAACGGAGATCATATGCCAAAGTTACGACCCCAGGAAGTTGATGTACCAACTTACCCCAAACGGGGCCCATAGTTTGGCGTTTCATCTTCTAGGGTTAGGTTTTGGAATGTTAAGGGTTTTTCCACTGTTTCTCAACAATAAATAGGCCTTCGAGCCTCATTGTAAGACAGTTCAGAGGCATGTAGCCATCACATCTCTTCTCAGAGATAAGCTACCATCGCCCTAGCTGGTTTATTTCCATTTCTGGTTGTAAGCATATTTCAGTATTTTCCATTAATGAAATGAAGTATTATTTCCGCTGCATCTTTGTGTATATGGTTATCTCTGTAATTTGTTGCGTTCCTTTTTAAATCCGGATCAGTGGTATCAGAGCGGTCTGCTTTTTCTCTGTTTTTCTTTGCATGTCCCCAACAAGGTCGGGATATAAGGAGTTAGGGCTTGAACTGGTTGAACCTTTGCAAGACCAGCCTCGCAAATCCCGACGGCCTCCCATGGCGGATGAGAAGAAAGATGAGGGGGCAGGAGATCCCATCAAAATCTTGCTCGAAGAAGCCCTCGAGCGACAACGGAACGCGATGATGGACAGCTTTGCCCAAATCCTTCAGCGGCTACCCAGAAGAAACGCATCGGCTTCCAGCAGCTACTCTGGAAACGCCACACCCTTTAAGGTACAAGTTAATTTTGAAATCCCCATATTCGAGGGTCAAATAGACGCAGATGTCATAGATAAATGGTTAAATCTGCTAGAGGGTTATTTTTTTGTTCATGAATTTTCGAGTCAGGAAAAGATTGTTTTTGCTCTTCTCAAAGCAGCCCCCCACGTCAAGGACTGGTGGGAAACCTACTGCGAGCAGAAGGATGAAAGTATTGGCTCACTATTTTCAGCCGCACCCACCTGGGATTCGTTCCGGGATGCCATCAAGGAGCAGTACTACCCTGTTGGAAGCTATGAGGACGAATACATAAAGTGACCACGCTGCGACAGGGAAGGGACCAAGACGTGCCGGAGTTCACCAATCTTTTCCATACCCTTCGCACAAAGTTGGGTATCAAGGATTCAGAGCAACATTTGATACTCAAATACCGTGGCTGCCTGCACAAGTACATCCAGGAAGAAATACAATTCCTAAACATCTCCTCGCTCAGCGCCGCATACCGATATGCCTTCAAGGTCGAGCAGAAGTTTAAACAAAAGAAGCGAAACTTTGAATCTGCGAATCCAAAGCAGGGGAAAGGTGCCCCTAAACCACAGAACAAAGGACAAAGCCAAGGCGGGACAACCCAAGACAACCAGCCGAAGCTGCAAGCAAAGAACAGCGCCGCGAAGTCGAGAAAGGACACTGGAAAGTGTTGCGAGTTCCATAAGAGCTCCACTCACAACACAAGTGAGTGTCCGGCCAAGCAGTCACTGGTGGCGGAGCTAAATGTTTCAGAATCAGATGCATGTTCCGACTCTGAGTCAGAACCCGAGAAGGGGAATGAAAAAGGGAAGCAGATCATTGATGCGGATCCCAGCGCCACTGTTGCTACCGCAAAGATCCAGAAAAATGAACCCGAAGATCCAGAGGAGGAGGAGCGTCTCTTCCACTCCCAGATGTGGGTAAAGGGCTCCCCGATACAGTTCATTGTTGATAGCGGGAGTCAAAAGAACCTCATTTCGGCAGAGGTCGTGAAGCGGTTGGGCTTACCGACCACAGCACATCCACAACCATACACCATTGGGTGGCTTCACCAAGGACGAGATCTTCGCGTGAGCCAGCAGTGTCGCCTCCCATACAACATCAAGCCCTTCACGGATGAGGTATTGTGTGACATTGCTCCCCTTGAAGTTTGTGATGTATTACTAGGACAACCATACTTGTGGAAGCGACATGCTGTGTATGAATCAAGGCCCCGTGTTGTTATTATTACATTGGGAAATAAGTTGTTCAGGATACCAGAGGTAGCACCACCTACCGCCATCTCTTTGATTACTGCAAAACAATGCAGTAAGATCATTTCCAAAACCAGGAAATTTGTTTTCCTGATGATACGCCCTCAAGGAAAGAAGAAGACAGTGGCCGCGGCCTCCAGATGGGGTCCCTTTGCACGACAACTACAGATGGACAAGGTTGTGGAGGAGTACGAGGACATCTTCACCTCCCCGGCAGGGGTTCCTCTGCACTGTCAAGTCAAGCACTCCATCGATCTGACCCTAGGTGCGCCGCTACCCAATGGACCAATTTATCGGCGCTCCATTCTGGAGAACGATGAAATCAAGAGGCAGATTCAGGAGCTCCTGCAGAAAGGTCACATCCGTCCGAGTTCATCGCCCTGTGGGAGCCCGATCGTGTTGGTACAGAAGAAGGATGGGACGTGGAGACTCTGTATTGACTATCGGGCGCTGAACAAGATCACTGTCCGTAATAGGTACCCGATCCCGCGGATTGATGACCTCCTAGACCAACTAAAGGGGGCGAAATATTTCAGCAAGATCGATCTGAAGTCAGGATATCACCAGGTACCAATCGAACCCTCTGATGTGTGGAAGACTGCCTTCAAATCCAAGGAGGGCCTCTTCGAATGGTTGGTTATGCCTTTCGGATTGACGAATGCTCCTGCAACCTTCATGAGGCTAATGGATGACATCTTGCGGCCATTCACCAACTCCTTTGTAGTAGTATACTTGGATGACATTCTGATCTTCAGCCAGAGTTGGGAAGAGCACCTCCACCACATCCGACAGGTTCTCCAAACACTGCGGCAACACAAGCTATGTGCCAATTTGGAGAAATGCACTTTGGCATGACCCAGGTTCAGTATTTGGGATACATCATTGATGAACAGGGGGTGCATGTCGATCCAGCCAAGGTCCAAGTCATTCGGGATTGGCCCTCTCCAACCACTCTAACAGAGCTCCGCAACTTTCTAGGTCTTGCCAACTTCTACCGCAGGTTTGTGTTGGGGTTTTCTCATATTTCTTGGCCCTTGAGTCAAGTCACCAAGGGAGGGGCGAAAGCAAAATTCTTTTGGTCTGAATCTCAACAGAAGGCATTCATGGAGTTGAAGGATCGCCTCTGCACGGCACCAGTGCTCGCGTTACCAGATTTACAACAACCATTTGAGGTCGAGACAGATGCCTCTGACTATGCTATTGGGGCAGTCCTTACTCAACATGGACATCCAGTGGCATATCACAGTGAAACACTTTCAGACACAGTCCGGAAGTACCCCACTTATGATAAAGAGATGTATTCCATTGTACAGGCCTGCTGACAATGGAAGCATTACATTTTGGGAAAGGAAACGGTCATCCACACAGACCACCGACCCCTGCAGTTCATACAGACCCAAGGGAAATTGCAGAATGATCGCCATCAGAAGTGGTCTACATACCTGCAACAGTTCCACTTGAATATCAAGTATAAGAAGGGCAGCACCAATAATGTTGCAGATTGCCTCAGTCGACCACCGATCATGGCGTTAACCACCGTGCTCAACTCTTGTGGGCACGAGACTTCTGATTGGCCACTTCTCTACAAAAGCGACCCAGAATTCGGCCACACATACCAACACTCTTGGAGGGTCGGCATGTTCCAGATTTTCACCTCCAGGATGCCCTATTATGCCACCTCGGTCACCTTTGTGTTCCTTCAAGCGAGCGTGCCAAGATGATTTGGGAAGCACACTACAGTCGGGCTGCTGAGCATTTCGGGGTCGAGAAAATAGTGGCAGTACTGCAAAATTATTTCTATTGGCCGAATCTTCGACAGGATGTTGGGAAGTACATCAGATCATGTACTGCCTGTGCCATTGCCAAACCGACCATTAAGAAGCATGGCCTCTATACCCCGTTTCCTACCCCTAGTCGACCTTGGGAATCCATCTCCATGGATTACATGTCAGGCCTTCCTTCCACTAAGCATGGAAATGACTGTGTTTTTGTGGTCGTCGACAGGTTCTCGAAGATGGCCATTATGGTGGCCTGCAAGAAGAATATCACAGCAGAAGCCACTACTAAACTCTTCTTTGAACGAGTGTGGGTGCACTTTGGGATCCCACAGTCTATCATCTCAGATCGGGACAGTCGGTTTCTCAGCACATTTTGGTCCAGTCTCTGGTCAATGCTGGACACCAAACTCACGAAGTCCACAACCTTCCATCCTCAAACTGATGGCCAGACAGAGGTTGTCAATAGGATGATTGTGCACATCCTGCGCATGTATAACTCAAAGCATCCACGCACATGGGACGAGAGCCTCCCCTATGTTCAGCACAACTACAACCGAGCTCTTCACAGCTCCACCGGCCATAGCCCTTTTCAGGTGGGTTTGGGATTCCAGCCACTATGCCCCATTGATGTGGCCATGCCACTTGCAGCTACTCACATAAATTCAACTCATGTCCAGTCCGAAACAGATAAGGCCACCAGCTTCATTGAGCGCATCCAACACAATTGCCAGCAGGTCCATGACATTCTTGAGAAATCAAATGCCAAGTACAAGCAGCGACATGATCAACATCAGGTGCCACACAAGTTTCAGGTGGGCGACAAAGTCTGGTTGCATTTGCAAAAGGAACGCCTTACTGGAGCCTATCGGAAATTGAGACCACTCCGATATGGTCCTTACACCATTAATAAGGCTATGGGAGACAATGCATTTGAGCTCAGCATTCCCCCATTCCTTGGCCTGCACCCAGTGTTCAATGTGGACCGCCTTCGGCCATACTTTCCACCATTGCTAAACACATCCGACATTGCAGAACAACTCAAACCCACAGAATTAAATCCAGATTGCATGGAACAAGCTGCATCTGATCGGATCATGGACACACAGATCAATAACACTCGCCAACAGAATATCCAACTGTATCGAGTTGTCAAAGCAGGCCAACTCCTTCAGCAGGGCAAGTGGCTCACCAGGGAACAAGTTCAGCAAAAGTTTCCTCATCTCATGGAGGAGCTCAACGCAATGGGGACCATTGCTTCCTAAGGGGGGAGGAATGATCCAGGTGGATATTGGTGGCCACCTGCCAAGTCCACCTGGACCCCCACCATTTTTCTTCTCAGCATTTTCAGTTTCCTTAATTGTAGCACAACTTACTATTTTTAGCAGTTTTTCGGGTCCTGAACTTCCGGAGCCGTTTTGAGGCCCTAAACGACGTGTTTTGGGGAATCCGGGGGCAACATGGGTAATGGAACAATGTTGCCCATTCCAACAATGATAGTGCTCGGATAGATCTTTCTAACGAGCTATTGTATGCGTCAAACGGAGATCGTATGCCAAAGTTAAGACCACGGGAAGTTGATGTACCAACTTACCCCAAACGGGGCCCATAGTTTGGCGTTTCATCTTCTAGGGTTAGGTTTTGGAATGTTAAGGGTTTTTCCACTATTTCTCAACAATAAATAGGCCTTCGAGCCTCATTGTAAGACAGTTAAGAGGCATGTAGCCATCACATCTCTTCTTAGAGATAAGCTACCATCGCCCTAGCTGGTTTATTTCCATTTCTGGTTGTAAGCATATTTCAGTATTTTCCATTAATGAAATGAAGTATTATTTCCGCTGCATCTTTGTGTATATGGTTATCTCTGTAATTTGTTGCGTTCCTGTTTAAATCCGGATCAGTCACGTGGCCGAGGCTAAAGCTACGGGTCGGGCCCCTGCTCTATTGTTGGTGGACGTATGGTGGCACGTGCCCAAGGGCAAGCCCCCCACAGGTTGGCCCTTTCCCCAAATAACGCACATATAATGTTTAAATAGGAGTTGTGTCCATAGTCTATTAAGACTCATGGTATGGCGCGTTGGTGGAAGGCTCTACTCGTTTGCTTGGTGGTCGCATGTTCGATCCCTGCTGGACCTTGACCCAAAAATTTGGTGGCTCCAAGGCTAACGGCTGCCACATGGTGGCCTCTGGCTGGGCCACATGTCAACCCGTGTTTGGCCACCAACTAATCAATAAAAATATGCCAAATTACACCCAATCCAAAACTGTCACTTGGCATCATACGATTCGCCGAAGGTTGTTGACTAGTCAAACTACCACATAGACCTGCATAGTCAACGCCATGTCAACAATACGGACTGATGACTGGGATGTCAAATTTTTGCAAAAAATCACCTGTTTGGGAAAGTGAACAAAACATGATTCTGGGAGCATACGGTGTCCGTTTCATGCGAAACAAGTTGCGCCGGATTTAGATGATGAGCACTACACAGTCGTTTAGGTTCCACACCAATCCGACAACTTTAAATTTTGAGTTAAATTTTGAGCACCTGGTCAGTAAAGGGGATCTACAAATACATTGCTCAACCCCAACTAGCTATTATTGAGTGGGAATGGTATAAGAAAATCTGGTCATGGAAGATCCCTCTCAAAATTATCTTCTTTGCTTGGTTGGCTGGATTTTTTTGTCTTTCTAAAATGGGACAATCTATGTTGTTAAGGCTTCAGTGGTCCATGATGTTGCATTTTATGTAAGGATGCCCTGAAGGATGTGACCCACCTTGTACTCAAGTGTCTGGTGGTAGTGTTGATTTGAAGATCTGTAATGTAAATATTGAAGATCAAGCAATCTGGGATTCTATATTTGTGGTTGCTTGTTTCAAAGGTTGGATGAATGGTTATAAAAAAAAATGTACATTGCCTTTCTATATAATGTGGGCAATCGGGAAGTGTTGGAATAGATGCATTTTCTAACAAAAAACTATGGACATCAATTGAACCAATATGAATATTATTTCCCTCTATAATGAGATTGGTCCATGGGTGGGTTAGGGCCCAAGGAGGTGCATCACAATGGTTGACATTTGGAGTTGATAGCCGGTGGGGTTTTTGAACGGGGCCTCAAACTTCAATAAATGTGGGGGTGGTGTAATTATTGTCATAAAGCCCGGATAATACTACCATTTCAGTTGTTTCAGTGGGGTGGTAACCAACATGAGGGCATCATAACACTCTGGGGTGTTTTATATTTTGTTAACTGGTTATATATTAAGGTGTTGGATGCTTATAATGATTCAAAAGACACCATTCAATGGGTTGTAGATGAGGTAGCATTAAATCCACACATGCTTTCTTTTTGGATGCTCAAGATTAAAAATCTGATTGGGATTTTCGATAGGCTATCTTTTGCTCATATATTTTAGGAGAAAAATGGGATCGCAAATGCTTTATCAAAAGCTGGCCTTCATCAACAACTTGGAGAGATCAACTAAGTGCATATATCAATGGCAGTTATCTGGAATTTGGGAAAAGTTTCTATCCTTAAGATAACATGGACATTTCCTTTTATTTTTTGGTTTATTCTTAACAGATGTAACATGCATAATACAAAGTTGGGGTTTACATGTGGATGGTTTGATCTTTTTATTGATATGCGATGTTTATGTAATAGAATTATATTTGTTTAGTAGCCCTTTTGGGATGTATGGACTAATTTGTTACAACATTTGAAGTAATTCTTTCTAAAAAATATGTAAACTGTTTTTTTTCTAATACAAAAATTGTTTTTGTTTTCCTATTGAAAGAAAAGATATATATAATTTATATGCAAAACATGTAATATATTAAATAGATTCCAACTGGAAGGATATGGTGTTTGTGATGTGCTTGTTTATCCTGAGGTCAAAAAATTGTAGATACTTTTGTTTTTTTCGCCTTAGAATTATCCTCGGCGAATAGGTAAGGCATTCTACCATAGTTGGGTCTCATTTTGGGTCTGTCTACACAGTCAAGTGGGTGGTTTTTGTGGGCATGTGGACATTCTGGTGGACTACAAGCCACATTCCTTAGATAATGACTCCATTTGGACTAACTCGGTAGGTTAGTTGGAAGGGATCTCAATTTTTCAACTAGTTGGCGTTATGTCCAAGATCATGTCAATGCCATAATCGACTTGGGTTTGTGGAGATTTCCCTAGGCATTGGTTTGCTTCCAATAGTGGCGTCAACGATAGTTTTTCGGTCTTCGGCCCAATGGTTCATGATCAATAGGTTTTCAACAGAACCCTTATCCTTTTGTCTCTTCGATATCTACATTGGCTCTGGGGCACAATTGTTAAGGACATTTGGAGGGTTTCAGGACACTGGATCCAACATATGTTGGGGTTTCAACACTCTCTTAGTGCAGACCTCTCTGCTACTCCTTGGATTGCATTCTCATTCTCTACTATGTTGTGTTATTTCCTCTGCTCACTTTAGCCCAACAATTTTCTCTGATGAGGTTTCTGCCAGCTCTAGATAACAGAAATGCAAAAACATTTAGGTGTTGTCTTGTTTGCAATCGAGTCATCTATTGTTCTCTAGGTAACTGTTAATTCTTTCTCTGCCATTGAGTTTTCCTTGCACACATGCTTGTTCTCTAGTGGACAGAGATCATAGCTTTCAACGTGAGTAACCATCTTCGAGATCGGTTTAGTGGGGCAGTGAGTGAGGCAGCGGAGTGGCGAGTGAGGGAGAGATCTCTCACAGTGGCTTGTTGTCTCTATTTTCCTATTGTCGATCTAGCTCGTGGATTCAGTGGACTTTGTTGGTGGAGGTGAAGCAACTACGGGTAGTCATCGGTCTACTAGATCATTGCAATAGGAGTATCCATGCATGCATGCTTGTTCTCTATTGGATAGAGATCGAAGCTTTCAGCATGAGCAATCATCTTCAAGATTGGTTCAACAGAGCAGCGGACCGAGAAGCTGTGTTCCGGGGTTCCAGGGAGTGGGCACGTGGTCATGAAGCTTCTTACAAGACCTCTGATGGACTTAGAAATGGACGTCAATCAAATCTTTAAAATATTGTCAAAGCCCCTAGATTTCCCTGAACTCGCAAAAATCATGGTTGGGGGTCAAGGGGTATAGCTTGAAACTGGATTCCTTGGAGTCGATATAGCCATGGAGTCAGATTTCTCATTCTGGGCAACCTAGGTAAAACAAATGTTGCGAAAAATTGAATTTCTAAAAACTGAAAACAACAAGCTTTGTTCATAAATACATGAAAGCAAGGAGCAAGAAATTCTCCATCCTCCAAATGATGTGTTGCATGCATAAATTATCGACCTTAAAAGAAAGCAGGAATAAATCCAATCCCAACAAGCCACCTTCAAACAAGAAACTAAGGCACACATCAATTCTTGGGCACAAGTGGTTCGGGGGAAGGATAAAACTCCTACTCCTCTTGTAGTGGTTGAGGAAATGGTGCAAGAAAAACTCATGGAAGAAAGCACCAGATGGGCAAGAGATTGAATCTCAAAGTGAGAGGTCTCCCCTTACCTCATCCCTCTCTGGATCTTATCCAAGTGGGGGATAGGTTCCTTCGAGAGAACCTTAGCCTCCCTAATATAGCTCTGGACGAAAACTGACTGGGCTACGACTTTACTCTCTTCCTCGGGTTTTGGACTACATATGAACGAGTATGAGCCCTCGGGATTAAGCAGAAGTTTTTGTCTCTTCCCAGCATGATTTTCTTGGATGAGGACCTCACCATAGCATAGGTTATGGATCTTAAATAATCCAGAGAGCAGGTTATGGTAGTGTGGCAGACGGGGAAATGGGTAGTTATCAGGAATCTCCACTCATTCATTCGATACTCCTTCCCACTTGGGTGAGGACCCCGAACTGGAGGTTCCAAATGATGGGCCCGCTTGGGGAGACGACAAGGTGCAAGGATTTCTATCCGTTGTTGGAATAGAAATGGATCTTTCTGGTCATATTTAGGACTCTTGTACGCCTCTCTCGAATCATCAGACATCCTCTTCGTGACCAAGAATCATGCGAGCCATGTTCGACCTCTCCTCGATATTGCAAGTTACCATTGGTTCTCAGTTTGCAGGCATGATATGAGGAGCTCGGGAAGGATTAGAGGATCAGGTGGAGTTGCTTGTTTGGATAGCGACTCACTCCAAAACATGGTATCTTTGGTATCCAAAGATGAGTTTGCCAGGTTTATGTGGATTCAGATTAGCATTGAAGTCTCTCCTCTGATGGACATCTATATTGCAGTTTGTTATTTTCCCACAACCTCTTCACCATTTGTCATCCCTAATGGCTCAAATGGGGACCCCTTTATAGACTTGTACAACGGCATCACCCAATAATATGTTGATGGGGAAGTCATCATCCTAGGTGACTTCAATGATCGTACTAGAGATCTCCAAATTCCTCTCCACGATCGATCAAAGGATGTGTTTTATACCCAGGGGATAGATCCAGATTTAGTAAGGCTTCATCGAATGTCAGAGGATGCTCTGGGACCCACTACAGTTTATGGTAAGCATCTATTGAAGTTGGGGGAATCCCAGAAGTTATTGATTTTAAATGGTCTCCCTTGTCTCCCATACTCCCTCTTTTTCACATGCCTGCCACATGGTGGGGGTGCAAGTGTAGTTGAGTATGTCCTCACTAACCAACACTCACTCTCTTTTATTCACCATATCTCAGTCTCTCCCACCCCCCTTATCAATCATGCACTTCTTTCCTTCTCTCTCTGGTTTGGGCCTCCACTTCCACCCCATCCTTCCCCTCGGGGCCCACCCCAAACCACCTT
This sequence comes from Pinus tabuliformis, assembly GCA_031772625.1. Lineage (NCBI taxonomy): Eukaryota > Viridiplantae > Streptophyta > Pinopsida > Pinales > Pinaceae > Pinus > Pinus tabuliformis. Next base: position 715,213,715 of record CM062815.1, read on the forward strand.
TCGATTTGATGAAGTAAAACCTGACATCTTATCATATACCCTATGCAAGATGCTCCCATCGGAGATCCAATTCTTCTTACTTGATTATGCTTCCACTAAGTACACCTGTATTTCATCTTCCATTTGGGAAGCAACACTCAAATCCTTCACCCACTCCACTCGTTCCACTTCCATCTCCCTCAAAGTTGGATCTTGCCCCATGAACAAATGGTATGATGACGATTTCAAGACTCTAAATCGAGAACTTTGATATGCTTTCACCCACTCTCAACCCTTCTACTCCAACCTCAAAGCTTCTTATCACTGGCTCCTCCATCGCAAGGAACGACTCTTTGTCTCTCGTAGAAGACGAGAAATTTTTGCTCTCCTTACCCACTCCCTTATACAATTTTGGTGTACCATACCTCCCCGACGCTCCCCTCTTCCATTTGACCTTGACCCTACATCCATGTTCTCTCACACTTCCAACCTTCATGATATTCCTGGGCAGGCTCAAATTCATGTTACCTCCCCACCCTATTCTTGTTACCTATTCTTAGACAGAGATATTAGAGAGGCCATTTGGTTGATGAATGGCAACAAAGCAGCCGATGAGGAAGCCTACCAAGAAGAGTTCTTTAAGCACGGTTCGCGTGTGTTGGTTAAATACTTGGTTGATCTCTTCAACCATGTAGTTTGTGAAGGTTTTCCACCGGCATGGTCACACCACATCATCCATCTAATCCAAAAATCAGGTTCCAACTCAAATCCTAATAACTACAAAATGATCATGGTGGGCCACACATTCTCAAAGTTGTATGCTACTGTCATACATAGGAAACTCTCCAATGACCTTGAGCAAAGATAACTCAGAGCTAGGCGACATGCATGTTTTCGACCAGTTCATCAGACTATTGACCACATCTTCACCCTTTACGTCGTGATTGAGGAGACATGACACTGCTCTTTGAAAGTCTATTGTTGTTTCGTATATTTTTGGAAAGCTTTTGACTCTGTTCCAAGGGAAGCCTTACTCTAGAGACTCAGATATATTGGCATCTTTATGACCCTATTGACAGTTATTATGCACCTATATGAGTCAATCCTTGGTTGTCTTCGTATGGCTCATGGGATGTATGATTTCATCCGAAGCACTATTAGGGTTAAACAGGGTTGTCCACTATCCCCTACCCTGTTTGGGATCTATATTGATGAGTTGGAGGCATTTCTACACGAGTGTATCCAAGACACCGATGGTTTCCTTCTTCACCAGGTTCTGATATCTATCTAATATTTGTTGACGATGTGGTCCTCCTCTCCTTATCCCCAGAAGGATTACAAGGGAAGTTGGATACGTTAGCTCTGTTTTGTGATCTTCGACAATTGACGGTCAATCGGGGTAAAACCAAGGTTATGATCTTCAATGGGGTGAATAAAACTTCAGACCTTCACTTCCTATTCAGAGGGGAGGAGGTTGAGATCACCAAAACATATACTTACTTGGGGGTGCAATTCTCGGGTCCACGCTTCAGTTTGCAACTAGTGCTTCAACCTCAGATAAACAAAGGATATGGATCCTTAGCCATTCTCGAGAGGTTGTGCTTCCGACGTCACTTCTAGGAGATCTCATCCAAAATGAGCCTCATGGAGGCCTTGATCCATCCCACTATTCTATATGGCTCAAATATTTGGGGACTGCCTTTACTTGAGTCAGATTGGGCTTCAGCTGAGAGAGTCCAGATTCTTCTTCTCCACTACATCATTAGATACAAATAGATAATACCTCATTAAATCATCCTTATAGAGTTTGGAGATCAACCCTTTTGGCTTGAGACAGTGTTCATATTAGTTTCATTCTTGCATTGTGTTAGGGGCTTTGTAGACTTGATAAAGAGTAGGGATTGATACCCTTACTTGGCATATTGTTGGTCTAAGACTATTTCCTGTTCTACTCCCTTGGGTCGGGCCAAATGTTGGTTTACAGAAGTTCCAGATCTCTCAGAGTCAGTGGGCATTCAATTGGATCATCTCTTCCCTTTCTCATATTCCTTAGATTCTCCTAGTCACCTTTTACCTACTAGACAAGAGTTGAACAAGATCATTAGGGGGGGCATCTACATGCAGTTCGTCCAGATCACCTGGGTCAATCCTCTTGGGGGGGGGGTTGCGCCCAAAGATGGCCTTCTATGTTGAGCACTTCTTGGAGCTAAGAGACGGGCTCATTGTTTGACCCCAATATACGTTTCACCACTAGATCCATGCTCTACACATTTCTCTAGGTCAGTTCAAAGTAGGTTCTCATAGACTTCGAGTAGAGACAAACCAACAAATAGAGAGACCAAACAAAATCTGTCAGGTATGTCATTTACAGGAAGTGGAGACCGAGGTGCACTTCATGTTTGGATATCTTGTCTACTATGAGATAAGAGGAAGGTTATATTGCTTGTTTAGAGATTCTCATACCCTCGCCAAACTTTTCAGGTATCCTGATCAGAGATGTTTGCCCCTATATATGCAGGAGGCTCTAAGGTTTCGAACACATATTCTTCAGCCTCCCATCAGACCAGACCCCACACAGAGGATCACGACATTATTTTAGGGCACTACCTTCAGACAAGGGCACCAAGAGACCCATTGATACCAGTACATATCTAGACTCTAGATTAGTGAGGATATGTGGGACTTCACCCTGCGAGATGAGATCTCAGCAATAGATCTATCTCAAATCCGTTCCTAGGAGACATAATAGGTCTTCTAGACCTTAGCAGCGTGTGAACTTACCCAGGCAATGATTTAGTGGACATTCTGCACTTTCCACCAGCGCTTCATCGGGCCAACAAACTTTGTTCAATTTCCTTCAATGTTCTTCATTCAGCCTCAGATGTTAGGAGAGATGGGTTTGATCCTCAGACCCATTAACTCCTGGATCTTCTCCACCAGGGAATTTCATGCATTGTATCTTTTATGTTCATGCATTGTATCTTTTATACTTCATGCATTGTATCTTTTATAGGAGACTCTTTGGTTCTTTCGCATTGTACATACATCATTGTACTCAACAGTCCCTTTGACCTACTTTGTGGCCAATAGTTGGACATAAATAAAATTATCTTATCTTATCTTATTTATCAATCTAAGGGACTCGAGGATTTGGTTTGCAATTCTGGCATGCTCCAGGTGGAAACCTGCAGACAAAAGTAGATGAGGGTGTGGTGTCTAGTGCACAGGGGATAGAGTCGTCACAAATTGTGCTCACAACAAATGGAGGGTTGGTGGAGGAAGTGAGTAAGGGTTTGAATCAAGCCTGTGTAAAAGGAGGGGAGCATTTTGAATGACCTCAATGGGAAGAGATCCCTGGGTGTGAGGCGGAAAAGGAGGAACAACCACATCAAAACAAGGGAGCGATTGTAGGAACACAGACATGTGAAGCGATTGGAGCGAGGAGGAAGAGAAAGACGGGAAAGTGCATTCATACCAGACCAAACCCCCTGAGCATGGTACCCAGTGAAGATGTTATGTTGGATGAAACCATGGAGATGACGAAGAAGGTCATGGTGGGTTGCACTAAAGGGAAAATATATAAGGTAGAGGTTCTAAATACCTGGATTTCCCAAACTTGGGCTAATACTCCTACAAGGGTTACTGAAGTATGTGTTCTGGTAAGGGGTTGGTTTATGTTTCATTTTGAATCTTCTGAGGTGGCAGATTGAGCCCTGGGGAGACACTAGACAATTGACTTGTCCCCGGTGGTGCTGAAGAGGTGGTCTCCCCTATTTTACGCTCAGAAGGAAAGGCTAGAAATTATGCATGTGTGGGTCAAAATGTCTGCACTGCCATTCTAGCTATGGACAATGGATGTCTTTTGCATGACTGGTAACATTCTTAGGGAATTTTTGGAAGCATATATGTCTTTTACTGAGACAAAAATTTAGAATATGGCCAAGATATTGGTAAATGTAGACCTAAGGAGGGATTCTATGAGGAATTAACCATAACTTATCAGGGTCACTCTATTTTTCTGCAACTTTATTATGATGGACTCCCATTTCGACGTTAGTGTTTCCATTGACAACGCCATATGGTGAGGGACTGCCCTCTGGCCTTTAGATCCAAAAGGGGGTGGAGAGGTTCGAGCTCATACTCTAGCATTGAATATAATTTGGGCAGTCAAGGGATGACTTTGTATGACACTACCTCTTTGGAGCTGATGTTGTCCATCGCACTAGTGGAAGCGACAAATGCATCAAATCTGACTAGTATTCCTAGGGTCGCAACGGAAGAGGATTTGGTAGTTGTACAATCTTAGGCGAGGGACATATCTTAAGTGGGTAACACATTTTATTTAGCTTCTTTCTATGTTTCTAGTTTCATTGATTCTCTATGTTTAATGACATTGGTGACTAGCCCTTCCAGAGCTCCTTTATCTAATTTTGTCTCTCTCTTTCCCACACTTTTTGTCCCTTATCCTCGACATCACCCTCTTGTCCCTCTTCAAAGCCCATAATTGTGCCCCTGTCAAAATTTTCTCATGAATCCCGCTATAAATTTTGGCCTTGACAATCTAAAGGGGATTTATAAGGGGCTGTGGGGGGACTTGAGTCGATGTCTCCCATAGTTAATAAATTATCTCAAGGTCGTAAATCTCATATTTCAAAAGAAAAACTAAAGACAAAAATTGACATCACCGAAGATTGTCGACTTTCACTCAATGGAGCATTTAGAGCAGCACAGGCCCTTATGATTGTTCTATGATGATATTGTTAACTTTAAACTGTAGGGGATTGGCTAGTTCCAGGAAAACATTGGTCTTGAAAAAGAATTTTGAAGGTGGAGCACCTCGATATTTTACTACTTCAAGAGACTTTAGGTGAAGGGGATAGGATTATAGACATTTAGCAAAGCTCTCCCCTGGGGGTCATTTTGTGCCCTTGATGCAAGAGGTCACTCAGGTGGTCTTGTGCTTGCTCTAAACCAGAAGTCCATAAAGCTCCTTTGGCACTTGGGGATCAAAGTAGGTATTGGGGGCGGACATATTCTCCTTTGAGCTTGGTATGGAGGTATCCATTGTTAACATTTATGGTCCAAATCATGAGCATGCTCCTTTCTGGGATAGACATCTTAACATATATTTCATGAAGAAGTCACATTTGATTGTGGGAGGGGACTTGAACTTCTCTTTGGGGGCCAATGATGTTTGGGGCCATTCATCCCTCCTAAATCAATTGGCAAAATATTTCATTAAGAAATTAGTAGAAAGCAGACAAGTCGAGGTTAATCTGATTAAATCGCTGCCAGCTTGGAGGAATAGGAGTTCTAGGGATGCCAGGGTGGCCAAATGCTTGGATCGATTCTTAATAGCTGAGGAGCTCATGGATTGACTATCATTTTTTCTCCAATGGGTAGGCTATAATGGACAATCATATCACCATCTAGTTCTTCTAGAGATCAAAGGGGGGTCCAAGAAGCTTGGTAGCCCGTTCAAATTCAATCCCTTGTGGTTAGTAGACGAGGCTTACAAGAAACTAGTGGTTGACACATGGATTCCATGTGACCACGGTTTAGACATGTCGTATGCATAACAATTTGCAAAGAATATGAAGCAAGTGAAGAAGGAAACTATGCAGTGGGCACACCATAAGAGAATTAGGGATGGGGATACGTTGAAGCCTATTGAGGAAGAACTGGAAAGAAGGGAGCATTAGGATGGTGGTGGATATACATAGGGCTCTAACAAAAATAGTATTTTGGAATTGCAAGTTATTAGAAGGAGGTTTTAGGATGAGAAAGAAGAACAATGGAGACAAAAAAGTAGGGTTGTTTGGTTGAAGAGTGGGGATGAAAACACGAAATTATTTCATAACTACGCAAAGGGAAGGAAGAGTTGTAATACAATATGGGCCATAAACCGGCCTAAGGAGGCATGCATAGACGTTCGAAGAGTTGGTTGCTTTGGGATATGACCATTTTAATAATTTATATATGGCCCCTCGAGAGGCCACTATAGCTAAAGTCATTTAGTTGGTAGGTTTCTTCCATAGATACATGGATGAGGAGGACAATTTGATCCTTATGGCACCTGTTATGGATGGGGAACTACAAGTTGTTCTTAGGGGCATGCAGAAGGACAAAAGACCAAGTATAGATGGTTGGGCTATGTAGAAATTATGGTGTAGATTTGCAATTGTTCATGAAGGTTTAATCAAAATCACAAGACACAAACATACTATATTGCTCTGCGGAATGCAATTCACAACTTAGAATATCAGTCACAAACATGCAATGAGAAATAACACAAATGTGCACAATATTTTTTCTAGGGGAAATAAATTTGCTAAAAACCCCTTGCCTACTTGCATTCATCTTATGAATAGAGATGTATTACAATTGCTTTGCTCAACTGATCACAACTTGCAAGTGAATAACCTATCTCTCTGCTCACCGAGAAGCTTTGACCTAGACTTAGTCAATTTTTGCCTCTGCTTGAGCTCTTATTTCCTTGCGTAATTCCTTGAGAAATTAAGACCGTATTATTTAAGAATTTCTCCAAAATGGACTGTGCAATTCCCAAAGTTGATCATCGGACTGCATGCAATACCTGTACACTCAAGAATAGTCTACAACTGATGTTACACGGCCTTGGAATCTCCACCATAGTTGGGGAACTCGAATTTTCTGCATGCATTAGCTATTTTGGGTTGATTGATGAGTTAATTGGATGATCACTGAGTTTGACTGAAGTCCCATTGCACAACTGACCTTACACTAGTTCCTCCAATAGTTGGAACTAGTTTAACTGAAAATAACCTGAAATAATTAACCTTGATTGCTACAAATTAGAAATCGCACATGCTTAACTAAACTCTAACTTGAATTTATTGAGTAAACTAGGTGAAAGAAGCCATGTCACGCAAGTTAACTACATCCAAGTTGTCTGCGAATCTGGAAATTTGAATTTTCTCAATTTAATCAAGGCAAAATCAAATTGAGAATTTCTTGCTGCATTTTTCAACGCTCCCTCTTAGCAAGAAAGGGATTATCAACCACCCCTATCTTACACCAGTGGAACTCGAACTTCCCTCTTGACAAGGCCTTTGTCAAAATGTCAGCATCTTGTTCCTCTGTCGGAATGTATTGTAGCAATATTATCCACCTTTGCACATAGTCTCGTAAATGGTGATACTAAATATCTATATGCTTGGATCGATCATGAAATACATGATTATCAGAGAGCTTAATGCAATTCTGGTTATCACAATAGATCACAATTGGATCCATCATTTGACTAAATAATCCCACAAGTATCTTTCTCATCCAGATTGTTTCACATGTTGCTTGAATTGCAACAATGTATTATGCTTTTGTCGAGCTGAGTGTCACAAAGCTTTGTTTCTTGTTTTACCAGAAAACAACAGTGGAACTGTTGTGGCCAGCAACAACCCCCCTTCTTATTTAGTTTTATCACTAATACTAAATAAGTGGGAACCCTTATCCATAAACTTAAAAAAATAAATTAGGACATGTATTCCCTTTTTGAATAAATCTTACTATCATAAACTTAGGAGAATACCCGAAAATCTAAAAAGACTTAAGTTTTATGATAAGTTCGAACAAAATTGTTCTCTCAATAAAAAGTGTCACATCGCAAAAAGGTAATGGGTGCCATCCTACAAACAGAATCCTAAGATTGCGAAATCACGATGCGAAATCACGCGCTGAAGACACTCATCGCATCGCATGCCTCAAATATCACTTAAGATGAAATACCTCAAACCGCTGATATGCGATGGCGCGTCTCGCAAATCGCATTTCATAGAAAACATATGGTAATGGATGATTGCCACATGCAACGGATCTGCGATATTGCGATTTGCAATATTGTGAAGCAAATCGCAAAATCGCCTTATCACAAATCTGTTGGCTCATCGTTCGAAAAAGCTTTTCCATAAACCGATGCCCAGTTATGCGCATTAATGTTAATTTAATGAGTTAGTTGGTAATCATTAATGAAATATGGTTTTGATCTGATTGAAGGGCCATTTCACGTAAGGTGATATATTTTATATGATTTCAGCATTTAAAGCTTTCCCATCACCTTTTTCTTATCATTACTCTTTCCTCATTTGCAAATTGCAGGAACGAAAAGCAAAGAGGTATACATAGCAGTGTTCAGAATATTATGGGAAAGAAGGGAAAAGCTCTGAGTTCTGAAGACAAAGAAATGACGCCCTTATACATAGACCCCACCTGTAACAGAGATGCCGACGTTAATACTTGGGAAGGCATGCACAGTCTACGGAAGAAAATCCCAGAGTAATGGAGGTTACAGCTACTGCAGACTCACGCGGGTTGTCTGAGGCGTTAATTACAGAACTAGCATGCTCGTTCTTGCATTGGATAGCGGCGAGGCCCAAGATTCTTCCATACACGGACATGGTCAAATGGTTATTAGATAGTGCTGAGATAATAGACCGACAGTTTAAGACTAAGAGCCAAGAACTCATGGAGTCATTCTTTCCACAAAATTTAAGGTTTACATCTTCTAACAAAAAGTGCGCAAGAGGCAAAAAATAGCACCAAGGAAGCCCGGATCGAGAAATGGAGGCAGTTTCCGATGTGCGATTAGCACTAGGCACCAGGAAAAACCTCTTGAGAAGGAAAGCCTCTAATCACTCAGTCGCCTGTAAGCCCAGAAAATTGTAGAAAAAAGTGCTAAAGGCGAAAGGCAAAACCCGAGCTCTAAAAACCAGTGGTATTTATCAGGGATATCCTCAAGTGGTATGTAAATTTCTACCAAATGTATAGCATCTACAGACAAGCTGGAGACAAAAGGCTCAAGAAAGGGTAGAGTCCATCAAAAGGTTAACCAAGTTAAATTGGGATTCTTACTGGCAGTACTTGGTTAAACCACACAGTCAATGCATGACTCTCAAATGTATCACTAACTCTGCCGAGAAGATGGCGCCAACACTTGCCGATTCCGTTTTCGCAGGACAACTAAAGTCGGAGGTCGGCCAGCCAACTCTCCTCAAGCCAATGCTGGATGCTTGTGACTACAAGGAATAGATACATAGATAGTTAATTTCCAGTTTTAGTTTTAGATTCAATTTTAGTTTTAGTTTTGCTTTATTTCTGCCTGAAATGAGGATGGTCATTTAAACCGCTTCCTACATTTTTGTAATAAACTATTTTTAGATTTATCTAGTAGTATTTGAACCCTTCTCATGCATTTAGAGAAGGGTCCTGAAATTTGTCAAAAACTTGTCCTCATAAAATGCACTTTTGCACCCTCCGAGGAGGTTTTTGATGAATGAATGGAATAGGATTTATTGACATCTATGTTTAATATCTGCTACTGAAATTGCACTTTTTTACTCTTAGTAGATGTTGAATTAAGAAGAGATAAATCATTATTGCTGGAGCTCATGAGTAGAACTCATTATAAATGGTACTTTTATCTCTTAACGATTACTGCTTATGTGTTAAGGTGATATTCATGTTCAGTTATTTATGTATGAATGCTTGAATGCTTGAGTTATCATTTGGTACTTCTGTAACCATTTATTTATGCTTAATATATGAGTGACTTATTATGCAATATGTTTTTCACAATTGTTTCGTCTAACTTTTTATACGAAACGGTTTATCTTTATTGAATTCTTTTCTCATAGCAATTGAATGATCTTTATTACCAATTTCCATTAGAAATTATTTTAGATCGCATAACTGAAAGATTAAATCTCGGGTTAGTTTTAGAATTAGATATTTCTATTCATTAGAATACAATTGCATGTTGTTAAATTAGATTTAGAATAAAAGCATTTTACTTAGAAATTATTAGGAAGGAAATATCAATTCTCAACACACACACATAAATTGGGAAACTGGTCCCATATCCCCAGTCGGACCCACTATACCAAACGGAAAAGGAGCTGCTAACCAAGGTCCGGACCGGGTGGGTATCCCCCTTGTTGTAGACTCGATTTTCGGGGCTTCAACATATTTGGCGCTAGAAGGAGGGCCCTGAATTGTGAATGGCAAGTAAATCTAAATCTAAATACCATTCTGAGAGTAAATCGCCCTCACCATCTCCCCCGACTTCTCCATCGCATTTAGAATCTTTAAATCTTGAGTGAGAAGTTGATAAAACAACAACCACTGCCACAAACCCAAACATTTCAGAGAAATCTACTATTGAACCTCCTGAAGTTGAATATTTGATCCATAAACTTCAACGATTTTCTATATCACCCAAAAAATCTGAAAAATCTCAAGGTAGTGTGACTTCGCAATATAACCCTTCTCATCCCCTTACCAGATTGCAGAGTGAAAAGTTTGGTATCGAACCAACTGAATTACCTCTACCTACAAGGAAAAGAGCAAGGAAATCACCTAAAGGGTCTGATAGTGAGACTCTTTCGTCATCATCATCCATCTCAACCTCTCCACCGCGAAGTCAACCATCCAACCCTCCACTTCAAATTATTGTCCACCAGACCACTGTAACTTCAACTTCTACTTCTCAATCATCTGGAACAATAATATCCTCATTTTCCCAACCGCAAGGATCATCTTTTGCGCTTTCCTCTATTAGTAGTTCAACGATGGTCCAAACTCCATGGAATAACCCAGGGGCAGTATTAATGCCTGCGACTTTAAGTCAAATACTGGCCCATCCTGAAAAATGGCTGCCTAAGTTTAATTTTGAAGCAGGGATACTAGCAGAAGAACACATAAACAACTTTATGTTATCTATAAATCTCAATGGGGTTACTAATGAAGATGCTGTCGTTCGGCTCTTTCCTTACACTTTGCAAGGAGCAGCTAGATCATGGTATTTCTCATTACCATCTGGATCTATCACTAGTTGGGATATTTTCCAAGAACAATTCTTGACTAAGTTCGGTGATGACACGTCTACTGCGACACTGATCAATGACTTGTCTAACCTTAGGGCTAAATCAAGGGAACCTATCAAAGATTTTAACTCGCATTTCAATAAACGTTTGAATAAAATTCCTACCGCCTCCAAGCCTAGCGAAGAAGTTTGAAGTGAATGGTACATATCTGCTCTACCATCAAACATAGCAATCTTCGTTGATAGAGCTAACAAAACAACTTTAGCTGACAATATGAAGGAAGAAATAGCGGTAGAGAAACGTATCATAGCCTTAGAAAAGAAAAACGCCGTTGATGAATGAAAATCTAAGAAGGTTACTTTTAAAGAAGATCCAAAGAAAAAACAATCCAAAGACCCATTTGATTTAGAAGGATTGCAGAAAGTTTTGAAAACCATGTCTAACGAAATGGTTGACATTAAGAAACAAGTAGCAGAGACCTCTTCTAAAAAGCCTTACAAGCCTTATAGAAGAAATCCTTCAACTGATTCAAAGCCTCCCAATGCTATCACAAATGCTGAATCAGAAGAAGAAGAAGAGGAAATTTCCAACGAGGAGCCTACTGATGAAGAAGAAGTTGTAGAGGTACAGGGAATGTGGGATTTCATCCTCCCAAATGAAGAAGATCAAGAGGCATCACCAGTCAATACTAGAAGTAGAAATCAACTTGATCCTCCACAACCTACTCCTAAGCCAAAGAGTGCAAGCTCAATGTCTAAGGATAAAGTCGTAGGTAAGAAAATGTCACCCAAAGCGACTCAAACAAGCCCAGTCCAAATAGATTCACCAACTCCATCTAAAACATTGATTGTTTCTGATGAAATGGAGTATAATATCATAGAAGACATGAAGAAGACTAGGGCTAACATTACTTTTTATGAATTGAGCAAGTTAAAACATCAACAAAAGCTACTTTTGAAAGAGTTACATGCAATACTAGTTGCACCTCTGCCTACCGCTGTAATCTCACAAGCTTCTCACGAGATGGGAAGACCTCCAATTAATGTGACTAGTAAAGTTGATCCAAACGACATCGCTCTAATTGGAGGAAGGTCAAGATCTCATACTCCCCCATTTCTTCTTACTTATGAAGTTTTCAACAAAAAATTGCATAATTGTTTAGTTGATTTAGGAGCTTCATCTAATATCTTACCTAAATCAATATGTGCAAAGTTGAACGTTCAACCTCAAAAATCTGCAGTACGCATAGTTCAGCTGGACCGGTCACAAGTTGAAGTGATCGGTGAACTAAATTAGGTTACCATAAGGCTGTCATCTAATCCAAAGGTATGTCAAGTTATTGATATTTTAGTTGCAGACATTCCATAATTTTATGGCTTAATTCTTAGCAGAGATTGGTCTGAAAAGCTTCATGGATATTTTGCAATCGACTAGTCGCATATGTGGCTCCCTTACAATGGTAAACCAAATCAAATAAAGGTTGAGTGAGAAAGGCATCAAAAATACATAGTAATAGAATTGGAAGGAGAAAATGAACCTGTAGCATACAACACCAATATAATTGGCAACTATTCTGTTGACTCTTTCTTAAGAAATTTTAATGCTCATACTTTGCCTTACTTAGAACATTTTGTTTTATCTCGAGTAGAAAACTTTTCTCAAACAGATAGTTCTAAATGTGTTAATTTTATAGATAATCCTGTAAATAAATCTTTATTTTGGAAGTTATTTTTTGACGGTTCTAAGTCTAACGATGGAGCAGGAGCAGGATGCGTATTAGTTAGTCCAGAGGGAAACAAAACTATGCTAACTTGTAGACTCGAGTTCGATTGCACCAATAATACTGCAGAATACGAGGCTTTAGTCCAAGGATTATACAAAGCAATCGGATTAGATATCAAGTATCTACAAGTCTTTGGAGATTCTGAAATTGTAATTAGACAAGTACGAAATACTATACATTGTCTATCAGGTCATTTAAAACATTATCAATCTTTAGTACAAGATCTGACTGAACATTTTATAGCATTCAATATTTCATCAATTCCCAAACTCCAAAATGCTAGTGCTGACCTCTTGGAAAACATAGCTTCCAAGCTCATTCCCTCAGAAGACTATAGCCCGGATAGATTCTCAATTGAATTGATCTTTAGACCCTCGATTCCTGATAACATTACCAATTGGAGAATTTTCAACGATGATCCTGATATTGTAAGCTTCCTCACATTAGAGGGATCTTACACTAATCAGATTATAGATGAAGACCAACATGAAAAACAGTTGCAACAAGATAGCACTAATAATGATATGCCAAAATCAGTAGTCAAATTGGAAGACCTATATGATTTGAAAGACCGATTCAAAAGATCTACCAATTCAAAACTTCAAAGTTCAACTTTGAACTATGAATTAGTAAATCTAGGAACTGATACCAAGTCGCAGAATATCAATCTAGGTCTTGGCTTAGCCCCTGAAGAAGGATTAGCGTACGTTTGTCTCCTGAAACAATGTAAAAGTGTCTTTGCCTGGAACTATGATGAACTTAAGACTTACGACACTTCTATCATTCAACATACTATCCCAATGATAAACAATGAAAAACCTGTCCAGCAAAAGCTGAGAAAAATCCACCCTAATTTGGAAAATCAAATTAAGTCTGAGCTCAATAAATTATTGAAAGCCAAAATCATTTTTCCCGTTCAACATTCTAGATATGTCTCCAATATGGTTCCTGTTAGAAAGAAAAACAGAGACATTAGAATTTGCATTAACTTTCGAAATCTTAACAAAGCCTGCCAAAAAGATAATTTTCCTTTGCCTCCCATGGAGCAAATATTACAAGCAGTTGCAGGATCAGAATTAATGTCCTTTTTGGATGGTTTCTCCGGCTACAACCAAGTTTTGGTCCACCCTGATGATCAATTAAAGACCACATTCAGAACCAAATGGGGTACTTATGCATATCAAAAGATGCCTTTTGGTCTGATCAACGTTGGCGCCACATTTCAAAGGGCCATGGACATCGCATTTAAGGGATTAGTAAACAAATCAGTAGTAATCTACTTGGATGATATAACTGTATATTCCAAAAAATGAGGTAATCATCTCAGAGATTTGAAACAGATCTTCCAACGTTGCCAAAGGTATGGAATTTCACTTAATCCAAAAAAGTCCTTTTTTGCATTAAGTGAAGGAAAACTTCTTGGATTTATAGTGTCAAAATCTGGAATCCATATTGATCTTGACAGAATCAAGGAGATTTCCGAAATACCCTTACCTCACAACAAGAAAGCTATGCAATCCTTCCTTGGCCAGATTAATTTTGTAAAGAGATTTGTTCCAGACTTTTCAAGGATCGTATCTCCCTTACAAGCAATGATTAAAAATAATTCAATCTTTAAATGGGGCCAAGAAGAATATGAAGCATTCAATCTGATTAAACAAGTGATTGTAAACGCCCCATATTTAGCCACTCCAAATTTCTCCAATCCTTTCATTTTGTATACATTTGCCTCTGATAGATCATATGCTGCAATACTCACTCAAGCAAATCAAGATAAGGCGGAAGCCCCAATTGCCTTTTTCAGTTCAAATCTACAAGGGGCCGAATTAAATTATTTTGACGTCGAGAAGCAAGCTTATGCTATTTTCAAAGCGATCAAACATTTCAGACCCTTCCTACTTAAAACCCATACAAAAATCATAGTGCCGTTTCCAGCGGTAAGAAATCTCTTAGTATAGAAAGATGTGGGTGAAAAGAGAGCAAATTGGGTTACTGCCTTACAAGAATACGACACTGAAATTAAACCAACAAATATTGTAAAAGGTCAAGGCTTTTGTAAAATGCTAGCTGGAGCATCGCTTATTTCCGAAATACCGTCTTCAGAAGTACAAATGTATGAGGTAAGCCTAAACGATATTGAATCATTATACGCTGATATCATATTTTATCTAAAGAACGGATATGCTCCTTCAAACCTAGATTATACAAAGAAAAGAGCCCTAAGGTTGAAGGCTAAGCAATATCAACTCGTAAATGATGTACTTTTTAGGATGAATTATGATTCTGTTCTCCTTTGATGTCTCGAGAAATCTGAAGTTGAAAAGGTGTTGCAGGAACTCCATGATGGACCAACAGGTAGACATTATGCTAGAGATACTACATCACATAAAATCTTGCGCGCAGGGTACTATTGGCCTACACTATTCAAAGATGCGCATAGCTATGTAAGGAAATGTCAAGTTTGTCAAACTGCTGCTGGGAGACAAAAGAAACCATCGTTGCCTTTGCAACTAGTCAATATCGATCAACCTTTTGATCAATGGGGATTGGATATAATAGGTGAGATCATTCCTCATTCTTCTAAACAGCATAGGTATATCCTTACAGCTACAGATTATTTTACTAAATGGGTAGAAGCAGTTCCTCTCAAGATAGCTAATGCCGAACACATCATTGATTTCATAGATTAGTTCATAATCACCAGGTTTGGTTTACCCTCCGCTTTAATGTTTGATAATGCATCGTATTTTTCTGGCAATGCTATGACTGAATTTGCGCTCAAAAGAGGTTTTAAGCTTAAATACTCTACCAATTATTACCCACAGGGGAACGGGTTAGCTGAATCAACAAATAAAAACTTAATTAGAATCATTAAGCGAACCATTGATCAAACTCATAAGAATTGGCACAAATCCTTAATATATGCTCTATGGGCCGACCGAATAACACAGAAAGCCTCCATTGGCACTTCTCCCTTTAATTTAGTTTATGGGAAAGAAGTGGTCCTCCCAACTCATCTAGCAATTCCCTCTTTGGCCTTAGTTCAATCTATTGATGAAACACCAACTTCTTCTTTACAACTAAGGTAGCTGCAAATCCTTAAGCTAGAAGAGCAACGAGAACAGGCTAAAATAACTCATGCGCATCACCAAGCATTAGTAAAAGCTTCTTTTGATTCAAACATGATATCCAAAAAGGACTTTCAGATTGGAGATCTAGTTTTAAAATGGGATAAGGCTCACGAGGAAAAGGGCAAACATACGAAATTTCAACGAATGTGGCTTGGCCCTTTCCAAATTGCAGAAATCATAGGTCCATCTACTTTTATGTTACAGGATTTAACAGGAAAAAGAGAATCTTTACCTGTTAACAGGCAAATCCTCAAAAAATACTTTCCATAGGAGATCATTCTTCTATTTTTGTAAATTAGCTTTTCCTTTATTTTGATAATAAAACCAGTTGTAAATGGTTACATTTGGAATTCACGAAAAAGACTAGAATTTCTTTTAATTTTATTTATTTATTTATTTTTGTTTGGCGCTTGTATAAATAGGACTGATTTAGAAAATTGGACATTATTATTGAAAGATACAGTCAAAGGCTATAAGCCTAAAAATGATACTAGTTTCAACCTTGTAAATTTTGATAAAAAGCGACCTTTAGTGGGAATTTGTTTTATATCAGTCAAATGAAAAGCATCAATAACAAAACAAAGTTTCTCTGTAGAAAAGATCTTTCCAAAAACTCTACCATTGTCGTCGAGAGCTATTCTTAAGGAAACAATGACTTCCTCCCCACCTAGGGAATTATGAGCTTCAAGGAATAATCTAGCGATACACTTTAACTTAAAGAATAAGAGGTCTCATCACGAGCTGACTTATCATGATCATAGATATTATAGCTTGCTGACTTTGCCAAAATTGCATACCACAACAGGGCAATGACTCGAGATTATTGCAATCAAAAGACAAGGGGTCTCATCACGAGCTAGCTTGTTCAGCAAAGTTATAAATCAAGTGAGTGGCACTGTCATAATTTGGCTACCAAACCAAGGCATTGTTCTTTAAGGATTAAAAGAAAATAAAAGCAATAAGTGTGGATATGGATTTCCCTTTGAAAATCGTATATTTCTCCAAGTAGGATATAGGATCATTGCTGGGTAATAGGTAACCCTGTCGAGGCTATAAATGCCTGCTAGCAGCAGAGGCTCTACCTACAACAAATGAGCATATTTAAAACTGATTTACAGAGAAGACTTTGTTTTTATCTTTATAAACCAAGTAGTGGTTGATGTAAATACAATGACTAGCTCTAGGAAGTAAATAACCAAAGTTAACATAGAAGAAACAAACTATCCTTAACAGCTGAAAGCATGGTGTACTTTATCTTTCTATAATAAAGTTTGATTCTCTAAAAACCTTCTGTTTTGGAAGTTTAGAAAATTCAAAAGAAAAGCAGAGATAACTGGTTCTTCCAAGTGAATTTCCAATTGTTGTGGCCAGCAACAACCCCCCTTCTTATTTAGTTTTATCACTAATACTAAATAAGTGGGGACCCTTATCCATAAAATTAAAAAAATAAATTAGGACTTGTATTCCCTTTTTGAATAAATCTTACTATCATAAACTTAGGAGAATACCCGAAAATCTAAAAAGACTTAAGTTTTATGATAAGTTCGAACAAAACCGTTCTCTCAATAAAAAGTGTCGCATCGCAAAAAGGTAATGGGTGCCATCCTACAAACAGAATCCTAAGATTGCGAAATCGCGATGAAAAATCATGTGCTGAAGACACTCATCGCATTGCATGCCTCAAATATCACTTAAGATGAAATACCTCAAACTGTCGATATGCGATGGCGTGTCTCGCAAATTGCATTTCGTAGAAATCATATGGTAATGGATAATTGCTATACGCAATGGATCTTCGATATTGTGAAGCAAATCGCAAAATTGCCTTATCATAGATCTACAGGGCTCGTCGTTCGAAAAAGATTTTCCATAAACCGATGCCCAGTTATGCGCGTTAATGTTAATTTAATGAGTTAGTTGGTAATCATTAATGAAATATGGTTTTGATCTGATCGAAGGGCCATTTCACATAAGGTGATATATTTTATATGATTTCGGCATTTAAAGCTTTCCCGTCACCTTTTTCTTATCATTACTCTTTCCTCATTTGCAAATTGCAGGAGCGAAAAGCAGAGAGGTATACATAGCAGTGTTCAGAATATTATGGGAAAGAAGGGAAAAGCTTCGAGTTCTGAAGACAAAGAAATGATGCCCTTATACACAGACACCACCTGTAACAGAGATGCCGGCGTTACTACTTGGGAAGGCATGCACAGTCTACTCGAGGAAGAAAATCCCAGAGTAATGGAGGTTACAGCTACTACAGACTCACGCGGGTCGTCTGAGGCGTCAATTACAGAACTAGCATGCTTGTTCTTGCACCAGATAGCGGCGAGGCCCAAGATTCTTCCATACATGGACATGGTCAAATGGTTACTAGATAGTGCTGAGATAACAGACCGACAGTTTAAGACTAAGAGCAAAAAACTCATGGAGTCATTCTTTCCACAAAATTTAAGGTTTACATCTTCTAACAAAAAGCGCGCAAGAGGCCAAAATCAAGGAAGCCTGGATCGAGAAATGGAGTTAGTTTCCAAAGGAAAGTCTCTAATCACTCAGTCGCCTGTAAGCCTGGAAAATTTTGTAAAAAAGTGCTAAAGGCGAAAGGAAAAACCTGAGCTCTAAAAACTAGTGGTATTTATCAGGGATATCCTCAAGTGGTATGCAAATTTCTACCAAATGTATAGCATATACAGACAAGCTGGATACAAAAGGCTCAAGAAAGGGCACAGTCCATCAAAAGGTTAACCAAGTTAAATTGGGATTCTTACTAGCAGTACTTGGTTAAACCACACAGTCAATGCATGACTCTCAAATGTATCACTAACTCTACCAAGAAGATGGTGCTAGCACTTTCCAATTCCGTTTTCGCAGGACAGCTAAAGTCGGAGGTCGGCCAGCCAACTCTCCTCAAGCCAATGCTGGATGCTTGCAATTACAAGGAACAAATACATAGATAGTTAATTGCCAGTTTTAGTTTTAGTTTTGCTTTATTTCTGCCTGAAATGAGGACGGTCATTTAAACTGCTTCCTACATTTTTGTAATAAACTATTTTTAGATTTAGCTAATAGTATTTGAACCCTTCTCATGCATTTAGAGAAGGGCCCTGAAATTTGTCAAAAACTTGTCCTCAGAACATGCACTTCTGCACCCTCCGAGGAGGTTTTTGATGAATGAATGGAACATGATTTATTGACATCTATGTTTAATATCTGCTACTGAAATTGCACTTTTGTACTCTTAGTAGATGTTGAATTAAGAAGAGATAAATCATTATTGCTGGAGATCATGAGTAGAACTCGTTATAAATGGTACTTTTATCTCTTAACAATTACTGCTTATGTGTTAATGTGATATTCATGTTCAGTTATTTATGTATGAATGCTTGAATGCTTGAATGCTTGAGTTATCATTTGGCACTTCTGTACGGTGATAGCCATTTATTTACGCTTAATATATGAGTGACTTATTATGCGATATGTTTTTCACAATCGTTTCGTCTAACTTTTTATACGAAATGATTTATCTTTATTGAATTCTTTTCTCATAGCAATTGAATGATCTTTATTACCAATTGCCATTAGAAATTATTTTAGATCGCATAACTGAAAGATTAAATCCCGGGTTAGTTTTAGAATTAGATATTTCTGTTCATTAGAATACAGTTGCATGTTGTTAAACTAGATTTAGAATAAAAGCATTTTACTTAGAAATTGTTAGGAAGGAAATATCAATTCTCAACACACACACATAAATTGGGAAACTGGTCCCATATCCCCAGTTGGACCCACTATACCAAACAGAAAAGGAGTTGCTAACCAAGGTCCGGACCGGGTGGGTATCGCCCTTGTTGTAGACCCGATTTTCGGGGCTTCAACAGGACCTAACACTGAAAATTCCACCTGATGTACTCTTTCAGTTGGATGGACTCCCTACCCAATCTGCATCTATGAAGCCACACAACTTCACTCCCTCTGTCTGTTTGTACCATAGTCCAAACTGGGTAGTGCCTCTGACGTAATGTAAGACATGTTTTATTTCCTTCTAAAATAATTTGGTTTGCCTAACCATAGCTTGCCTCAGCTGGTTGACTGCATAACACATATCCGATCGTGTGTTCACAAGATACATCAGTGAACCCAGTAACTATCGATAAATAGTAGCATCCACTTCCTCACCTGAAGTGGCATCCTCCTTCCTCCAATAGGTCGTTAGAGGTGTCTCCATGGATTTACAACTATCCATGAGAAACTTTTGTAGTATCTCATTTGCATTCTTGCCTTGAGAGACAAATAGTTCCCCATCACCTTTCCATACTTCCAACCCGAGGAAGTAGTGCATGAGACCCATGTCCTTCATTTCAAATTCCCTTGCAAGGTCCTCCTTGCAAGATCTGATCAGTTGCTCATCACTAGTTAAAATAAAATCATCAACATATAAGACAATAATAAGCAATTTACCTTCTACCAAGATATGATAGAGGTTTGCATC
The DNA here is from genome assembly GCA_031772625.1 of Pinus tabuliformis. Taxonomy (NCBI): domain Eukaryota; kingdom Viridiplantae; phylum Streptophyta; class Pinopsida; order Pinales; family Pinaceae; genus Pinus; species Pinus tabuliformis. Next base: position 715,233,956 of record CM062815.1, read on the forward strand.
TGCTTCACTTTTGGTGAAGCCCAAACTAGTGAGATAACTATCGATCCTGGTGTACCAAGCACGGGGTGCTTGTTTGAGACCATACAATGCTCGCTTGAGTCTGCACACATGAGACTCTCGATCAAATGTCTCAAAACATTCTGGTTGCTCAATGTACACCTCCTCCTCAATAACCCCATTGAGGAATGTTGTTTTTACATCCATCTGGTGGATCTTCCACCCCATCTGTGCATCTAGTGCAAGAATTTATCTAATGGATAAGTACCTTGCTACAAGAGAAAAGGTCTCCTCATAGTCAATTCCCTCAACTTGAGAGTACCCTTTGGCCACAAATCTGGCCTTATACTTCTCTATGCTTCTGTTTGCTACATGCTTAACCTTGAAAATCCATCTCGAACCCACAACTAATTTATCTGTTGGTCTTGGGACCACTTCCCAAACATTGTTCTTTACAATGGATTTGTATTCCTCCACCATTGCATCAACCCATACAGGATGTATTAATCTCTACAAGCTTAGTCATCATAGCCATGTAACCAGTGTAACGATCATGTGACCTTCTCTGTCTATGCAAATTTGAAGGAACTCCCATATTCTCCCTCGTATCCTGCACAAGTCTATAAACTTCCTTGGTTCTTTTCTTGCCTTCTTTGGATGGTTCTGCTTGAGTGGATGTCTCCACTCTCTACTCCTTTACTTGTGGCTGCTCCACAACTTCTTGAGGCTCCTCCTTTGGAGCTAAATGCTCCTCTTTTGGTGGGATATGAAGCTCCCTTTCAAGAGAGCACTACATTGTTTTCTTCTTGTCAAATTTTACATCCCTTTGCACAACTGTCATTATGAGGGATGGAAAGTACACACGGTAGTTGTGGGGAGTTTCTGTGTAACCCACAAATACCCCCAATTTTTTTGTCGGCTCAAGCTTCTTCCTTGATTCTTTGGAGATATGGCAGAAAACAGAGGCTCTAAAAATCTTGAAGTGCGATACATCTGACTTTCTCCTTGAGAAAGCCTCCTCTAGTGTAATCATGCCCAAAATCTTATGAGGACTCTAGTTTTACAAATAGATTGTTTTGTTGCATGTTTTAGCCCACAAATGCAAAGGTAGGCCTTGGTCATGCAACATCGTCCTTGCTACCCCATAATAATATGGTTCTTTCTCTCAGCCACTCCATTCTATTGTGGATTGCGGGGTATTGTCAACTCTTGTCGAATGCCTTCTTTTGCACATAAATTTTTGAATTCATTTGACATGTACTCACCTCCATTATCACTCTTGAGAGCCTTCACCTTCTTGTCGGTTTTTTTCTCAACCGGTGCATTGAATTATATGAACTCGAAGAATGTCTCATCTTTCTTGTACATGAAGAAGATCCAACACTTTCGTGAGAAGTCATCAATAAAAATGACAAAATATTTGTGTTTGGCAGTGGAGGCTGTCGAGAAAGGTCCACAAACATTAGAGTGGATCCTTTCCAGGATCACATGTGCTTTGTTGTCCTAATCATGGGATGTGGATTCTGTGTACTTCCCCAAAGTACATCCTTTGTATACATTTTGTTGCTCAAGTGCTCTGTTAGGGAGGCCAGTGGCTATCTGCAACATAATCTTGAATCAAGGCACCATGATGCAAATGGCCAAGTCTTTTGTGCCAAAGTTCATCGACATCACAACCCTGCACTTTCTCTGCCTTAGTGCTTAATGCAGCACAATCTTCCACATCTATATTATACAGGTTCTTCACACGAACCCTGATCTACTTCCCCTGTCTCGTGTCTATGTGTCTTAGGAATGATTTTCCTTTGCTGAAGATCACATCATAACCATGGTCTTCCAAAATTGCAACACAGATGAGATTTTTCTTTAGGCTTGGAACGAACATGATATCCTTGAGCCTGAGAGGGGAGCCCAACTCTCTTAGAAACGTGATTGTACCAATCTCGGTCGCATTGTACCTTTCATCGTCCCCCAACTCAATGTGCATATGCAAATCTTTCTCCTCTAGGTCACTGAAAAATTCTCTACACCTTGTCATGTGGAATGATACACTTGATTCCAAGTACCACGGGCTCCCCATCACTGTGTTGGCCATGCATGCGATAAGGGTAAAGTCAAGTTCAAACTATGAAACCAAGGCTTCACTTGTTGTTCCTCCTGAGGTCTTCTTGCTTGCCTTTTTGTGTGGACACTTTGTGGCATAGTGCCTGCATTCATGACAATGGAAGCATTTAATTTTGGACAAATCTTTCTTCTTGCTCCCTTGGCTCGATTTTGGTTTGGTTTGATATTTCTTCCCTTTTCCTGTCTTTCCCTTTCCAACCAATGCAAAGTTTTCTTCATCTCGTCTTTGGATGAAGTCTCATATTTGGTATTTCGCCTTATTTCCTCTTGTACCAAATCATACCATAAGAATTCCCAATTCGGTAATTTATCCCTCTCGTTCACCAAATCTTGGTAGCTATGACAACTCTTGGGAAGGCCTAGAAGGGCTAGGATTACCGAATCATCATTTGAAACAGTAACACCAACTCCTGCAAGCTCATCACGAACTTGTGTGAACCTGCTCAGATACTATGGGAAGTGTCATTCTTCCGCATCTAAATATTTTGAAGTTTATCCTTGAGTGCCAGCTACTTGTGGTCACTACTATTTTGGAACAAATCTGTTAGTTCTTGCCACATTGCATAAGGAGTTTCTTTCCCATCGATATTGGTGACAATGTGGTCTCATACTCCCTCCAAGATTATTCTCCTCATCTTGGCTACATCATTCTTCCATTGAGCAAGGTTTTGGACATCAGATTCCATTGGTTTTGCAACATCTCTCTTGATGTATTCTAGCAATCCATTATCATCTAATAATGCCTCCATGTGATGAAATTAGAGGTGTTTTTCAAGGCATACTCTAGTATTAGCTCATTGAAGGTCATCTTCTCATCTCTGAAGAGTTCCTGCTACACTGAACTACAAATTCGAACCTCCTGAGAAACAACTTCAAAATTCTTGTGCTAATGTGAATCCAACTCTGATACCATGAATAAATTATGGTGTAGATTTGCAACTTCTCATGAAGTTTTAATCAAAATCACAAGACACAAACCTACTCTACTGCTCTCTGGAATTCAATTCACAATTTAGAACATCAATAACAAACATGAAATGAGAAATAACACACATGCACATAATATTTTTCCCAGGGGAAAGCAATCTATTAAAAACCCCTTGTTTTCTTGCATTAATTTAACGAATAGAGATGTATCACAATTGCTTTGCTCAACTGAGTACAACCTGCAAGTGAATAACCTATCTCTCTGCTCACTGAGAAGCTCTGACCCATACTTAGTCAATTCATGCCTCTGATTGAGCCCCTATTTCCTTGCGCAATTCCTTGAGAAATTAGGCCCCCGTTATTTAGTAATTTCTCCAAAATGAATTGTGCAATTCCCAAGGGTGATCATTAGACTACATGCAACACCTGTACACTCAAGACTAGTCTAAAACTGATGTTACACTGCCTTGGAATCTCTGCCACAACTCGGGCACTCAAATTCTCTGCATGCACTAGTTATTTTTGGTTGATTGATCAGTTAACTGGATGATCACTAAGTTTGACTGAAGTACCACCACACAACTAAACTTCCACTAGTTCCTCTAATAGCTGGAACTAGTTTAATTGAAAACAACTTGAAATAATTGACCTTGATTGCTACAAATTAGCAATCACACATGCTTAGCTAAACGCTAACTCCTCCAACTCTAATTTACTGAGTAAATTGGGTGACACAAGCCATGTCACACAAGTTAATTGCATACAAGTTTCCTGTTGATGTGGCAAAATCAAATTGAGAATTTCTTGCTGCATTTTCATCAGACTGTAGAGCTTTATATAGTTTTTTTTTTGAAATGTTGGGATTTGACCTGCTAGGAGTTTTGGAAGACTCTTGATCGAATGGGCGCATTTGGGACTCATTTAATTAAACCTTCATTGCTCTCATCCCAAAATATAATGATCCCCAGTATTTTGACAACTAATACGCATCTCAATTTGTAATTTCATAAACAAGATCATTACACACAAGTGAAGGCCCATTCTGTCCAAAAACGTTTCTAGCAAGCGATTCAGTTTCCAAGAGGGTTGTCAAATTCATGAGGTCATTAGTGTAGCTCAGGAAGTGTTGAATAATATGAAGATAAGGAATCTGAGGGGCTCGATTACTAAATTGGATCTATCCAAGGCCTATGTTGGGTAATTTGGGTGTATATCAAACTCCTTCTCACTCACCTGGATTTTGAAGCGCTTTTTATCAACTGGGTCAAGTCATGTATTAGCACAATGTCTTTTTTTGTTCTCATACATGGTGCAACTTCTCCTTTCACTCACAGCGAGGTCTGAGACAGGGATGTCCATTGTCCCCTCTTATGTTTTTGTTGGTTGTGGAGGGGTTTAGTAGGCTGTTATTGGAATTCCGTAGAAGGGGAACTCTGTGTGGCATTAAAATTACTCAAAATTTATTCATAACACACTTATTATTTGTTGACACTATCGTGCTCTTATGTAATGGGTCTAGGCATGATTTGAATGCCATAAACAAGGTCCTTATGTTGTTTCAAAAAGCACAGAGATGGTGATTAATTGGGATATGTCACTCATAAATATTGCATGGATTAATTCGGTGGACAGAGGTAGAGTGTTGACATTATTCCCTTTTCAGGTCAAGCCATTACAGGAAGGATTAAAATAACTCAATTTTTTTTATAAAACTAAACTGCTACAAAATAAATGATTGGTTATGGCTTATGGCTAAGGTGGAGAAAAGACTTAAACATTGAAGTCTCATATGGCTCTACAGGTCCGACAGATTGGTCTTGATCAAATCTGTATCGGAAGCCATTCCAGTCTACTGGATGGCCATGACTTGGGTTCCAAAAACCATGATTGAATCAATCATATTACTTTGCTTCAGATTCCTGTGGTCCAGTTCTAAGGAGGATGAGATGCTTCCATGGGTCAAATAGTCTCACATTTCCAGTTAAAAAAAGTAGGGGGGCTGGGATCTAAAGGACCTTCCATGTTTTGAATAGTCCCTTGCAATGAAGGGGGGTTGGTGATTTATTTTATCGGACAAATTATGAACATCAATGGTTTACAAAAAATACATTTTCCCCCACACCCTAGAAGAATGGATTCATTCTATCAAGGGAGTTCCTCAAATGTTAGTTATATGGAAGGGAATGATATCATATTTTCCTATTTTTGGAGAAGGTCTAGCATGGAAGATAGGTAAAGGCGATCATATGAGAATTGGGACTGACCCTTGGGTCGGTTGTGGTCCCAATTATATGTTGCTGCAAGAACTTGTTGCAAACCTGCACGATCAAGGGAAATTATTCATACCACAAATTATAGATGAGGGGAGGACAACGATGTGGTCAGAGGGATGGTTGGACGCAAACAATCTTGCTCTACCTAAGAACCTCTGGGATGTCTGGGAGCGGTACATATACGCCATTAAAGTCTCACATGTCTAAATTAAAGATCAAGAAGACGAGATGATATGGGTACACTCTCCTTTTAGAAAGTATACTCCATAGTTGGGATATATCCAACTGATTACTGATAAGGAGGCAGATGAGCTAAATTGGTGGTCAGGAAAGATGTGGAAGCTCCCATGTCCATCAAAAATAGATTGTTCATGTGGTTTGTACTGGAAAATAAGCTCCCTACTTGCGACAACCTTTAGAAGAGGATGAAAGAAGGTCCTGGATGGTGCATCCTCTATAGAGATGATGAGGAATTTGGCCTACACCTTTTCCTTAGGTACCCTTTTGCCAAGTGTATTTGGGACTATGTAAAAAAATTTCTGCAACATAACTTGGTTTAGAGGGGCGAGTCTGTTAAGGAGACTTGGAAAACAAGTTGGGATGCCACAGAGGAGGTGGATCTTCGATGCATTCCCCCATTGATATATTGGGGCATATGGTTGTCTAGGAACAAGGCCATTTTTAGGGAATCATCTCCAGTTCCTGATCGGGTGGTTGTGCAAGTCTATGCAATTTTTAATCATCTACCTCATCTATATTCCTCACATATTCCTCATCCCATCATTGAGCAAGAAATCGACTGGGCCTTCCCATGGGCATATTTTAACAATGCCTCATATGCTTGAGGGGATTGTGGAGGGGGTATTGTCCTATACTTTTCTGATTATCACTACTTATGCTCACATACTGGCCTTGGAAGGTGCTCAAACAACTGCGCCAATTTTTTTCCCTCAAACTCCTCTTGTGCCTCGCCATGGAAAAAAATTGTCACTCATTCAGATTTTTGGAGACTCAATGAATGCTATAAAGTGGTTTAATTCTACACAGGGATGTCACAACTACACTTTGTTGCCTTTACTTGATGAGATTTTACAATTGAAACATTCTTTTGACTTCATCTCATGCACACACATTTATAGGGAGCAAAATGAGATGGAAAACTCTCTTTCAAAGGCTAGGGCTTCACAAGATCTAGGCTTATGGAGGATTTCTGAGCATATAGATGGGATTGTTCAATAGTCTATCCATCCATTTTTTTATCAATGGATAGCTTATGATGTTGTTGTTTATCTCTTTATGATGCATTGCTTTACTTTTTTTGCATAATGAAAACGACTTATATATATATTGTTACACAGTAATTTGTCACCGTCCCTATCGCCCCGTTTCCAGACATTGAAGGACGTATTCCGGGACCTGTGAGCAGTGACATAACCCAAAAACACTTGCATTATGTTCCCCTGAGTATGTACTTCATGTTCCCTGAAGACACCTTCTGCAAATTATCCCTGAAAAGTGCTCTTTTTCCATTGGCGCAGGTCCACAGTATATTACCCGCGCCAATAACTGAGATCCTCAAAAGAGGGCGCGACCACTGGCGCTCTGTCATAGAACAACACCCGCGCCAGCCCAGTTTAGTAATGATTTTTGCCAAAAGCACGCCCATATGATTTTTCCCTTCAGATCACGAAGCCTTTTGAGGGAAAAATCCAGTGGATAGAGTTCGAGAGTCATCATCTATCCTTGACAACTATCCACAGTAGCTTTTCCGAGATAATGCCAATCCACAATGGGTGTCCGGGTTCATCGAATCTTTCTACCTTCTCCATCTATAAATATTTATCCTCATGCATTAGACAAGTGAGTGCTAGTTGTTGAGTTCTTGAGTTCTCGGAGAAATGCTAGTTGTGGTTATCATGAGTGATAATGAAGCATAGAGAGGTTATGCTGCCGGAGAGGAGATACATTGCAAGACACATATAGTTGCTCACCCAGCCGGAGGAGAGGTTCAACGTCAGAACCTTGGTTGTAACTTTTCCTTTTTATTATTAATTAATGAGCGACTGCTATTATAGTTCCAATCTCATTGTCTATTATGGTGATGTGTGATTTATTTCCTTTCTGACTGAAATATAGTTGTGCCTTGGTGGATTTTATGTTGGTATCTGTTTCTTCCTTTGCATGTGTAGGTGTCCGTTTATGATCTGCTGGAGCGAGGGAGCGGGAATATCAACTCTGCTTCAAACATAGCGTTGGATTCCAGGTTGGTCTTCTTAATTCACCTTTGATGCATAACTAGGAACTTGCGTGGCAGCGTGGTTTGATTGTGGCTAGTTCTGTTTTAGACTAGTGGGATCGCCTCTGTCCGCAGAGGGGATTTACCTGTCCAACATATATATCTATCTATCTATATATATATATATTTATTTATTTTTATTTTTATTTTTTATTTTTTATTTTTTCCCTTGGAAAAAGTCGTAATTCCCATTAATTTTGAAAATTACATTTTGTAGATGCCAAAGCATTGCAAAGACAAGGCTATGAAGCCTGACAAAAAATAATTGACACAAGCATCAAGTACAACGAAAAAAACTGATAAAAAATAAATAAATAAAATCCATGCCTGGATCATTGAGTTGCCAGAGGGGGGGGATCAAGTTTTCCTCCCCTTTTTCTTCTCTACCTTGCGCCAATCGCCATGGGCTGGTTGCATGGGAATGAGTTGGAGTGGGTTTTCCTCACCGGGTCGAGGGTTTTCCTTGTCAGAGTCCGAGGTGTCCGATTTGTGCTGCCTTTTGGTTCTAGTGAGTTCCATTGTGTCGAAAGCCTTTTCTGGTTGCGATTCCATGGGAACTTGTGGAGATTGTTCCTGCGGTTCTGCTTGGCTGTTCTCATTTGGGATGGGCAATTCCTCCTCACCTTCTTCCTCTTCCTTAGGGTTTAGTGGGGGGAATGTCCACCCTTTTTTTTTTCCCGGATTTCCTCCTTGTTTGGCTGTCTTTTTTCAATTCTGGGCAGGCATTTTGTAGGTGCCCTGTCTGCCAACATATTCTGCATCGGAATGCTGTATTTTCATAATCTATTGTTTGCATCCAGCTACGCTCTTTATGCTTCAGTACTATGCGATCCAGTAATCCTTTGCTGAGATCAACTTCCACACAGATACGTGCAAAAGTGTAGATTCCATCTTCCACTCGCTGAGTATCCATTTTAATATATCTGCCGAAGGAGTTTCCGATGCAAGCGAGTGTCTTTTGGTCCCAAAAATGTGCAGGGAGGTTATGTAGTCGTACCCATACTGGCATCCTGGTAACGATGTAGGAGTTTGCATCAAACTCTGGGGTCCAAGGTGTAATGAAGAGTCCTGAAGATCCCCAAAACCACGGTCCCTCCTGAATTACTAGGGCCCTGACCTCTTCTGAAGGAAGTTTGACTATAAAAAAGCCTTTGGAGCAGAGCATGACATCACAATTTAGAGACCATTTTGTGAAAATCCAGTGAAAAAGGTCCATGGGTTTTGGCCAAAAACCGTTGAAGCGACAGATGAGGGCTTGTCTTTCGTAAATGTTACGTACCTCCTCTACTTCTGTTGTATCTAGTGTTAGTTCAGGTGTATAGTTCAGTTGCTCCACGATATATGGTTTGGGTTCTGATCTGGCCTGCTGTGGAGCTGCAAAAGAAGGTTTTCCCCCTTGTAGAATATGCTTGTAAGATGTTCCTTCGCTTCTGTGCTGCTGGTGTGGTTCTGGGCTGTGTTTTGCTTTAGATCCACTGCCCCCTTCTGTTTGTTTTCTTGGACCACTGGCTGCTGCACCTCCACATAACCGCATGTTGAGAATAATATTAGATCTTGGCTTGATGTTGTAGTCGCCAATTGTTCTGTGATCTTGTAACGATCTTCCCTCAGAGAGCAGATGTTGATATCCTTCCCAGAGGCCAATGTGATTGGCAATGTATTTCTTCAGATTTGAGACACTGCCTGAAGCTTGAACCCATATTAGGGTTGATTTCCCAGAGGGGGGCTTTATAATGATTTGAAAGCGTGGATCTGGTAAAGTTGCCGCCGCAGAGACTATGGAGACATGCATGGTGGAGACATTTTTTTTTTTGATGGAAAAAGGAACTAGAGTGTTTGGAAACTTAGGAGATGCAATCATATTGTTCAATATAGCTTTCATGCATGTAGGTACAATCCGTGTCAATGAAGTTGGGTGGGCTTAGCGAATAGCGCTTCTGGCGGGAACTTGGTTTGAACCTGCAAATCTTCCAAATGACAGTCGTGGAGGGGGCCTACCCCCCTCCCCCTCTGGATGTTGATTTCACCTTCCAATTAGTGGTTGCCTCCCTTCCAAAGCGCCCTCGGCCTGTTGTGGATACGTCTTCCAAGTTCGTTAAGAAGAACACAAAGGTTAAAGACGTCTCTCTACCGAACGGTGCTCGTCACACTTCTATGGATTATTCGAAGAGGGCATTAATTAGGAAATTTACTGGTATGTGGCCTTCACCTAGATCTATGGAGGCCTAGATAAAGAAAACCTGGACTCCCATGATGAAAGGTGAAATTGCTCTCTTCGTTGTAGGTAATGGATTTTTCATATTTTTATTTGAAAATAAAGAGGATAAGGTGGTCATTTTTCGTGATGGACCATATTTCTTTGGCTCCAGAGGGGTGTATTTAAATAAATGGACACTGGATTTTAATCCCGATGAGGACATCCTCACTGTCATTCAAGTCCAGGTCAAGCTCCCTCATCTCGCTATCTCCTATTGGAGCGACGATTGCCTTTGGGCTATTGGTAATGGAGTTGGGAAATACTTTGATAAGTTTGAGCCAAAAGGCTCCCAATTTTCCTGTGCTAAAATATGTGTGGAAGTAGACTTAGAGAAGGGACTTCCAACTAAAATCAACCTAAATTTGGGAGAATGGAAGCATAGATAAGTTTTAGACTACGAACAAATACCATTCAAATGCAGACATTTCCATGACTATGGTCACTTTGCTAGAGATTGCTCTAAAAGTGGGAACGATAAATGTATGGAAGTCCAGGCAGCACAAGAGGAGCAGTGGAAAAAGCCCAAGAAAGCTATGAAAGGCAAAGGATCAATGTTAAAATCTTGAAGCATGACAGTCTAATACAACTCCATCCTCTTTGAACCCATTCAAAGTGCTGAGTGATGGGGACATGGAGATGGAAGTGCCACCCTAGACAAATGTGGGCGAGACACAGGAAAGAGAAGATGGAGAACTAGTAGCGGAAAAAGTATGAAAGGGGTGGGGGGTGAAGTTACCCCGCCAAAATTTGCACCTGTCTCCGAAGATCCACCGAGTTGCTTGCACAAAGGGCTGGAACGTGTTTTCACTCAGAATTTCTTCCAAACTCTAACTTGGGTTGAAGAATGCAACAACCAGGAAATTGACTCCAACAAGAGAATTGGAAGACCAAATAAAAGGACATTGAAAAAAGGGAAGTAGAACTAAACAAAAAGTTGGGGAATCAAACAATCATTTCAGAAATACTGAAAGGAAAAAAATTTAACAAAGAAGGAAAGAATGGTGGTTTCTCTCCCTCCACCCTCAAAAAATGAAAGTAATATCTTGGAACATAAGGGGGCTAGGAAGCCCTGCGAAAATCCTAGCAGTCAGAGACTTAATAAAACAAGAATCCCCATCAGTAGTATTTCTTCAAGAAACAAAGTTAGATGAAGTGGAAATTATGAAAGCAGCTGGAAAATTTTGGAGAGACAACACAGGGTCAACTCAACCCTCAAGGAGAGCTTTAGGAGGACTAGGAATATTTTGGTTGAACAATAAATTTACTTTGGTTGAGGAAATTGACAATATCTTGGATAATGGGTCTTTTAGAAGACAAGGAGACAGGGGAAAGAACACCCTTCATAAACATCTATGGTCCAATGATATACAGTGATAAGGTAGACTTTTGGGCCTCATTAAAGGCGTTAAAGGAAGGGAACCACCATATTAACAGTATAATGGAAGGGGACTTCAATACAGTTCTGAATACGACAGAAAAAAGATGAGGAACTGCCATAAGGGATCCCTTTCAAGATAAAATGGAGGAAATTATGGAATGCTGGGATCTAATTGATATCAAACCTAAGGTCGGGAAATACACTTGGTCAAATAGAAGGGTTGGTGATCATTTTATCATTGCCCGTCTAGATAGGTTCTTGCTACACAATAATTGGCTCCTCAATGGACTAGATTGCTCCTCGTCTATCGAAGCTCAAGGAGATTCATATCATCGCTCCATCATGATCTCTATGGAAAAGGTAAAAAATATTGGAACACTGTCATTTAAATTTAATGTATATTGGTGCCTAGATGAAAAAGTTGGGAATATGATAAGGCAAACACGGACTCGAAAAATTCAAGGTTCCCCCAGCTTTGTCTGGGAATCTAAGCTAAAAAATGTCAAGAATGAACCAAGGAAGTGGATCAAAGAAAACTATCAGTCCCCTGGGAAAAAAGGAAAGAGAAAGTCCAAGAACTAGAAGAACACTATGATCTGATAGAGAAAAGTCACATTGAAGAATCACATATTCAAAAAGAAAAAGATCTCTCCTCTCAGATATTCAACCTAAGCAGGCAAGAGGAAAATTTGTGGAGGCTCAAATCTTGCAAGTTTATGGTTGAAAGCTGGGGATTCTAATACTTCATACTTCCATAAACAAGCAATGGCTGGAGAGAATAGGAATTGAATCAAGGAAATAAAGGTGGTGGGTGGGCAGACAGTCAACAACTCATTAGAAATTAAAAAGGAGGCATACAATCACTTCAAATATCTTCTCAATCCAGAGTGAAATTCTTTTGATGGCGCTCCCGAATTCCTTTGGGCCCTTCCATAGGTTGTCTCTCCACTCTCTAATTTGTCTCTATCTGGTGTATTTCTAGAAGATGAAGTTCACAATGCGATATGTCATCTAGAACCTGAGAAGGCTCCAGGACCAAATGGGTTTTCTATAATTTTTTATCATTTATTATGGAAGGTCATAAAAAAAGATCTCATTAGAATGATGAACTACACTAGAGTTAAAAAGAAACTAGGCGGTAGCACCAATTCTACCTTTCTCGCCCTGATCCCAAAAGAAGCCAATCCCACCTCTTTTTCCAGATTTTGCCTTATCTCTCTTTGCAACTCCTCCTATAAAATCTTGACAAAAATTATTGCCAACAGAATTAAGCCCTTACTTCCCTCCATTATCTTTGAGAACCAAGGAGGGTTTATGCAACACCAAAATATTCTGGATAATATCATCCTGGTTCAGGAAGCAATGCACTCAAGCAATGAAGAGGGGAGAAGCTGGAATGGTTATCAAATTGGATATGAAAAATGTGTTTGATCAGGTAAATCACTCCTTCCTCTTCCTTGTCATGGAAAAATTAGGATTTAATATTGATTTCATCTCTTGGATCAAAGCTTGTATTGGATCTCCATGGATATCCCCTCTTATCAATGGACATCCTAGGCCCTTTTTTACTGCTTCAAGTGGGTTGCGACAAGGATGCCCTCTCTCCTCTCTTCTTTACATAATCATGGTTTAATCTCAAAGTAGCAATCTGGAGGTTGGGAGGTTGGATGGCTCCCTACCGGGTCTCAACATTGCAATAAATGTTATTGGAATTAATCATTCCTAGTTTGATGATGATACTCTTCTAATTGGTGGAGCCTCTTTAGTGATAGCATCAAGATTAAAAAAAAATCTTGATGGGTTCTTTCTTCATTCTGGGGGATTGATCAACAATTTGAAATGTCAATTAATTGGTTGGAATTGCCAAGGGGACTCGTTTAATGCAATAGGAAGGTTGTTGGGCATCCCTATGGATCTCTACCACTCCTCCTTCAAATATCTTGGGATACCTATCTCACTCAAAAAATCATCGACAAAAGGATGGGAAAATTGTTTTCAAAAAATGAGGAACATAGTGCATTCTTGGGGAGTTAGATGGCTCAATCTAGCGAGGAGAGTTACTCTTATTAAATCAGTTCTTTCCTCCCTTTCAGTTTATTTGGGTGCTGGCCTCTTAGCACCAGCCTATATCAATCAACAAATAAGCAAGCTTATTGGGAAATTCTTATGGCAAGGAGGAAAGGGTAATGAGCACAAATTCCATCTAGTGAATTGGAACCTGGTTAAGCAACATAAGAATTTGGGAGGATTGGAAATAAAGGATCCTGAATTAATGAACCCGGCATTGGGGGCAAAACTAGTTTGGAGGCTCCTTTCGGATTCCAATGACTGGTGGAAAAAAGTCTTTATTAGAAAATATTTTCATAAAAATCATCTCATAAGACCAGAGGATGAAACCTTGGAAAGGAAAGGATCAAATATTTGGAGGTTGTGCAAAGCTTCGTCCTTTCTCATTCTGAATCATCTTGGCTGATTTCCTAGGAATGAGAAACACATTCTCATTGGATCTGATTATGCAAAAGGTATTGATCCAACTCTCTTAGGATGGCTGGTTGAACATGGGTTCTCTCATCTTGTGGACATATCTTGTTGGGATGATCTGTTTATGTGGTGTGGGTGGCTCCCTCTGGAATTGCCCGATTACCTTCACATTTAGTGGAATTTTCTGATCGAAAGCCTCTTTGGGTTTGCTCCAATAATCACTACCAAACTGGACATACATGTATGGTTGGGAGGAAAAGCTAAAAATTGTAGTGTTAAAGATGGCTATGCTCTTTTAACTAAACCTACCCTCCTCCTTCTTCCTTCTAAATTGTGGGGGAAAATCTGGAATGGTGACAGTCTTCCTAAGGTAAACATCTTCTGTTAGGAATTGGTTCATGAGAAAATCCTGATGGCAAAAAACTTAAAGAAGAGGAAAATCAGCAGCCCCTCCTAGTGTGTCTGTGTGGCAATGCGGAGGAAACAATTAAGCATTTATTTTTCTATTGTCCCTTTACGAGGGATGTTTGGAACTATGCTCTAGCACCATTGGCCTTTGTTTCCCAAGTTGCAGATGACTGGAGCAATATGTATATCAATTGGAAACAAAAATTCCCCTCCTCTCCAAATCCTTTGTTAAGGCAATGTTGGATGGAAATCCCTAAATATATGTGTTGGTCGACATGGCTATGTCATAATCAGGCCATCTTTCAAAATAAATGATATAGCTTTGAAATTGCTGCAATAAAAGTAATGACGCTTCTATTCGAGATTATAGCCTCCTAGGGCTTCAATGCTTCGGACATGAACGAGATGTCTAGTTCTAAAAAAAATTGGCTTAGGATCTCCCCTCCCATCGATAAAGCTCCTTGCTTAAGATCCTATGAAATTCTGAAATTTCGTATTAGATTGAAAGGCGACGAATTCACTGAATAGAAAGGAATGTCAAGAACAATCAACTGTATTTTGATGGAGCGTTGAAAGGTAACCTTAGGGAGGTGGTAGTGGGAGGGGTGATTCTCAACCTCGAAGAAAATACAGAAGTAAAGTATGCATGGGGACTTGGCATTACGACTAATAACAAGGCAGAGGCTCTTTCACTCTGGCAAGGATTGAAAATAAGCTTGGATAGTGGTATCAAAATTTTGTATATAGTCGACAACTCCTTGATAATCATCCAAAAATGTATTAAGATTCTTGAGAACATCATTCTCCTAGAAGAAGAAACATCCTCAATCATGGTAAGGATTACATACTCGTTATTTTTTTTGAAAAAGCTCATCTGGTCCATGTGTTGTGTGCCAATAACCATTTGGAGGACAATCAGGCCAACGTGGGTGTGTTATTAGAACATGGTTAAATTTGCATAAACCAACACATTATTTCATGTCCCATCCCCTAATTGAAAGCTTCCAGATGATGATGTATCGTGGTGATACGAGTTGCTAGAGCATAAAGGCGGTAGTTAAGAAGGCCAGTTCTCCAAGGTGTCAAAACTTGATGGTAGTTATGAAGGCTAGCTCGCCGAGGTACCTTCGCTGTGTCTTGGTTACAAGGTCAGTAGGTGGTGAGTTAAGACACAGGTGTGGAGCTGTCGGACGGGAATCCATGTATGCGGGCAGGTGGGTGGTGAGACATCTATTTCTCGCCGAAAATTGCAATATAACTATTTCTCTTGGGGACGAAGGATCCATCATATCTTGATTTTGGTTTTTGACGGTGGAAAATATGGGAGGAATAGGAATTGACAAGACTCTGCATTGTGACGCATTTATGAAATACAAGATGGGGAAGAATGTCAGGATGTATTAGGTTGTTATATATCTCAGCTGGCTTCGGTCAGTAAACCATAAGATTTTCATTGTGCAGAAGCAGCTAGCTACTAAGATGTCCTCTGCGAGAAACAACAGTGAGGATGGTTCTAGGCTTGGCAGTTCAGCGTCTGGTCATGGCATAGGGCACAAAAGTGTCGAGAGTTTGGTGGAAAGCTCTTGCAAGCAAGTTGTCAAGGATATTGTCAAAGAATTGAATGAAAATATGGTTGTC
This sequence comes from Pinus tabuliformis, assembly GCA_031772625.1. NCBI lineage: Eukaryota > Viridiplantae > Streptophyta > Pinopsida > Pinales > Pinaceae > Pinus > Pinus tabuliformis. Next base: position 715,249,735 of record CM062815.1, read on the forward strand.
ATTTACGCTCAATTATCTGGTCTGGGAAAAGATTGGGAATTAATGCAGAAAACCATGGAAGGCTTGCGCGTGGATGTTTTAAGGGTCCAACAGAAGATTGATAATATTGAAATTAAGGTGGAGACAACGACTGTGGGAGTTTTAAAAGAAGTGTTCGGGGTTAGTGATTCAATGACCATCAATGCTGATAATGTCGAGGATGTTGCTGCTGCGAGGGTTCTGGTAGAGGAAGAGAATGATGTAGAGGAATTGACCACTCTTGTGGATGATCCTGTGGGTGATGAAGCCGAGCCCGGTAGCAGCTGATCGTGTTCATCTTAATTCTCATATATGCAATATACATGTATATAATATAGTGGAGTTTTTTGGAGAATATATAGTTATAGTTTTCTCATAAGAATATATGTAAATAATAGTGGGAACAAAAAGGTCCCTACTCAATGTAATGTGTTGGAAGTTGTAGAAAGAACAAATCTGATTTTTGTAAGGGATCTATCCCATTTCCAATCAATATAATTAAATGCTACCTGCTCTTAAAAAAAAAAAACTTAGGAGATGCAATCAACAATGGTGTAGAAGTTGTTAGAACTTCGTAAATCCCTTAAGGCCAAGGAAAGGGATCCTAGAGGTAACCACAAACCACTTGTAGGTTAAGGTCCAGTCCCCCTAACCTTGGAGAGGGCTCTCTCACTGGATCAACTATCAATCAAAAAGACTGATAGGATATGGATTTTAGACTGGTTATTAAGTTCAGAAAGTAAATGATATGATATTTAATGAAAATTGTTGGGAGAGAGGGCCACTGAAGTATAAGATCATAGAACATCAGGGCATACATGTGCCATCTAGATAACAGAGGCAAGGTAGGTGCACATATTTCAAGTCAATTATCGGTTGTAGTATAGCGAAGAATGAGGGAAACACAAAAATATTAGTCAAATGCAATAGAGCATATGATTATGAATTCTACTACACAACTCATGACCAAATATTTAGAAGAAACATGACAGAGCAATAAAGAATTCTATCATGTATAAGATCCACAATTATCTTGAGCATATAGGAATGAATTCAAGATAATAGCTTCAGAAATGAATATTAGATTAACACAAAGGAAACAAAAACTTGAAAACGCACACCACAAGAATCTTTGAAACTGATAACAAAGTCCGCTCTGAGCTTTTTTATTAAAATGTATACAGTGCCTCCTCCTACTCTCAATAACTCCCCATTATTTTATTACATTGTATATTAGCCATTAAATACCCTTTTAGGCCAAGGGCCAGATACATTGCATTTATCCACTAAGTGGATCAAGGGTGTGTTTTATCAATAGAAACAACAAGATCTAGGTCAACACAGGAACAACATCTTTATCCTCATATGCGTGATCTGAAGAACATCAATCTCTCAAAATATGTTTTATACAATTGTCCATATTCCTCTGAAAATCTTGAACTTCCTGACACTGTGCTTAAAATCTTCCTAATTTCTTGGTTCATTCCCCCTCTGCCTTATTGGCCTCCTTCAAGCTTATCTGGTTGCTTTTCGAACAATAAAACCATAAAAACATGGCAGAGTATAAAATCATGACTATGGAAAGGACTAAGCCATAAAACAAGTGAGTAGTGACCATAGGTTTATGTCGCAAGTGCTTATCCCGCAAGCTTCCCTTATACTTCCTTTTAAGATTTATGGGATTTGGTGAAAAGGGGGTTGATTCTTGGTCAATTCAATGCTTTACATACCAGAGCTTTCAATTGGGACTTTTAACTTTGGAGTAGCGACAATGCTACTTCTCCAATCGCCGATGTATGACATGGCCCGATCCATGTGGAAAGGGAACAAGGGAGGGCCCGCACCAGGTTTTAATACATAAAAACCTGTGTTAAACCTTTTTCGCCAAACCCTATATAAAATCCTTCGTTAACATATCTCCACCTAACCTTTATGATTTGAATGCATAAAACATATATATTTTGTCGCCACCTGTCTTGTGCTGATGACTCTTGATCCTTTGAGTTTTTTCATAGCCGTGGGCCAACACCCACATCAGAACTCCTCTATTGACGTTTTTCAATTGGAGGTTTTAATTTCAAGCAGCGACATTCCTCATCCTCTGATCTTCAATGCGTGACGTGGCGTGATCCACGTGGAAAGGGAATAAGGGAGGACCTGTGACAGGTTTTAATACATAAAAACTTGTGTTAAACCTTTTCCACCAAACCTTATAATTTAACACATAAAACATATCTCCATGTTTCCCCTCTGACACGCTAATAGCCTTCGGTCCTTTGAGCTCTTTCTAACCATGGGCTAGCCCCCACATCGGAGCCCCTTAATCGCAGATTCTCAATCGAAAGATTTAAATTTGATGCAACGATGTGCTCAACTTGTGATCGTTGATCTGCGACCTGATGTCATCCTCTGCCACATGTCACTTGGTGAGTGGTGACACATGTCACCCCTTTTTGGCTTCTTATGACCCTTGAAAATGTCGAATCTGCATGCCACGTGTCCACCATACCACCACATCATTCGCTGATATCTTATACCATGTGGCATATCAGAACCAATCTTTGCTTGCCAAGTGTTCCTCTAGAGGAGAGAGAAAAGGCCCGAAATTGCTCTGGTTTTTCAATAAAATCCTTTGTAAAATGTTTCGGCCCTCCTTGATGCTTTAACATTGAAGGCATATATGTGTCACAATTCACATATCACAAGTTTTAAAGGTTGTCACCCCTGCAACCTTCGAACGCTGAAGGCCAATTGCGATATGCTTTGGACCCCGCCGACTGCTGATTGCGATATGTCCCATTGCCGATGTCCCTGAGCGGCGATCGAAGATCATCGATATGCTTCACTATTGCACTGTGTATTGGACCTTCGATCGCCGATTTGCGATATCAGCAATCGTTGATCACTATTTAGCTCCGATCTGCACTTCTCCTCTTTTAAAAAAACTTTTGATATGAGGGACACTTAGCCTTTTTCCTTTGTTTTTTGGCTTTTGAAGAAGGATTTTTTTTTTCCATAACTTTTGATTCTTGAACCCATTTGGAGAGATCTATAGCTCATTGGAAATATAATTTAGAGCTCTTCATGTTGATTTCACCTGCAAAGTCATTTTATAAACATTTGATAAGAAAAAAGTCTTCCCAACCTTAGACTGATTGGATAAATGGTCTTTTTTTACATGAAAACCTTTTAGACTATGACACCTAGTGATTCATAGGCTAAACTGACCAAAATGAATAGTAAGAGGCCAACACCATTGATTCCTATTATGGGACCCTAACATAAGCAATAATGGTCAAGGATTCAATAATTATTTAAGATCATTGTTCCATCAAATTCCTCTTCAAAATTTTAAGCTCTCTAAACTTACCCAAAGGATCACCAAGTGAACTCAAGGCTTTGGAAGGTAGATTTTTCCCATGTTTCACAAAAGCAAAATGCGAAGGGCAACGGAAAATCCAACCTAGAAGTCATGACGAAAGAAAGGTTATATAAATCAAATGGGGGGTCTATATACTTCTTGCCCTTCTCATGAATTGTTGGTGCATCAAGGTGATTATCTGATGTTATCATATTTGTCCCCTCATGTATTAGTCAAGAATGGAAAGTGAAGTAAGACTCCTCCATCACTTACTCATCTCATTCATTTTCTTCTTGTTGTTAAATACATAAAAAAAAAATTATGTTATGCATGTGGGTTTAATGGAAATGGCTATTTGATTCGCTTTGATGTTATTTTCACTCTCTATTGTGGGATCTTCTTGTGAATTAGTGTTGGATGTAGGTTGGGGTGCTCCATCACTCTCTCATATCATTCATTTCCTTCTTGTTAAATATGTCAAAAGAGTTATCATGCACGTGGGTTTAATGGGAATCGCTATGTTGTTTGGTTTGATGTTATTCATGCTATTTCTATTGTGGGCTCTAGCTATGAATGTGTATTGAATGTGGGTTGGGTTGTTCTAACCATGGCAGAAATAAATGTCATGTTTTTTATATCGATGGTTAAGATTCACCAAGGTTGTATTAGGGTTTTGGATGTTATCACCATTCTTTATCGACCAATGATTCACTTCATCGACCTTTCCTTACAGGACATAATTTACCCCTAATATCCACCCAAGCTATGGCTCTCTTCCTTGTTTTATGATTGCATACAATATTCTCTTTATTATTTTTTTGTTTCACTACTAGCTAACTAACATGATTGCAATTTCTATGGCTTCTACTATTGAGTTTCCTATGATCATGTAAGATCTAGCATTGTCAATTTAGTGACAGGCAAAAAATAATCTCATCAATGCATATGATTGTGACACCATGCATCATTATATGTTGTAATCTCATGTACATCAATGCTTGTATATGGAATATGTACCTTGAATGTATTTACTTAAAATAAAACACTTTATTGTGTAACGATGATTAAGGTGCATTGGTTAGTAAAAACATCTGCATGCACTAGTGCATAGCAATCATTTAAATGCACCAATATGCAAACATATATGAAATGAACCAAGTTGTACAAGTGAATACAATGCACCAATGTTTCAATGACAAATTTTCCTACATGCTAACTAATAATTTTGTGGGTACAAAAATGTAACTTTTTCGTATTCTTATAAAATTGTTGTCAAGAAGGTAACTCCCAATTATGTGATTTGCATTAATGTGAGCATCATTATATACATGGACAGGGGTGACATTTAGGATTCATATACCAAGGTCTCTTCCCATTCTAACTATTCAAAATTACCTATTTATATATTTTTACATTTTTTTCCCAATCCTTGAGTATTAGGTGTCTAACATTCCCCTCCCATTGATTTGAAGGGGTGTTTTTGAGTCCAAGCATCATTCTAAATCTTTCAATTTTTTACTCTTCCAAATGCTTTGATGAATATGTCTACAATTCGCTCTTTTGTGGAACAATGTCATAGATGAATAATCTTGGCCTCAACGTGATGTTGAATCAAATGATACTTTGTGTTGATATGTTTGGTTCAATCATGGGATCTTGGCCAATTTAATTGTAGAAATATTGTTGATCAAAAGAAGATCAGAGTTCACTTGTTTCTCATGTAAATCTTAAAAAAAAATCTCGAGCCAAACAATCTCCTTGGTTGCTTCTATAGTTGCCACATATTCTGTCTCTGTTGTGGAATCTGCTGAAACTGATTGTTTGTGTGACCTGATCCAAGACTCACAACATAGCCTGAAGTAGAGACGCCATTTTCCTTATCTCCATCAAATTCTGAATTTAGAACATCCAATCAAGCTAAACTCATCCACCTGTGAATATTTGATTCCAAAGTCTCCAGTCCCTTTCAAGTACTTTAGAACTCTTTTTGTAGAAAACTAATGTCCTTCACAAGGCTTTTGCATAAACCTGGAATAGATTTCAACAACAAATGAAATATTTGGTCTAGTAGTGGTGAGCTAGATAAGACTTCCCACAAATTGTCAATACTTAGTTGCATCTTCAAATTCATTTCCTTCTTTAGATGTGAACTTCAAATTTTGTTCCATTGGAGTGGACAAAGGATTACATTCAGTGACGCCAAATTTGTTCAACAATTCTCCATTGTACTTTTGAGACAAGAATATATACCTTGGATATTGGATCACTTCAATGCCCAAGTAGTAATGAAGGTGTCCCAAATTTGTCAACTTGTTGATTTCAATGATGCTTGCAACAAACATATTGTCAACATTTAGCAACAAGATAAAGAATATGCCATTTAAACCTTGGAAACACAATGTTCATACTCACTTCTAGTAAGATTTTGGCTCATCATGAAAGAATCAAATTTCTTGTACAGTAGGTTGAGGCACTGCTTCAAGCCATAGAATGACTTCTTGAGCTAGCAAACAAATAAGTATTAAGTACATGTCTTACCTCTATTAACGTTCTTACAATGTCATCAAACTTTTTACTCTTAATGTTGTCAACGCCAACAGTGAACAAGATACACAGTCTCCATAAGAATAATACCACCATCAAAAACTTGATAAGAGGAACACTAACTCCTATATAGATGTATGTGGTATGAAGCACCAAAATCTAATGACCATTCATCATGATATTAGGCCCCATCACAAATAGATAAAACTTCATGAACCATACATGAAATTAACTGACTAGGAATTGCTTTTGTCTTGAAGTCTTCCGTGGATTCCTATTTCTTCCATCAATCTTTCTTGAGATGCCTTGTTTTCCCATAGTACCAACATTTGAACTTAGTCCTTTTTCGGTTCGACTCAAATATTGGTGTATCATTCAACGTCTCCCCTCTTTCTCTAGATCAACCTCTAGTCACCATTGCTTCTAATGTGGATATTTTTCACTACATTATCTTGTTGAATTTTGTAGCTAAGGTCGGTCTCCATAATTAATATTTTAGCCCTTGATGTATATGTAATAATGAATATAAGGCATGCTCTTCATGTCGTCTTCAAAAGAGAAATTTTGAATTTAAGCCTCCAAAAGTAAGGTTAGCTTCAAGTCAGCCCCAGTGAAGGGAAACATATATTTGACCTCCAAAGAAGGATATATATATGTCATTTGATCTCCTCCTATGGGCACCATTTGACCTCACAACACAAGACATCTTCTGATCCAAACGAAGGAGGAAAATGACAAGAAGGATGAAGACAAATCCAACACTTTCTTTCTCTCTTTTGACTTCGCGCGTGTGACCTTCTCTCTCTCTGTTGACTTTACACGTGTGATGAGTTTTTGGGCATATCTTGCAGCAGGTCCAAGATTTTTTGGGTTTAGGAGGAGATCGAAAATTGGCCCTAGCAAAGCAGATCAAACCAATACTTTTGGATAGCATTGTGACTTGACCAAAGGGCATCTTGACCAAGTTTGACCAAAATTGTATTGTTGGTCAATTTGACTTGTATTTGACTTAGATGTATCTCTTCTTGAACTAAAGAATTTCTCTAAGGAAAAGGTGGTTGGATTTTGTGGGTTTTCCCAAGGTAAATATTGTGTTTCTTGTTTCGTTGTCTCTTTATGACATACTGGCATTTTGTTTCTACTATTGAGATCTTCTATGTAATTTATGTATGATGAATATAAACACAAGAAAAAAGTAACTTAACAAATCATAAGAAATAATTATTAGTTTAGAAGATCCTTGAAAAATCAACATGGTATTAAAGCCTTGGTGAAAGAGAAACCTTGGCAAATCACCATATAAAGAATCCCTAGTCATCTAATCCCTATGTTAAATGAGAATGCAAAGTTACTTATCTCATCCCAAGACATAAGAAGTCCTAGTTTGAATCTATGTAAAAAGCATCAAAACCCTAGTTTAAGGCCGAAGTTTCATTTTTTGTTATTACTGGAAGAGAAAACCGTGACCCACTCTTGCATTTGTGAGAGGGTCTAAGTCCTTAAATTATGTTGAAGGTAGGTCAAAAGGCCTTAGTTTGTTTTAGTAGGCTGAGGGAGCCTCATAGTTTGTGACAGAGGGTTGAGAAAGCCTCAGGGTCTATTGTAGGGAGATGAAAAACCTTAGATGAAAGATACAAAGGTTGAATAATATCATAGGGTCACCGATTTAACTGATGTACTACCTAAGACCATTTTATCATTCCAACAAGAAGGAGAAGCATGTAGAAATTTTGAATAATATGACAAATATTCACATAGATTATCCTGATTATACACTTATAAGCGGAACATGCATAATACATAACCTCCTCTACGTTGATCATCAATTTACAAAAGCATAAACATTCACAGGCACACATAGAAGCCTCAATCAAACTCATTAACACAGTATGTATCCCGGGGAAAGCATCTCGCTAAAAACCCCACACTATGTGTATATTAATGATTGAGAACATGTAACATTACAAAGTACAATGCTTATCACAAGCAATCCAGTACCAGCTCCACATGCTACACACAATACAGCTCAGATCTGATCTCTAAATCTCCCCTGCTGCTTGCCTGCCTCCACAGCTCAATACCTGCTCAAGAATTGATGAGAATGGTTTACCAAACTCGTATTTGACCTACAAATAATCACTCACACTGTGTTGGACGTGAGCACAGGCTACAATTCTTGGTATTGGCCAATTCAGTGGCATACTCAATCCCTCTGATTGTGCAAATCATCATGCACAACTATAGTCACAACTGATAGCAATCTGATCCTCTAACACCTGTCCCTGCTGAACTGAACATGCACTGACATGCAACTGAGTTAAATAATGTATTCTATAGTTGCATTATGAGTTAATAACTTGTGAATTAATTAATAACTAATTCACCCAACTCATCTCTAGTCTATTGATCAGTTAGACTAAATACAACTAGTTTAACAAGGCTAAACTGAACACAACTCCATCAACTGCACCTCCAGTCCACTAAACTCAACTCACTTGAGTTCTAACTGAAGTCCTGCATGCAAATATTAGTCATCCCATAGGTAACCATGTATTTCCCTCTGGGATCTGCATGTGCCACATCCGTAGCTCATCCTGAAGTGCTCCAAGAGAATAAGATCAAGTTTATAGTCCAAATATTATTATGAGACAATAATATTTGACTTTTCTATTTTTGACAGCCAGTCTAAAAATAGACTTTGATCACTCACATTGTGATCACTCACACTGTGATCACTCACACTGTGATCACTCACACTGTGATCACCCATACTGTGATCACCCACACTGTGATCATACACACTGTGATCACTCATACTGTGATCATCCCTGCTGGGATCAAAAATAGAACTTGCGCCATAATTTTCCTGCGGGCCCACTTAGTGAAGGAAACTATTTTCACTAAGCTCCATCATCTTGTTGCATTCTCAACAAGCATTTCTTGTTGCACACTTTTCAACACTCCCTCTCAACAAGAAAGGCTTCCTCATAAACCCGATCCTGTAACTCTGGAATGTTCTCCATGCAACACATCTGGCCGGTCCACTTGCTCTGTCATCAAAGTCTCTGACTGCTATTACCTCTGTCGACTGAAACTCTGCATCTCTGTGCTCTTCAGTATCTGACTGCTCTAGCCTCTGTCACTTTGATCTCTGACTGCATCTGTGCTGCTGCTGGTTCTATCTCCTAGCATTGCATCCGACTGCACCTCCCAACTGACCTCCCTGTTGGGATAGAAACACCCTCTGATGCTGAAGCTCTACATGCTACTGACAAGTGCTCCCTCTCTGACATCCGCGCTACTGTAACATCTCCATGCATCTCGCACCATTGTACACCTCTCTGTGCCACCTAGCACTGTGCAAAACACTTGTGCCTCTCGCATTGCTGCAGCCTGCTAGCTTTGCGCTGTCCTGGGATTCCCTGCACTGTCGCTCTCTCTACCGCTCCATCCGCATCTGTCTCTACCCAATCTGTCAGTTCCTGCTACTACACATCTGGGGCTCCCGTAGCAAGGTCTCATCCAAGAGGTTGGGTACCTCAAGGATCCTGCCCCTCCTCCTTGGGACAATCAATCCACATCACCCCACCTCCTACCTGGAGGTATGGCTGCATGCGATCCCTCAGCCCACCTGGCTCGAAGTTTCCCCCTACTGGAGGTCTCTGGATGAGTAGATGTCTCTACTCGATCTCCTCTTAGCTTCCCTTATTGTGGTTGCTCCACAACCTCCTGAAGCTGCTGCACCAATCGTGGCTCCTCCACAATCGTCTGAGACTTCTTCTGGCTTTGCATGTTGAGAGGTAATATACGCTCCCTCTCAACCACCAAGTCTCCATCAGTTGCCTTGCTGCTCAAGGCTTTGCATGCATCTTGAACCTCAAGAGCATACAGGTTCCTGACCTGTGAACCAATCTCATGACAGCGAAAGCATCTCACCTTTGACTTGTCAACCTTCTTCACATCATTGGAAGAACAAGATTCAGAAAGAGAAACCTTCTCCTTCCCCTTCTTCACCTTACTCGCTAAGGCACAGTTCTCCCCATCATGCATAGATGAAGAACTGTCTTTGGTGCTCCGTCTAATCTCCTCCTGCATCAAATCCGACCATGGTCGTTCCCAATTTGGCAGTTTCTTCCTTCCATTCACCGAGTCCTGGTAGCTATGCCAACTCTTAGGAAGGTCAAGGAGTGCTAGACTCACCATCCTCATCCGACAGTCACCCCCACACTTCCCAGCTCATCCCGGCATTGGGTGAACTTCGTGAGATACTGGGGCATACTGTCTCCATTCTCACACTGAATGTTTCTGAGTTTTATCTCTTGCTTTGGAATTAAATTCGAATTCCACCAGCTCAAAAACTCAACCACTTCCGATCTAGAATTCGTGAGAACAAAGTATTTCTTGTACAGAGATTGACTGTCTGGGCATTCACCGGATATCTCACCTTCCAAAAGAAGGATGAATCCAGAGGTTACCTAGCCCGATTACAGACTATGCCTGAAGAAATAAAATGTAAACACTTTCTGAATAATAGATCTGATGATCAATCCTCACTTGATATCCTGTAAAAATCTCTTCTACAAATCAAGCAGCTCTGATACCATGTAGAAATTTTTCTACAAATCATCTAGCTCTGATACCATGTAGAAATTTTGAATAATATGACACATATTCACAGAGATTATCCTGATTATACACTTATAAGCGGAACATGCATAATACATAACCTCCTCTATGTTGATCATCAATTTACAGAAGCAGAAACATTCACAGGCACACATAGAAGCATCAATCAAACTCATTAACACAGTATGTATCCCGGGGAAAGCATCTCGCTAAAAACCCCACACTATCTGTATATTAATGATTGAGAACATGTAACATTACAAAGTACAATGCTTATCACAAGCAATCCAGTACCAGCTCCACATGCTACACACAATACAGCTCAGATCTGATCTCCAAATCTCCCCCGCTGCCTGCCTGCCTCCACAGCTCAATACCTACTCAAGAATTGATGAGAATGGTTTACCAAACTCGTATTTGACCTGCAAATAATCACTCACACTGTGTTGGACGTGAGCACATGCTACAATTCTTGGTATTGGCCAATTCATTGGCATACTCAATCCCTCTGATTGTGCCAATCATCATGCACAACTATAGTGACAACAGATAGCAATCTGATCCTCTAACACCTGTCCCTGCTGAACTGAACATGCACTGACATGCAACTGAGTTAACTAATGTATTCTATAGTTGCATTATGAGTTAATAACTTGTGAATTAATTAATAACTAATTCACCCAACTCATCTCTAGTCTATTGATCAGTTAGACTAAATACAACTAGTTTAACAAGGCTAAACTGAACACAACTCCATCAACTGCACCTCCAGTCCACTAAACTCAACTCACTTGAGTTCTAACTGAAGTCCTGCATGCATGCAAATATTAGTCACCCCATAGGTAACCACGTATTTCCCTCTGTGATCTGCATGTACCACATCCGTAGCTCATCCTGAAGTGCTCCAAGAGAATAAGATCAAGTTTATAGTCCAAATATTTGTTGACACCTAATCCTCAGCGGTTGGGTGAACCCGGAATGTGAACAGTCATCAAGAAGATGAACTGATTAGTCACATTCATGTATATAAACAATAGCTACCTAATGAAATATATCAATCAGATTTTTGCCTAATCTGGAGTTACTCCTGGTCTGACATGGTATCAGAGCCAGTTCTTAAAATAGTCGTAACTCCCTTCATTTCTGCTGTTGTCCTCTGTCGTTCTGCCACTGCCTCTGTTCTGAAATGCTCTGCCTCCATTGCATTGCATTCTCCTGAGCGCTGCCTCTGTCCTGACACAGCGCTGCCACTGCCTCTGGCAGGCACCAACGCATACCATGTCCTGTAACGGTAAGAGGGCCGTGAGCTTCGGTTTCCTTGCACTGTTGTGACAAACATTTTTTTTCTCTCGCCACTCTGAATGAGGATTCCCCCAGTGCTCGTACAAAGCCGGAGAAAGCAAAGGTTGTGAACTGGCCCGTGTATATTCCGTTCTCGTCCAGGCGATGGTATTTCAATGTACATAAACCGTGGTCATGATCTATGGAACGTGTTGTAGATGCGTGAAGATTTGAAGCGGATGAAGGCGATGGTATGTAAACTGTGGAAACGACAGTCTTTCCATATTTTTTCATTTCCAAATAATCATTCAGAGCCCATTGGTACTTGGATTAATTCAGCCCAAACCAATCTGCCTGATACTCGTCCACCCTTGAATGTACACGCTGGATGTTAGCAACGGCATTCGAAATCGAACCCAAAACAGAGCCGACCAATGTCTCCGGTGAGCTAGTCGGGGCAGGAGAGGCTTGGGCCTCTACGTCCACAACATTCTTGGGCTTAGGACTGGCAGTTGCGGGTATAGGAGTAACGGGAGGGAGCTTAATAAAAACCGTATATCTGCCCGCTTTCCCAATCAAAGGAGGGGGGTGTCCATTTTTCCGGTTCGGCTCCGCCATTGTAGTCGCAACCCACTTCCAGACCACCCTAAACCGTGGACTGTATAAACCGTGGACTGAGTTATATTGTGCATAAACCGTGGAGTAAGTTGTAATCTTGTCCTTTTACATCAGTTTGGACTTGGCGGTCATCGTTTCCGGCAGTGTGTGGAAAGATTCAGTCCTATAACTAAGAGCTGCAGTCGATAAGTGCGACATCGATTTTGTTGTGTCATTGTAATAAGTATAAGGTGAAACCGAGTTTGCATCATTATAATAAGTATTCAGATAATCTTGAAAGTATTGAAGTTATGTGTGGATGAACAACTGGTATTATTCTGGATGCTTTTATCTAACATTAGAGGGATTTGAAGAAAATATGGTGCATAAAGTTTTAGCCTTTGAGAATACTTTTTTGAGTGCAATTTCACTTTTTTATCAGTAGAAGTTTTTATCAGCAGAAGTTTTTTTTTATCAGCAGCAGAAGTAATTTTTTACAGAATGCATTCAATCATTTCTATGGTAGGAATAGTTCTCACTGGCAAGGAGAACTATCCTGAATGGTCCCGGATGATAAAACACACCCTCATCTTTAATGAGTTGTGGAAGGGAGTGTGTGTCGGTGAAGGAGACAATGACCCAGTACAACCTACATCAGACAAAGAGCTCGTCATTTGGGATAATAAGAACAACAAAGCATATGCATTAATCGCAACATCTAACAATGAAGAAGTAAGTCACCATATTTCATCATATTCAACTGCCTTTGAAGCTTTATAAAAGCTCAAAGAACTCTATGACTCACATTCTGCACTTGAAGTTGTTCAGCTCATGATTAAACTCTTCACTCTTGAACTGAAAAATAATGATCCTCTTGCTCTTGCATCTGAAGTTAAATCCATAATGCATGATATCAAATCCACTAAAGTTGAGCTGGATATCCCTCTTATTGCTTTTCTCAAGGCACTCTATCCTACTTACTCCAATTATCTTGAGTCTTTACAAGCAAATGGAAATCTTAAAGATATAACCTTTGACTCTCTTGTGAAAAAGTTTGCTGAAAGAGAGAAAGCCTTTGGAAAGAAGACAGTCCCTGAATCTTCTGAAGAGACTGTTTGCCTTGCTCATAAAGAAAAGCATCCTGCTCAAGATTCTACAAGAGGAAGAGGTGGACGAAGAGGAAGAGGAAGATACTTCAGAGGCAGGGGGGCAGACTTTCTCAAGGAGAAAAGGCAGATCTGCATTGCATTCGCTGCAAACGAAATGGATCACATGATGCTTCTACATGAAAACTACCATGGGACAAAATTGAGCAGAAAAGAAACCAGCAGAAAGGTAAAACTGATGATACAGACAAAGGTAAAGTACCTGAATCCGCTCACTATATTGATGCACAATGTAACATTGGAGTAAATGAAGATTTGTTTAATGCTTCATTTGCTTCCTCGAAAAATGATTGGTTGCTTGATTCAGGAGCAACCTGTCATATGACTCATAGGAAAGATTTTTTTGAAGATTTCACTGACAATGTTGATGGAGCGGTATACTTTGCAGATCAGTCAAAAATCAAGCCATCAGGGCTTGGCACAATCAGGCTTAAACTGCCTGGTCTTCCAGACTTTCTTCTGGATCATGTTCTATACCTCCCACAGCTCAAGAGAAACTTGCTGTCCTTGGTCCACATCCGCCAGCAAGGTCACTCCATTCATATGTTTGATGGAAAGCTTGAGGTAAGAAAGGTATCTGACCACTCACTTGTCATGAGGGGAATAGAAGAAGAAAGACTTCTTAAACTGCAAGGAACCTCTGCTCATGCACAACATTTCTCATATATTTCTCATCATGAAGAAGGTACACTTCCATCAAGTTTATTATGGCATGCTAGATTTGGACATTTAAACTATGATAGTCTTCGCTTATTGAAGAAAAATGGTGTTTCTGGTTTGCCTACAATTCCTAGGAAACATAAGCAATGTGATGCTTGCATTCTAGGAAAGCATAGCAAACAGTCTTTTCATGATTCACATTCAAGAGCACATAGGAAGCTTGAACTCATTCATTCAGATTTATGTGGTCCAATGCCTGTTCCTTCTGCAAATGGAAATAAATATATCATGACATTTATTGATGATTACACCAGAATGTGTTGGGTTTATTTATTGAAGAACAAATCTGATGCTTTTCAAACATTCAAGAATTTTCATAAGTGGATTGAAAATGATGCACAATCTCATATTGGGTCTATTCGCACTGATAATGGAAAAGAATATACATCAAATGAATTTGAAAACTATCTTCGCCAACATGGGATCAAACATCAAACAACTTTGCCTTATAATCCCCAACATAATGGTGTAGTTGAAAGAATGAATAGAACAATCTTGAATATGGTACAATCCATGATTTTCTTCAAATATGTAAAGATCATGTTTTGGGCTGATGCTGTTCTATGTGCTGCATATATAAAGAATAGATGTCCATCTAGTGCTATAAGAAACAAGACTCCTTATGAATTGTGGTATGGACATGTTCCTTCGGTAAAACATCGCAGGATATTTGGTTCCACCTGTTATGCTTTAATAACAAAGGTACATAGAAACAAACTTGGTGCTAGAAGTCGTAAGTGTATCTTCCTGGGGTATTCAAACACCTCTAAAGCATACCGTCTCTATGATGATGTAAATAAAAAGTTTGTTGTATCTAGAGATGTCATTTTTCTTGAATCATCCAAATCTGACAGTGTTGTTGAGCGGCAACTTGATCGCTTGGATAGATTCACAAAAACGAAATCATTTCAAGAGTTTGATAATCAGATTCCACATCTTGAAGGGGGGATTCCTATACTAGATCAACATGTGGAATCTTCTTCTGAAGAACAATCTCCCCTGCATGAAAATCCAACACCGGATGATCCTTTAGGTGATGTAATTGATAGAATTGGGAGACTCAATCTTGATTCAGTCCCAACTCAATCAACAGAGCAGCCTGGACCATCTCAGAAAGGTCCCCCAAAGTGGCTGACAAAGACACTTGAAAGTGTTCATCCTGATGAAATTGGAAAAACAGGAACCAGAAATTCAAACCAACAAAATGGAGGTGATGTAGATGACTCTAATTCACCTATTGATATGGATGTTACTTATGATTGTGAATTGAACTTGTCTACAGATTTTGAACCAACTTCCTTCAAAGAAGTTGCTTCTCATGATGAATGGAAAGAAGCAATGAAAAAGGAGTATGATGCCCTCATAAAGAATGGCACTTGGAAGCTGGTTGACCCTCCATTTGGAACCAAACCAATTGGCTGCAAGTGGGTCTACAAGAACAAGTACAAAGCTGATGGCTCACTTGACAAGCACAAAGCTAGGCTTGTGGCAAAAGGTTTTGCACAGAAGGAAGGGGTCGATTATGAGGAAACTTTTGCCCCCACAGCAAAATGGGCCACCATCCGGACACTCTTTGCACTAGCTGCTCAGAACGGTTGGAAAGTCCATCAAATGGATGTAAAAACTGCATTCTTGAATGGAGATCTAAAAGAGAATGTTTTTATGTCCCAACCTGAAGGATTTTCTGTGAAAGGACATGAACATAAAGTATGCAAACTTGTGAAGTCCTTGTATGGCCTCAAACAAGCACCTCGAGCCTGGTATGAAAAACTAACTGAGCATCTTCTGAAACTCAACTTCAATCATTTTGATCTTGATGATGCAACTTTATTTGTCAAGAAAGTTGGCAAAACAGTTGTATATCTTGTGGTATATGTAGATGATCTTTTAATGACATGGAACAATGAAAGCTATATTGCATCCATAAAGAAAGAATTAGGAAAAAGTTTTGAAATGACTGATTTGGGCTATGTTCATTACTATCTTGGCATTGAAGTAACCCAACATCCAAAATCCATATTTCTTTCTCAAAAGAAATACATTGGAGATTTGTTAAACAGATTTGGCATGACACAGTGCAATCCTCTTTCTACTCCAATGGAACAAAACTTAAAGCTCACATCTATTGAAGGAAAGGAATTTGAGGATGCAACAAAGTATAGACAGCTTATAGGAAGTCTCATCTACCTCACTACTACCAGACCAGACATTTCATTTGCTGTTGGAATCCTCTCCAGGTTTATGCAAAAGCCTTGTGAGGGACATTGGTCTGCTGCAAAAAGAGTTCTAAGGTACTTGAAGGGAACTCAAGACCTTGGAATCAAGTATACACAGGTGGACGACTTCAGCTTGATTGGATACTCTGATTCAGACTTCGATGGAGACAAAGAAACTGGAGTATCTACTTCAGGATATGCTATGAGTCTTGGATCAGGAGCTGTCTCTTGGAGATCATGCAAACAATCAGTTCCAGCAGATTCCACAACAGAAGCAGAATACGTGGCAGCAGCTGAAGCAACAAAAGAAATTGTGTGGCTCAGGAAAATTCTTGAAAATTTGCAGGTAAAACAAGTACAATCAACTCCACTCATGATTGACAACACCTCTGAAATAAAGTTGGCCAAGAACCCAAAATTCCAAGATCGTACAAAGCACATCAATACATCATCTGATCCGACATCATGTTGAGGCCAAAACAATCCATCTTCGTCATTGTTCCACAAATGAGCAAATTGCAGACATCTTCACCAAAGCGCTTGGAAGAGAAAAGCTTGAAAGATTCAGAATGATGCTTGGACTCACCAACATTCCTTCAGATTAAGGGGGGGAATGTTGACACCTAATCCTCAACGGTTGGGTGAACCCGGAATGTGAACAGTCATCAAGAAGATGAACTGATTAGTCACATTCATGTATCTAAACAATAGCTACCTAATGAAATATATCAATCAGATTTTTGCCTAATCTGGAGTTACTCCTAGTCTGACAATATTATTATGAGACAATAATATTTGACTTTTCTATTTTTGACAGCCAGTCTAAAAATAGACTTTGATCACTCACACTGTGATCACTCACACTATGATCACCCATACTGTGATCACCCACACTGTGATCATCCACACTGTGATCACTCATACTGTGATCATCCCTGCTGAGATCAAAAATAGAACTTGCGCCATAATATGCCTGCGGGCCCACTTAGTGAAGGCGACTCTTTTCACTAAGCTCCATCATCTTGTTTCATTCTCAACAAGCATTTCTTGTTGCACACTTTTCAACAAAGCATAACTTGTTTGTTTGATGTCATCAACTCATCAACAAGGAGAAGCCATGTTAATAGAAGCATGAACTTGTGATGGAAGATGCTTTGTCTTGTACTGATGTGATGGTACGAGAGATATAAGCCTCTATGACTAAGCCTAAGGAGTCTCAGGAAGCAACGAAATGAAGTTTGAAATTATCTATGTCTAAGACATTGTACATAGAAGAAGGGTCGATGCTTTAATGGCAAGGTTGAAGTACTTTATGTACCATATATTTAGTTCTCCTTGAATAATTGTTATGGCTACGGGATCTAATAAAAAATACAAATCATATTGTTTAAAACACATTGTTTCCATGCAAGCACATTACAATGATGAGATGTTCAAAGAAGGGTATGAGGCATGGGAATAAAGACCTATAAAGAGACCAAAAAAGTTATAACTTTGTGGTTTGATGCTTGGAATAAAAGGTATGTATTATCGCTCATAGTGATTTAGATTGAGATCAAAGGTTTTACTTTGGCAACATTCTTGTAAACCTCAACTAGAGGAAATGATCACCAAATAGTTTTGTCAATAAATATGCTTAGTTGAAAGACTTGCATCAATTTTTTTTTCATAAGAAACTAAATAGGACTATGATCTACTCCTTAGTCAGATCATAGGAAGGTATCAAAGGTTTGATCTATTGTCATCCTTGAAGAAACCGTTAAGGGAAGTTATGAAGCTATAAGAAAATATTGTTAGATAATTTGTAGAATGAAAGAAATCCTGATATTTCAAGAAATGATGATGGTATCACAATTTGGATTATTTCTCAAAGCAAAACAAAGCCTCAAAAGGGAAATATGTGATCCATACACTTGAACATAAAAGTGTGATCTAACAAGCCTGTGTTTTTCCTTGAAGATGTTGCATTGTGTTCAGGGAGGATGTTGAAGCTATAAGCTCTTAAAGTATTAATGCCATTTGTTGTCATGGACCATGCACTGTTAAGTAAAGGCCCTAAAAGATGCATTGCATATTTTGGTGATAATGTATGACCTATGTTGTAAATATGGAATATGGATGCCCAACCATGGAGTCTATTATCTAGGCAATCAAAATTCAAAACAAGGAAATATATCACTATCACTATTATACACTTGAATAAAACACACCTTGATGAAACAAGTTCGTTGGACATGGCAAGCTTACAATGTAAAAGAGGCCAAGTCCCCTTTCAAGTTTGAAGAACAAAGCCCTCTCAAGAAAGATGAGTCATTTCTAGAGCTTGATGTGTCCTTATTATTATTACTGTTATGATGAAGGATAAGCTCTTGGGTTGAAAAAGTCAAAATCAATGTTTAGTTGAGAATACATATTTGAAAGAGTATCATTGTAATTAATGTTGAAGTAGTGACCAAGTATGTTCTCTTAAGGAAGACAACCCACATTTATATAGCAAACTTTATTGGAGATTCTCAATCTCTGCCTGAGTAGGATATCAAGATGGAATATCCTTGATTGTTTGTTGAAGCATGCAGACTCTGTGGTTTTCAGACATTTGATATGGAAAGGAGAACCTGCACATTACAAAGTCTAAGGTATAAAACGAGTTTTAAAAAATTAGGGTTTGTAAATGCTAAAACACCAAAAGTCTTGGATGACAAAACCCTGAGGTTTGTGAAGAAAACCCTAGATCATGACCTAGATTAATGTTTCCATTGAAAGAACAAACCCTAGTTCATGCAAGGAAGGAATGACATCATGCTGGTAGTGAGGACGAGGTTGATAAATTTGCAAGATGGATGCAAGCAAGCTAAGATCAAGAAGGTGTTGACATTTCCATATAATTTTCAAAATATAAGTAACGTATATCTATCTTATTTAAATATTATTATTATTATTTTACTGCCATCCTAGATCCATCTTAACTCTGGATCTATCAAGCATCGAGAAGGATCAAATCTCTCATGGTGAAAACCTCTTTTTTGAGTGTAAAACTTAAGGAAAGGTTTGCACCTCGAGAGATTTGATCCCTCTTAGTGCTTAATAGATCTGGAGTTAAGCTAGATCTAGGCTGGTTTGATATATATAAGATCAATAGTTAAGACAATCTACTCGAAGCTTGGTTATTAGATCATAAAACTTTATATGTTCCTCTGTTATATCGTAAAACCCAATAAGAAAATATATCTATGCCTTTGCAAATGTCGAGGATATTAGCTATCCAAGGTTTAATTTTACTTTGATCTCCTCAATAAAACTCAATAATAATTGTATCTAAACTAAGTTGTTATTCTAGTGAATTTTCTTGTGGAGATTAAAACCAACTATTAATAGAGTCTAACTAAGCAACTCCTAAATTTTAATGTGGACAAAAATATATAAACAAAATGTAGGATTGCATGGACCAGAGTTTATTTTTTCGTGCTCACATTTCTCTTCACACTCAAGAGTAAAATTCCAAACATATAAAATAAAATGAATAACATACAAAACAACTTGGAAAAATCTAATTTTTGAAAGCTATGTAACAAAATGAGCAAGGTTGTTTTTTCCAAGTTTTATTTGGAAGGCATGCATCCTCAGAGCTATAAAGTCTGTGTAAAGTTTCTTTATTGAGTGGTTTTCTTTGCCAATCACTATGAAAATTGCTTAGGGTTCTAATATTTGTGGTGGGAATTAGGATTTATTTTGATCTAGCTAAAAGATTTTGTTGCAATGAATGTCTCACATTAGTGAAGAAAACCTTTAAATATACTATAATAGAGAAAAATACCACGGGTTTTGAAAATGTGGAGCCCAAAAACATCCATTTGTAAATTTATTATTTTATCTAAATTTTATTTTAATTATTAATTTATTTTTAATTTTTATTTTAACTTCTTTCTTCTTCTTCTCTTTTTTTTTGACCATTAGAGAAGAATCTCAGGGGAAAAATCAATGCTGTGAAAACATGGAGCACAAAAAGCTCCATCTGTAAATTTACTATTTTATGTCAATTTTATTTTAATTATTCATTATTAATTTTTGAATTTCATTTTATCTTTTAAAATAATTTAAAAATTTTATTTTAATTTTATTTTTACTATGTAATATTTGGCGATTAGAAAAAAATACCATGGGCAAAACCATGGGTTGTGAAAACTCGAGCCCAAAAACCTTTGGCAAATTTACTATTTTATCTCAATTTTATTTTAGTTATTAATTCTATTTATTTATTTTATTTTTATTTTTATGTAATTCGACCAAGTCAAAATGTTTTCATTACATAACATAACATAACATTTAAAAAATATTTACATATTTAACTCCTACACATCTAACATCTAATGTCTACACATCTAACGTCTAACGCCTACACATCTCCCCCATACTAGGTTGTGGAGCGCTTCTTTGCGCAATTAGTTAGCGTCTTATCTTTGTATTATTTGTTTGGTTATAATTGTTAATCCATGGCCTCCTAGTGAGGATTGTAGGTACATAATGAAGGTTGTAAGGGTTTAACAACAGATCAAAGTAGTGGAAGAATGAAGCAAAGCTTGTGATAGGACAACTCTCCCAGAATCAATGACTTGTGCTGAGAGATATTGTAATAGATGAGATCCAAGCTTAGAGGAAGCAAGAAGATCAACAACTTTGAAGGATTCATTGATTATGCCTAAGAGAAGTGAGTGGTGACTTCCAAATGGATCTTACTAGATGTAGTGTGCAACATATGGCAACATAAACAAGTACAAGCGAAAGTTGAGACTAGAGAGTTCCCCCATAAAGAGGGAGAGGATCATGAAAGGACATTTGCTCTAGTTTTGAGGTATACTATTATAATTATTATTGATTATGTTATGGAATTACATTAGGTGGATGTAAAGGTTGTTTTTCTCAAAGAAAAAATAGAGAAAGTGTACATGAACCACCTCAAGACTTTTAGGAACATGAAGGAGTCACTTGCTTGCAAAAGGTCGTACCTTAGACTTGGAATGATGTATCAAGGTTGAACCTATATCCTTTGTTTATGACGAAAGCAAGATTCAAGTGTCAAAAGGAGCAACATTGGCAAAAATATTTTCTTCCATAATAGAGGGAGTAATCAGGCTTCCTCGACAAACCTTTTCTAGCTTAAGAGGGAGTTGATCTCCGAGTTTGAAATGAAGGACCTAGATTTGATGCATTACCTCCTTGAAGCATAATACTAAGATCCCTCAAAGGTCTTTTTGGATGATGGACTACCATGCTAGACAATTGATATATAACAATAGCTAGAAAGTTGTAGTGATAGAGGGAGCAACCAAGATTGCAACCACATGATCTATTTTAGAAAGAGCAGCCAGTTAAGGTAACCAGAAAGTAGCGAGGGTGATGGATCTAGTAAAGGAAGTTGAGCAACTTATGGTTGAGCTAAAGCATGTGGCTCAACATGTGTTGAAGTACTGGCATGGTACAGTTGGTCATGGAACAGTCAATTATTGTTTGAGATATGTCTCAAATAGTGAAGTACAACTGCAGGGATTCACAAATTTAGATTGGGCAGAGTGTAGAAGACAGAGAGAGTTCATCAAAGTATTGCTTCAGTTTGGGATCTATTATGCTTTCTTAGTTGAGCAGGAAGCAAACATCTATTGCATTCAGTGCTACAAAAGCCGAGTATATTGCAACTTGGTTGGCAAGTTGTGAAGTAGAATGGCTTCATAAACTACTTGCAAGTTTGTTTAATCAAGTGTAGGTGACAACCATGATGATAGGTCAAAGCACAATGAGATATAGTACCAAGACATGGTACAAAAGGGAGCAGTATGGTTCTAGTACTATTCTACAGTCAAGCAAATTGCTGACAAAGTCTTTATCCCAAAATGAAGTCTGTATACTTCGAGGAAAAGTTTAGATTTATTGAGCATGTATCTCTCAGCAAGAGGGAGTGATGAAATTGTAGCATCAAATATAGTCATTCTCTCCAAGCTATCTTGACCACGAGAATGGTTAAGAGTGTTGATGTGATAGCATCACACACAAACATTCTCCCTAGGTCAAGTGTGTTGACTAAGAATTAGGGAGAATGGTCTGGCAGGGGACAATCATTCTCGTGTCAAGTATGTTGATTGAAATTAGGAAGAATGGTCCTAGAGGCCCAAAATCACTTAGTTGAGTGGGTTTCTTTCAGAGTTAGGGTCAAACTCTCCAAATAGGTTGAGTAAGCAAATTTAGCATCAGGCCCAGAATTACTCATGAAGAGTGAGGCCTTTGGAGATTCACCATGAGCCAAAGATATTGCCCAAGATGATGGTGAACCAAGACTATTCTATATAACATGTGTCAGAGGGGTCACAATTATGGTGACTAGTTGATGCTAATGATGTACCATGTGTCAAGAGTACCGAATAAGATTATGGTTCACCATATGTCATAGGTACCGACCATAATTATGTTAATTAGTTAATGTTGTAGATCTTATCATAGGTCAAAGTTGTTGACCAATATTATTATAATAAGATGATGTTGACGCTGATGAGGAAATGTTATAACCTTTTCTTAGATTTTCTTTTTTAATAAGAGAACATCTGGATAGTCATTATGAGTACCTCCCTAGCTAAGAGGGACTGTTTAATTTTGTAGCTATGGTTGGTCTTCATAAGCAATATTTTAGCCCTTGATGTATATGTAATAATGAATATAAGATGTGTTCTTCATCTCGGCTTCAACAAAGAAATTTTAAATTTTAGCCTCCAAATGTAAGGTCAACTTCAAGTCGGCCCTAGTGAATGGACACACCCGTTCGGCCTCCCAAGAAGGATATATATATACACACACACACACACACATATATATATATATGTGTGTGTGTGTGTGTGTGTGTGTGTGTGTGTGTATATATATATATATATATATATATATATATATATATATATATATATATATATATATATATATATATATATATATATATATATATATATATATATATATATATATATATATATATATATATATGTCATTCAATCTCCTCCTCAGGGCGTTGTTCAACCTCACAACACAAGAAATCTTCTAATAGGAAAAGGACAAGAAGGACAAAGACTAATCCAACACTTTGTCTCTCTTTTGACTTCATATGTGACCTTCACTCTCTATGTGTTCACTTCGTACATGTGATGAGTTTCTAGGAATATCTGGCAGCAAGTCTGAGTTTTTCTAGGTTTAGTAGGAGGCTGAAAATCAGCCCTATCTAAGCAAATCATACCGAGACTTTTAGGCAACATTGTGACTTGAAAAAAGGGCATCTTCACCAAGTTTGACTAGAATTATATTGCTAGTAAATTGGATTTTGTATTTAACTTAGATGTATCTCTTGTTGAACTAAAGAATTTCTCTAAGAAATAGGTTGTTGAGTTTTTCCAACATGTGGATTTTCCCAAAGTAAGTATTGTGTTTCTTGTTTCGCTATCTCTTTACGATCCTACTGCCATTTTGTTTCTACTGTTGAGATCCTCTATGTAATTGCTTTATGATGAATATAAATGCCAAAAAAATTAACTTAATAAATTACAAGAAGTAATTATTAGTTTAGAAGATCCTTGAAAAATCAACACATCTTCTTCATCAATCCTTAGAATATTTTCCCAAGGTAAATATTGTGTTTCTTGTTTCGCTATCTCTTTACGATCCTACTGCCATTTTATTTCTAATGTTGAGATCCTTTTTGTAATTTCTTTATGATGACTATGAATGCCAGAAAAATTAACTTAAGAAATCATAAGAAGTAATTATTAGTTTAGAAGACCCTTGAAAAATCAACACATCTTCTTCATCAATCCTTATATCCAAAATAGTTTACTATCATATAAGAGTTAAAAAACATTCAAATGATCATCAATTTTGTTACCTTCTTTCATCCATATAGTGTACAATTTTCTTTTCAAATAGAGTTGGTCCATCAAGGATTTCGTCATATAGAGGCTCTCCATTTTGCACCATAGACCTAAATTTCTTCTCTCCAATAATATCGAAAAATACATTGTTTGGTAAATACAAATATATGGCTCTAAGAGATCTTGCATCCAACTTTTCTCAGTCATTAGACATACCCATTGGTTTCCTTCTCTTGTTATCCAAGGCCTTGTGCAATCCTCGTTGCATCAACAAATCCCACATTTGCTTCCACAGTTCAAATCCATTCTTCCCATTGAATTTCTCCACTTCAAATTTTGTATTCAATATCTTTGTCATTCTTTACACATAGGCTCCCTCCAAATATGCCAATTAACACACACACACACATATTGGAGATTTCAAAGAATATATCTCCCAACACTGCATGGCATAATAGATGAGCAATGAAAAAAAATTCACACATAAATTTATGGCAAAGATATCAATTTTACTTTTGCTCAAGATTCAAGGGATTCCATACCCTCCATTTACTCAGCCACATACACACACATACATACAAATTTTCCTAGCCTAGATCCAATGGAATCCAAATAAGCTAAGAGTTTCTTAATTATTCAACCATTGAGTTTCATAACTATCCCTATGTTAGGGAATGAAAGAATCCCTATGAGAGCTCTCCCCAGAATAGAAAATGTTCCCAGGTTCTATTTATTTGCTTTAAATGATCAACAACCAACAATTTAATCAAGGCTTTATGAAAAACAAAGGATTTTGGCTTGGCTCGAACCTTAGGAGACATTTTCTTCAAGCTTATCAACAAAAAATATGACATATTCATACGCGCTTGCCCAAAAATGTGTGCTAGAAATTTAAAGTGGTACATACCCATTCTGTGATCGCTGACAAAATAACCAACAACGTGCTTCAGAAAATCTCATTTGAGTTGCTTTGTTTCCCTCACTAAAACGTCCATCTCATTTGTTTGATTTGTTTTCACCTTCTTAGCTTTTCTAACCTTGGCCTTGGGGCCCTACTTCTGCTTCTTGGAACTAGAAGCCCTTTTCTTGTTTATCACCATATTTTTTAATGGTGAATCATCTAACTCAATAACCTGGCTTACTAGGGCATGGTTTTGCTTCAGTTTAGAACTTTAAACTTGAGCCTGAGTTTATGTATAGGTCTAGTATGGGGCTTTTGAATCCCACAGATTTTAGCTATGGTAAGTTCCTTTTTCCTCTTTTGCATTGTGTCAATTTTATCCTCCCCTGTTTCAATAGGTCCTTCTACAACCTCAACTGGTTCATTTGTAGGCATTTTCTTTGGAGGGTCTGCAGTTTTGGCTTGCTTTGGTCCTAGAGGAGGAGACAAATTTTTCTCTCTCATGGCCCTTTTGGCTTTCTTAGTATAAACCCTTTTCAATGTAGGTACTGGAACATGGGTTTCAGGTTGTGACACCCTCCCCTTACTTTTGGTTTGAATGGAAGAGTTTTCCCCTAAGGCTTTAACAATTTTCACAATACCTTTGTGTTTCCTTTGATTGTTGGTTTCAGGGTTAGGGTTTAGGGTTAGGGTTTACTGTCTCAATGAAATCTCTCCCCAAAAATAGAAAATGTTCCCAGGTTCTGTTTATTTTCTTTAAATAATCAACAACCAACAATTTAATCAAGGCTTTATGAAAAATAGAGGATTTTGGCTTGGCTCGAACCTTTGCAGAGATTTTCTTCAAGCTCATCAACAAAAAATATGACATATTCATACGTGTTTGCCCAAAAATGTGCTCTTGAAATTTAAAGTGGTACATACCCATTCTATGATCACTCACAAAATAACAAAAAACCTCATTTGAGCTGCTTCGCTAAGCTCAGTAAAAAGTCCACCTCATTTGTTTGAATTTGTTTTCACCTTCTTAGTCTTTCTGGCCTTGGCCTTGGAGCCCTACTTCCTCTTCTTGGAACTAGAAGCCCTTTCTTTGTTTATCACCATATTTTTTAATGGTGAATCATCTAACTCAATAACCTGTTTTAATAGGGTATGGTTTTTCTTCAAATAAACTTTAAACTTGAGTCTGAGTTTATGTATAGGTCTAGTATGGGGCTTTTGAATCCCATAAGTTTTAGCTATGGTAGGTTCCTGTTTCCTCCTCTTCTACACTGTGTCAATTTTATCCTCCCTTGTTTCACTAGGTCCTTCTACAACCTCAATTGGTTCATTTGCAGGCATTTGCTTTGGAGGGTTTGTAGTTTTGGCTTGCTCTGCTTCTTGGGGAGGAGACAAAGTTTTCTCTCTCATGGCCCTTGTGGCTTTCTTAGTATAAACCTTTTTCAATGTAGATATTGGAACAGGGGTTTAATGTTGTGACACCATCCCCTTACTTTTGGTTTGAATGGAAGAGGATTTCCCTGAGGCTTTAACAAATTTCACAACACCTTTATGTTTCCTACATTTGCTGGTTTCAAGCTTAGGGTTTACTGTCTCAATGGAACCTCTCCCCATAATAGAAAATTTTCCCAGGTTCTATTTATTTTCTTTAAATGATCAACAACAAAAAATTTAATTAAGGCTTTATAGAAAACAAAGGATTTTGGCTTGTCTCGATCCTTAGTAGGTATTTTCTTCAAGCTCATCAACAAAAAATACGACATATTAGTACACGCTTGCCC
The DNA here is from genome assembly GCA_031772625.1 of Pinus tabuliformis. Taxonomy (NCBI): domain Eukaryota; kingdom Viridiplantae; phylum Streptophyta; class Pinopsida; order Pinales; family Pinaceae; genus Pinus; species Pinus tabuliformis. The sequence continues at coordinate 715,276,841 of CM062815.1, forward strand.
AGACATGTGTGCTGGAAATGTAAAGTGGTACATACCCTTTCTATGGTAGCGCATTTCACAGGTGAAATATCTTTGAATAAAATTGCGTGTCGTGCCACTCTTTTTTAAGCCAGGACCTCTGCACACCTAACTGTCAGGGTTCATCTCCGTGCTCATCTTTGAGGAAAAATGGAATGTTGATTCCTTCCAGGGTTCTGTTTTTAAACCATCAGTCTCCATTGACATGGAGGCATGTTGCTTCTGAAATTGTGTTCTCCGTGATTGGAAAAAGAAATGTTAGTGATGCTAACATTATGTCCATTGAACCCCTTTGCAAAAGTTTGGGCAACTCCATCGACATTCTTCCCATTGATCCCATTTGCAAAAGTTTGAGCAACTCCATCGTGATAGGCATCACATCTGAAACAAAACTCTTCCCATCTTGCTTTCCGAAACTGTTCCTAAAGTTTTGGGACGACTTCAAGGATATCGGGGTTGTCTTTCCCCATGGTTGCAAACAATAGTACACGAAATCTGCAGATGTTGAAATGGTGGCGCTAATCTTTGGAATGAAAACAAAATACATGAACCTCCTCTGTCGTGAAGAAACTATTTTTCCAACGGTTTGGTTGGAATAACAACGAAACATATGCCTTATGCCTTAATCATCACGACTGCCACTCACCTGTAACAAAATCATGATGACTATTCATTGTAGCTTGAGAGGGAATCATATCAATTGTCAAGCTAGTTCTCCACAACAATCATTAAATCATGTCGCTGGCGTTTGATTTGTTAGTTCCAGTTGTCGCTAAACAATAGGCTAGCGATTACAAATTCTTTGGCAATGCCTTCGTTTTAAGATATGGACCATATTGATGATATTTTATTTGTCAGTGATTCTCTTATTTCTTTTTTTTTAAAGGCGATGGAATAATTGATAGTGCTTTCAAACTTTTTCAAGATTTTTTTTTAAACAACCAATTTCAAGTCCCTAAAACTTTAATCTCAAAGCTCAAGCTATGATTAACATATTGAATGCCAAGAATAGGAGATTGGACGAGGAAAGCTCAAATTGACCAAAACTTGGAGATGTTAGTCAAGTAATCTAAGGAACTTGGTTGAATTTTGGAGTAGAAGAGGTTCAACTTTAGTGGTACAAAAAAGGCAAACTTTGACAATTACAACATACATGCTTAAAAAATATGGGTGTGTTGATGATGAATTAGAAGAAAGGATTTAACATAAGCAACCACCATCAACAATCAAATAGATAATGAGGCTTGTATTCTAAGTTCCAAATAAGAAGTATGGCAAAATTTATAAAGAGCGCTAGGTAACCCTAAATTTTCTAATGCCACTAAAGAATTATTTAAAAATCTAAACAACAAATTTCAACTTTTTTAAGTAGAGAGGTTGATCCTTAGTAATGAGTCATGATACAAAAAAAAGCCTAATCAAATGCTCATGTACAATCAACAAAAAACACAATAAATGGAGTGTTCTCAAGCACGGGAATCCATCCTTGTCTAGTCAAAATAGGATCAATGTTCAATATAAGGCTCACACTTAAAAAATAGTAGTGAAAATAGGAATCAATGTTCAATACAAGGCCCACACTTAAAAGATAGTTGATGTTGAATACAATGGTGAAGCATAAAGAATCCCTTGAGCAAGCACTGTAAAATATGATGCAAGAAAGTGAAGCATGGGTAAAGGGGCCACCTCTTAGAAAGCCATGACATATGTAATGCTGACACTACATAGTGATTTGTCAACAACTTTTGCATTTCAGTTACATACACATTATTATTTAGGATAGTTATTTTTTCCCAAACATGAAACAATATAAGTCGAAGCCATGCGTCAAACCCCTTGTAAAGGTGCATTGAACACATATACATAATGTGATGCAAATATGCTATGCAAAAAAAATAACATTCAACATTGTGTCACCAATTTGATGCAAAGGTTGCATGCGGGGATGCAAACAATGACTCCAAGGTGACATAGTGTTGTTATCCCTTTTGCATGTTTCACTTTTGGAAATGTGGATGAAAAAGGTTGCAAATTGTGATGAAAGGGGGGCTTATAGGGCATTTGTGATGCACATATGTGATGCCAAAGTTCTAGATTATAGTTAGCGTTTTGTATATTATTTTGCATTGTTTTTCAAGGATGTTTCGTGACAACACATAAGTCCCAACATACCATAATCCTTCTATGTACTAGTCAAGGATGTTTTGTGACTATGCCACAAGAGAATGGTATCCCTTACTAAAATAATGGTTAATTGGTTCCATGTTGATCATGCTTCCTTACTTGGCCTTGCCCTTCTCTTTTGTAGAATGGGTTGTGTAGACGTGTGTGTGTAAACAATTAGGTACACTTACAATGGTTATACTTTGCGTGTATGAACAATTTTAGTTGGTTATATTGTAATGAGGTGTCTAGAATGCTTCTAATCTCCATCTTTGATGAATTATTAATGAGGGATTGGGATTATTTGAGAAATCCCAATCGTTGGATCTAGATTGATGACTAAGATGCACTATGGTTGTATCATTGTATTGGATATATTACCATCTTATTACCATTTCTTATCAATTCTTGTTTCACTTCGTTAAGTTTTCATTAGAACAAATATATTCCTAATTTGATAAGGTTTTACTTGAGCAATGGTGTAATTCGTCGTTTTTCATATTGCATTCATTTGTTTTTACCTTTATTTTTGTCTCATTTCTCTTATGGATAATTTATGCAACTCCCATTTCCATGGTTGTTTCAATTGAGTTGTGAACTTTCTTCTTAGAGGTGGAGTTGCCAATTTCATGCCAGCCCTTGGACTTTGATATTACCATGGATATGATTCCTTAAAAGCATATAATTGGTGGTATGTGGGGTGACTTGATGCATGGGATTTGAAATTGAGATAAGCATACCCCACGTGACATCATTTCCTCCCCTCATGGTTGGTAGCACCCTTCTAAATGCATTTGCAATGTTCATGGTATTGGGTAATAATTCACATTCTTTAATTGTTTTTTCCATATAGTTTTATTTTGAGCATCGATACATGGTTTTTCCTTTTTTTGGGGCTAGATATGTGATTTATACAACTTGTATTCCTAAATTGACCTTGTTGATACTCTTGACCTTTATAAGAAATTTGTTCACTAGTGGAAGGTCTTTTGAACCGTAGAATAAGTGTATGTGGAAGTTGAAAGTGAAGAGCTACTATCACAACAATCTTAGCAAAATGAAAGAATCCCTATGTTAGGGAATGAAAGCACACTCATGAATGTTAGGAAATGAAAGAACACTAATGAATGTTAGGAAATGAATGTTTGAGCACGATTCCGGGGCAAGTTAAGGAATTAAAAGATTTTATGGGAAAGATCAATTGCTTGTTTTTGTTCCTTTTCTTTGGCAACTTTACCAACTACAACTCCACTTTTTATTACTAGTAGTTTATCATGCACTTTGGATTCAAGAGACAACTCATTAAATATTTATTTTTTGTAAATGCATATTAGTTTTAATATAAGAGATAGGATATATTTCCTAAAAAACAATTTGTAATTAAATGTTCTTAGAATCATGGTTTCAATTTGTAAACAATTATCTATAAAGTTATTCCAAAAGACAAAACAGGGTTGGAATTTTTGGAAAAAACCATGTATATTGTTGTAGAGTTTGAGACTAATATATTTCCCTATAAACAATCTTATATGCCCAACTTTCAAAGATTCATGTATAAATGATTTCCTATCTATTTCTACAATGTTTAATTTCTCATTAACCACACCTTTTGAACATTAGTCTTTAGTATTTGGATAAAGCTAGATGAATTAGAATTCATGTGGAATTGTTCAAATTCATGTTATTCAAATGCTTAATTTCTTTTTCCAGCTTAAATATCACTGCAGAAATCTCAGTGCTTTGGTTTGATATTATCTTCTATACTCTTCTACTTATCTTGATGCTAACCTATCAAAAAAATCGTGACTTATCTTGCCTTTCTTTATAGTTCATGTAATACGTGTTTAACAAGTATTTATCTTTTGTCAAGGTCTCCATACTCAATGGTCTCTTTCATTTCTTACAAAACCAAATTCATTTTTGACAAACCAAATCTGACCAATGAGCTTAATGACTTGTTGCTAAAGTGATCTTGTGTAATGGTTTAAGGAAAAATCCCTCTCCAACTTGAAAAGCCAACATTCAATATCTCAAAGCAGTCTGAAGGTTTCTTCAATGACTTTCTTTTCTTTCCACAGCCAAAGAAAACATCCGAGTGATAACACAATACATCATTGCAAATCTATAGTTTCAACTTCAAATGCCCTTTTCAAAACTAGAATCTTTTTCTCATTTGGAGAGAGGTGTTATTGACTATTTTGTACTTGTGTACCTATTAAAGCCTAGTTTTCAAGACCCATTTCTATTTTCCTTGTTTGCTCCCTATGTTCCACTTGAAGGAGTATTAATGTTGGACTTTTTCAATGCATCATTTTCCAATGAACCAACTAAAGTTAGTTGTAAGCTCACATATACATTCTTATCCACGTATATAGATCACAATTATCGGCTACACCTCTTCCATTGTTATATGATATTGGTCGTACTCTTATATTATACAACAATACCTCTTCCATTGTTATATGATATTGGTCTTACTCTTATATTATACAACAATACAACAATAACAGATATAAATCTATTTTCTGAGTTTCAGAATATCTACAATCCAAGTTAAACCCGGATTTCTACTGAGATGTTTGTACAATATGAACATTTAAATTCAGAAATCCAATTCTATCAAATCACCAAATGCTAGCAAAGTGGTGGTGATTTAGTTAATCTTTAGATTATGCCAACTAAGAGGGCCTGCAGTAAAATGTCCAGTTTTAAAAGTACATGTCCCCATGAATCCTCCTCCCACTCTAAGTAGCCAGTATTGCACAAAAGTAATAAAATAACTTTCAACATGAGAGAGAAAATTCCAACCTTTAAACTACAGAAAATTGCCAATCATACCAACAATTTCTAGGACAAGCAACTAGGCTAGCCTTTACATGATACACGCTGATATGATGCAAAGCAGACCTTAGACCCCTGCAGATTGCTATCACCACGAGCATAAACAAGAGAGCACAAAGGCTCTGAAATTCCAATGAGGCAACAACTCTAAGAACAGTAATGACACACAACAATTCAAACAACACGTAAGACAAAAATTTCTTCGTAAAAGCGTCTCAACAGGTTTTTATATTGACTTCCAACAATTTTATGGAATTGACATTACAGGCCACTATAGGTTTTCCCGTCACAATTTACAAATGGACTATAAGCCCCTTCGATTTTTCATGTGTTTTCCCTTTACAATTTACAAATGGGCAATAAGGCCCTTCAATTTTTCATATCACAAAGCTTGCTTCAAGTGCCCTCAATTTTTAAGATCACAAAGCATGCTGATCTCAGACACAGCCAGGCATACAAACTTGAATCACAATTTCTGAAAACACATAATTAATGCTTATCTCAGAAGTAGCCAGGCATGCAAACTTGAACCTCAATTTCTGACAACACATAATTTTATGGTGTTGCGGACATCGAGATATTATACAATGGACATTCCGCTTTATTACTGAAAGGCTAACCTTTTTAAACTCATCTTGAAAACGAAGGGAAGGGGTTTGAGAAGGTGGGTTTCCACCATTTTTCTTTGCGCTAAGCGCACCAGAAAATTGAATATTTTCACTTGCCATTAAAACAGAGTTTATTGGGTAATCGGGATTTATTCGTATCTGCAATTTCTGTATATGTAAGTAAGGGTAACAGATTCTAACATTTCTTTTCTGATAGATTTTGCAATGTCCATCAATTTCGCATCTTCTTACCGGATTTTCAGTAAGATCTAATTTAGATTTGATTTTCCCCTCTTCTTACCGATTTAATTTAGATTTAGTTAATTTATCTGCTGCATTTTTATATTTTGAATCAGTATTACAGCTTAGTTGGAAACACTTTAATTATTAAAGGTAAACTTATAAACCAGTTAAACTTCAATCAATCAAGCACTAAGAGAAATAAACGTTTTTATATTTTGAATCTAGTATTACAGCTTAGTTGGAAACACTGAGAATTAAAGGTGAACTTCAATCAATCAAGCACTAGGGGAAATAAACGAAGAACCAAGAAAAAAACAGATCCTTTGAGGTTCATATGTTTCGTATAATATTCAAAGATTCACACACATTTCTACTAAGAGATCTACCCTTGATTTAAATTTAATTTATTTAATCTGCTGCATTTTTATATTTTGAATCTGGTATTGCAGCTTAAATGGAAACACCGAGAATGAACAAACTTATAAACTAGTTAAACCTCAATCAATCAAAGCATAAGAGAAATAAACGAAGAACCAAGAAAAATCAGATCCTTTGATGTTCAAATATTTTTTACAATACTCAAAGAATCACAGCATAAGAGAAATAAACGAAGAATCGTCCTCTCACTCCCATTACACTGTGGGAATCTGCTTCATCATCCACTTTTACAGTTGCTCCTTCTTCAGTAACCCCAGATATAGCTTCTGAAACGATGGGTTCGAACTCGCCATTTCTCATTTTACTCAGCCGTCCACAGACCACGCAATGGAATTTCCTTAAAAGTAGCCAGCCCCCATGTTTCTCTGAGCGCAACAAGATTGAATAGCGTGACACAAATAAACTTAGATTCTTATATATATATATATACACAAGATTACTTTGGGTTTTATTAGGTTGGAATTAAATTAAAAAATTGAAAAGAAAAATGGATCAAACTGTTAGTGTTTTTGACTGTGTATATAAATTCAGCCCTTGAAAAATTAGTAAAGCAGTAGGAATGGTCTAGAGAGTTCATAACTCAGAAACGTGATTCAATTAAATTCTTATCAAATTTTCAGCAAATTAGACCGGAAAATACGCAAAAAGAAAATTAAATATATATATATATATATATAATAAATAAATTCTCACGATGTACAATTTCAATTAATTTTTATGAATATAGGATTTGATTTTCAAAATTGATTTAGAGTTACCATAAAAATGATTCAAATTAACATTATAAAAAGGTAAATTAATGAATTTTTATTATTTATTATTTATTTAAAAGTATTATTAAAAAATATTGTTGAAATTAGTTTTCAAGTTTTTATGGCAATCAGAATTTAGACTCTCTTTTCTTGAGGTCCTATAGACCACATTGGTATTAGTCGACGTTAATCATCATCATCACTTCAAAATAGACACGTCTCTCTAGAGGCCACCAATTCTTCAAGTATGTACCATTTAGAAATATATAAATAAAATTTATATATAGAAAAAATGATTAAACATTGAGGTAATTTCTAAATCTGATTTAGAGTTACCATAAAAAATTATTCAAATTAAAATTAACATTACGTAAAGGTAAATTAATGAGTTTTTATTATTTATTATTTATTAAAAAATAATGTTAAAACGACTTGAGCTAATTTCTAAATCTGATATAGAGTTCCAATAAAGATTATTCAAATAACTTTTTTATTATTTATTTAAAATTTTTATTAAAAATATTAATGAGTTTTTATTATTTATTATTTATTTAAAAATATTATTAAAAATATTAATGAGTTTTCATTATTTATTATTTCTTTAAAAATATTATTAAAAAATAATGTTGAAATGAGTTTTCAACTTTTTTACGGAGATATATTTCAAAATAGACATCTTTGCAATTATGACTAACTACTAATTTACGGAGTTATATTTTAAAATAGACACTTTTGTAATTATGACTAACTACTAATTTAGTCTCATGGATGTTAAAATAATTTTTTTTCCCTTCTTTCTATGTACCATTTGGAAGTTTATCGATAAAATATTTATAAAAATATGAAAAGAATGATTAGACATGGGGTGTTTTCCATAGTTGATTTAGAGTTTCTACAAAAATTATTCAAATTAACATTAAAGGTAAATTAATAAGTTTTTTTTTTTTAAATTATTTCAAAATAGACACCTCTAATTCAAGTATGTACCATTTGGAAGTTTATAAATAAAATATTTATATATGATTTTTTTTTTAAACATTGGGGTGATTTCCAAAGTTGATTTAGAGTTATCATAAAAATTATTCAAATTAATTACATAAAAGTAAATTAATGAGTTTTTATTATTTATTATTTATTTTAAAATATTATTAACAAATATTGTTGAAATGACTTTCCAATTTTTTACCGAATTCTATTTCAAAATAGACACATTTCACGACTAATTCAAATATGTACCATTTGAAAGTTTATAAATAAAATATTTATATATGAAAAAATTTAAACATTCAAAGTTTTTGATCTTTTCAAATTTGTAAACATAATGTTTAACATTTAAAATTTAACATTTTTAATCTAATGTCCACCTTATTTAAAAATCAATCTATTTATTATTATGTATAAACACAATATAAATTTAAAATATAAAGACATTTACAAACACTCAAAGAGGTATGGTAAATAAATAAAAGTATGAATAAACTAGAGATATGGTTAATAAACACAATATTTTTTAATATTTACTCCATAGGTAGGGTAATAAATAAAAATATAAATAAAACTTCGGAATATGGTAAATAAATAAAACTTCTTTTTATATTTAGTACATTAACTTCTATATATTTAAGAAAACTCAAAAAAGAGATTTTATTTAGGTGAAGCCTAGGGCCAAATATCACGGGACAAATAATTATTAATACCATGGGCCAAATACGATATTTATAAATAAACTCCATAAACTTCTATAATTTTACAAAAACTCAAAAAAGAGGTTTTATTTAGGTGAAACTTATGGGCCAAATACGAGGGGACAAATAATTATTAATACCATGGGTCAAATACCATATTTATAAAAGGTATGGTAAATAAATAAAAATATAAATAAACTAGAGGTATGGTAAATAAATAAAATCTATTTTTATATTTACCCCATAAATTTCTATATATTTAGGAAAACTCAAAAAGAGGTTTTATTTAGGTGAAGGCTATGGGCCAAATACCATGGGACAAATAATTATTAATACCATGGGCCAAATACCATATTTATAAAAGAGGTAGGATAAATAAATAATAAAAAAGACGTATTAAGAGGCATGGTAAATAAATAAAAATATATCAAATAGTATTAGGGATCAACATATAATTATATACCAAGCCTATGGGCCAAATACCATGGTAAATAAAAGATATATGATAAATAAATAAAATTATAAATAAACCAAAAGTATGGTAAATAAATAAAAACCTCTTTTTACATGTACTCCATAAACCTTTTTATACTACTAACACTCCAAAAAGAGGTTTTATTTAGGTGAAGCCTATGGGCCAAATTATTATTAATACCATGCAAAAAAATTTATTAACCCTAATATTAATATTAAAAGATTATTATTATTATTAAATCCAATACTGGTGTTAATATATTATAATATTAATATTATTAAATTTAATAGCTTTGCACTAATACAATGCTAAATTTGTTATATTATAATATATATTAATATATCACGATAGATATTAACTATAAATATTTATGGGACGGAAGAACACAGACAAAGTGATAGAGGTAGAGAGATAGAGGGAGTGACGAGGGAGAGATGGAGATAAATTGAAGGAGAGGGGGGAGGAGGAATGAAGAGAGAGAGAAGGGGAGAGAAGTGAGAGAGGTAGAGAAGGGTAAGAGAGGGAGAGGGAGACACAAAGGTGGAGGGGGGAGAGGTGGGAGAGAGCTAGAGAAGGGTAAGAGAGGGATAGGGAGACACAAAGATGGAGAGAGAGAGAGAGAGAGAGAGAGAGAGAGAGATAGTGAGAGGATTGGAGGGGGGAGAGAGAGAGAGATGGGGGAAGAGAGAGGAAGGTAGGAGAGAAAGGGAGAGAGAGGAAGGATGAGAGAGGGGAATTTCCAGAGAGGAGGAGAGAGGGAGTGATAATGATATGGAGTTGGAGGGGGAGAGAGGGAGCGAAGAAGAAATACATAGAGAGTGAGAAGTGGAGAGAGAGAGAGAGGGAGTAACAAGGGAGATATGGAGAGAGAGAGTGTGTATGTTTAGGGGTGAGATAAAGAGACTAAGAAGGAGAGATAGAGAGAAGGGGTGACAGAAGGAGAGAGGGAGGGATATAGTAACATAGTTGGAGAGAGAGAGAGTGAGAGTAACAGAGGAAGAGAGAGGATTGGAGGGAAGAGAGAGAGAGAGAGAGACGAAGGAAGAGAGAGGGAGATAGGAGAGAAAGGAAGAGAGAGGAAGAATGAGAGACGTGACTTGAGAGAGAGGAGGAGAGTGATGGGGGAAGAGAGAGGATTGGAGAGGGAGAGAGAGAGAGAGAGGGAGAGAGAGGAAGTACGAGAGAGAGGACTTGAGAGAGAGGCGAGAGGGAGGGAGAGAGGAGGAGGGAGGGATGGATAGGGAGATGGAGTTGGAGGGGGAGAGACGGAGGGAAGAATAAATACATAGAGAGTGAGAAGTGGAGAGAGAGAGAGGGTGTGACAAGGGAGAGATGGAGGGAGTGTGTGTGTATGATTGGGAGTGAGATAAAGAGACAAAGAAGGAGAGATGGAGAGAATGGGGGAGAGAAGGAGAGACGAGAGAGGGGGGATATAGTAACAGAGTTGGAGGGTGAAGAGAGAGGGGGAGAGAGAGAGAGAGATTGAGAGAGAGGAAGAAAGAGAGAGAGGATTTGAGAGAGTGGAGAGAGGAAGGGAAAGAGAGATGGAGTTGGAGGGGGAGAGAGAGGGAGGTAAGAAGAAATAAACGGAGAAAGAAAGTTAGAGAGAGAGAGAGAGGGAGTGATAAGGAAGATGGAGAGAAAGGGAGAGAGGATGACATAAGGGAAGAGAGGTCGAAGCAAGGGAGAGAGAGAAGGGGAAGAGAGGGAGAGAGAGACATGGAGAAGAGGAGGTAGGGATAGATAGATAGATTAGAGAAAGAGAGTGTATGTTTTGAGGGTGATATAGAGAGACAAAGGGAGATAGAGATATAGATGGAAAGTGAAGAGAGGGAGGGAGGGACATAGAGATTGATAGATATGGAGTAAGAGAGGATGCATGTTTGGGGGGTTGAGATAGAGAGACAAAGAAGGAGAGATGGAGGGGGGGGGAGAGGGAAGAAGATTTCTTGCACTAGATGCATTGATTTCAGTGTAGATAGTGATTTCTAATCCTATTTGATTCCTTGCACTAGATGCATTGATTTCAGTGTAGATAGTGATTTATACTCCTATTTGATTCCTTGCATTAGATGCTTTGATTTTAGTGTAGATGTTGATTTCTAATGAGATTTGATTACTTGCACTAGATGCATTTATTTCAATGTAGATGATTTGTAACCCCATTTGATTGCTTGCACTAAATGCATTGATTTCATTGTAGATGGTGATTTCTAATTCTATTTGAGTGCTTGCACTAGATGCATTGATTTCAATGTAGATGTTGATTTCTAATAATATTTGATTGTTTGCACTAGATGCATTTATTTCAAAGTAGATGCTTTCTAATCCTATTTAATTGCTTGCACTAAATGCATTGATTTCAGTGTAGATGGTGATTTCTAATCTTATTTGATTTCTTGCACTAGATGCATTGATTTCAGTGTAGATGTTGGTTTATAATCCTATTTTCTTACTTGTAGTAGATTGATTTTAGTGTAGATGTTGGTTTATAATGCTATTTTCTTACTTGCACTAGATTGATTTTAGTGTAGATGTTGGTTTGTAATGCTATTTTCTTACTTGCACTAGATGCATTGATTTGAGTGTAAATGTTGATTTCTAATCCTATTTGAATGCTTGCATTAGATGCATTGATTTTAGTGTAAATGTTCTTTTCTAATCTTATTTGATGCTTGTATTAGATGCATTGATTTCAATGTAGATGTTGATTTCTGATTTTATGTAATTGGATGTATGATGGTACATTAATTTTAAAGTGATTGGATTAACATTGTGCATTGATTTCAGTGTAAACACAAAAGATTATTGACAATGTACATTGATTTTTGTGTTATAGTAATTCAACCTATTAATATTGGAGAGAAAGAGAGACAAGGTATGATGTGTACTACAATAGCTCGAGCTAAAGATTTAGATGGTTTATGATTGAACCTGTCCTTTTCATATAATTGATATGAAAAGATGACAAAAGTAACAAGTGTGACAATAAGAATAGTTGAAGAAAATAGTTTGAGATTAATCATAATAAAGAATATTTGTAAATGAATATATTCTTATTATTCACATTTTCTATCATTCAACACTATTACATTGACACTTTACATTCAAAAATTTATTTCATCATTTTTCATCATTAAAGTTATTAACAATATTTATCATCTCAATAAACTGAGGTAACTAAGCAAATTTAAAATTAAAATGACCAGATTAATCTCAAACATATTTAGCATATTTAAAATGATTATATTAATATTATATGAATTTACATATTTGATAAATTTATTCATATGTTCATTAAATTTTCTTTTGTTGCACACGACTGAAACCGGCCTAGATCCATCTTAACTTTGGATCTATCAAGCGCCGCAAGGGATCAAATCCCTTGAGGTGAAAACCTATTTTTTGAGTGAAAATCTAATGAGAAATCAACATCTACACTAAATCAATGCATCTAGTGCAAGGAATCAAATAGGATTAGAAATCACCATCTACACTGAAATTAATGCATCTAGTGCAAGGAATCAAATAGGATTAGAAATCACCATCTACACTGAAATTAATGAAATGAATGCATCTAGTGCAAGGAATCAAATAGGATTAGAAATCACCATCTACACTGAAATTAATGCATCTAGTGCAAGGAATCAAATAGGATTAGAAATCACCATCTACACTGAAATTAATGCATTTAGTGCAAGAAATCTTCTTCCCTCTCTCCTCCTCCATCTATATCTATATCTCCCTCCATCTCTCCTTCTTTGTCTCTCTATCTCAACCCCCCAAACATGCATGCTCTCTTACTCCATATCTATCAATCTCTATGTCCCTCCCTCCCTCCCTTCACTTTCCATCTATATCTCTATATCCCTTTGTCTCTCTATATCGCCCTAAAAACATACACTCTCTTTCTCTAATCAATCTATCCCTTTGTATCTCTATATCGCCCTAAAAACATACACTCTCTTTCTCTAATCAATCTATCTATCCCTACCTCCTATTGTGGTTTGGTTTGATGTTATTCATGCTATTTCTATTGTGGGCTCTAGCTATGAATGTGTATTGAATGTGGGTTGGGTTGTTCTAACTATGGCAGAAATAAATGTCATGTTTTTTATATCGATGGTTAAGATTCACCAAGGTTGTATTAGGGTTTTGGATGTTATCACCATTCTTTATCGACCAATGACTCACTTCATCGACCTTTCCTTACAGGACATAATTTACCCCTAATATCCACCCAAGCTATGGCTCTCTTCCTTGTTTTATGATTGCATACAATATTCTCTTTATTATTTTTTTGTTTCTCTGCTAGCTAACTAACATGATTGAATTTTTATGGCTTCTACTATGGAGCTTTCCTATGATCATGTAAGATCTAGAATTGTCAATTTAGTGACAAGAAAAAAATAATCTCATCAATGCATATGATTGTGACACCATGCATCATTATATGTTGTAATCTCATGTACATCAATGCTTGTATATGGAACATGTACCTTGAATGTATTTACTTAAAATAAAACACTTTATTGTGTAACGATGATTAAGGTGCATTGGTTAGTAAAAACATCCGCATGCACTAGTGCATAGCAATCATTTAAATGCATCAATATGCAAACATATATGAAATGAACCAAGTTGTACAAGTGAATACAATGCACCAATGTTTCAATGACAAATTTTCCTACATGCTAACTAATAATTTTTTGGGTACAAAAATGCAACTTTTTTGTATTCTTATAAAATTGTTGTCAAGAAGGTAACTCCCAATTATGTGATTTGCATTAATGTGAGCATCATTATATACATGGAGAGGGGTGACATTTAGGATTCATATACCAAGGTCTCTTCCCATTCTAACTATTCAAAATGACCTATTTATATATTTTTACATTTTTTCCAAATCCTTGAGTATTAGGTGTCTAACATTCCCCTCCCCCTGATTTGAAGGGGTGTTTTTGAGTCCAAGCAACATTCTAAATCTTTCAATTTTTTACTCTTCCAAATGCTTTGATGAATATGTCTACAATTCGCTCTTTTGTGGAACAATTTCATAGATGAATAATCTTGGCCTCAACGTGATGTTGAATCAAATGATACTTTGTGTTGATATGTTTGGTCCAATCATGGGATCTTGGCCAATTTAATTGTAGAAGTATTGTCGATCAAAAGAAGATCAGAGTTCACTTGTTTCTCATGTAAATCTTAAAAAAAAAATCTCGAGCCAAACAATCTCCTTGGTTGCTTCTATAGTTTCCACATATTCTATCTCTGTTGTGGAATCTGCTAAAACTAATTGTTTGTGTGACCTGATCCAAGACTCACAACATAGCCTGAATTAGACACGCCATTTTCCTTATCTCCATCAAATTCTGAATTTAGAACTGTTATGAAACCAGCTCACAAAAAGATAGAAAAGAGAGATCCACGCCTTAGAATTCAGCCTCTTCGAGGGGGCAACCTCCTTTACATTACATAAATGAACAATTCTTGGATGATACAAATGAAAAACCTCCTTTCTATATATAGGAGTCTAAGGGTCACAATATAATCCAGCCGACCTAACAATAATATTATAAGGCACAAAAATAACAATAGAGGGATTCTATGTGGCACAATAATAACAATATGGGCACTAATGGGCACAACAATATAAATAAGGGGTATAACTACAATAGTAATGGGGTAATCACTAGTATTATAGGGACCCAACATGCCCCTCTCCTTCAAAAAAGTGTTGTCCTCAACGCTTGAGTAGTTCTGGATACTTCTGCATAAAATTCTCATCCTCCCATGTGGAATCTTCAGCGGATAAGTTCTTCCACTTGATAAGATACTCTGAAATTGATCGATTTCGTAGCTGTCGAGTTCTTGTTTCTGTGACTGCTTCCGGTTCCAATATAATTTTTCCTTCCTCGTCAAGTTCTGGCAATATTGTTTGAACTGGGAGCTTGTCGCCTATAACCTTCTTTAAACATGAAACATGGAAAACTGGGTGCAATCGAGAAGCTGCAGGAAGCTCCAATTTGTATGCCATAGTACCAATCTTTTGCAACACCTTGTACGGACCATAATACTTTGGTGATAATTTATTATCCTTCTTAGCTTGCTTGAGGGACATTTGCTTATATGGTTGTAGCCGTAGGAATACCCAATCACCTACATCAAAACTTCTTTCACTGCGATGTTGATCTGCCTGTTGTTTCATTCTATTTTGTGCCAACACGAGGTTATCCTTTAAGAGTTGGAGGACTTGTTGTTGATGTTCGATGTGATGTTCCACTGCCTGAACCTTAGAATTTTCTCTTAAATATGATGTGATGGATGGTGGTTGATACCCATAAAGTGCCATAAATGGGGTCATTTTTGTTGCTGTATGGAAGGAAGTGTTATACCACCATTCAGCCAGAGGCAACCATTTGACCCATTGTGTCTGTTTATCAGATACAAAGCAACGAAGATATCCTTCCAAACATTTGTTTACTATCTCAGTTTGCCCATCAGATTGAGGATGATAAGATGAGCTATGAGCTAACTGAGTACCAAGACAAGAAAATAATTCTGTCCAAAAATTTCCAGTGAAAATGGGATCTCTGTCACTTACAATAATCTTTGGGTTTCCATGTAGCTTTTGAATTGTTTCCATAAATGCAGTAGAAACTGTACTGGCTTTAAATGGATGTGATAATGCACAAAAGTGTGCATACTTGGTAAGTCTGTCAACTACCACCATGATGACACTCTTTCCCTCAGACTTGGGTAAACCTGTGATAAAATCCATTGAAACCTCCTCCCAACGTTGGCTTGGAATGGATAAAGGTTGTAATAGACCCGGTGTCTTAATTGTTTCAACTTTATTTTGTTGGCAAACCAAACATTCCGCCACAAACTTTTGAATATCTGATTTAAGGCCATCCCAAAAAAATTCCTTCTTAACCCTGTGGTAAGTTTTTAAAAATCCTGAGTGCCCTCCTAAGGGAGAAGTGTGCAATTCCATAAGAATCTTTTGTTTTAGCTGGGAATTCTTACAGAGGTATAAGCGATCTTTGTACCATAACGAATCATTTTTCCAGCTAAATGTATCAGACGTACTGGAATCTTGTTGTAGCTTTCGAATAAGTGCCCACACTTCTTCGTCATTCTTCCATTCCTCCCTTGCTTCGTTTATCCAATCTGGTTGGATAATAGAAATGGCGCACAACAATGCTTCCACATCCTCATCCTTTCTTGAGAGTGCATCTGCCACCACATTTTGCTTCCCTTTTTTGTAGATGATTTCAAAGTCATAACCCAACATCTTTGTGACCCACTTTTGTTGCTCTTCAGAGGATAATCTTTGTTCTAAAAAGTATTTAAGGCTATCATGATCCGTTTTTACCTTGAAGTGTCTTCCCATTAGGTAGGGTCGCCATTTCTTAAGTGCATGGAGTATTGCCAACATTTCCTTCTCATAAATAGCTTTGCTTAAAAACTTTCCCTTGATTGGACGACTTTCAAAAGCAATGGGTCTTTCATCTTGCATTAGAACAGCACCAATTCCATTTCCTGAAGCATCACATTCCACAATAAAGGTTTTTGTGAAGTCCGGTGTAGCTAAGACCGGTGCTTGGCACATTGCCTCTTTAAGATGTTCAAAGGCCTTTGTTGCTTCCGGAGTCCATGAAAATGCATCTTTCTTCAATAATGTTGTTAGAGGTGCTGCTATTCTCCCATAATTCTTAACAAACTTGCGATAATACCCTGTCAACCCAAGAAATCCTCGCAGATGCTTTATGGATGTGGGGATTTTCCATTCCTTAATGGCTTTA
The DNA here is from genome assembly GCA_031772625.1 of Pinus tabuliformis. Lineage (NCBI taxonomy): Eukaryota > Viridiplantae > Streptophyta > Pinopsida > Pinales > Pinaceae > Pinus > Pinus tabuliformis. The sequence continues at coordinate 715,293,875 of CM062815.1, forward strand.
ATTTTGCTAGGGTCTACCTTAACTCCTTCATGAGATACAATATGACCCAAATATTCCACCTCCTGGACTCCAAAGAAACATTTGGATCTTTTTGCATATAATTGTTTCTCCTCCAATAGTTGTAGCACCCTGTCAACATGTTCAACATGATCCTTCCAAGACTTGCTGTAGATTAGTATATCATCAAAAAATACTAACACAAATTTTCTAAGGAATGGTTTGAAAATTGAATTCATCAAACCTTGAAATGTTGAAGGTGCATTGGTAAGGCCAAAAGGCATGACCAAAAATTCATAATGACCCTCATGAGTTCTAAATGCTGTTTTTGGAATGTCTTCAATCTTCATTCTGATTTGATGATATCCTGAACGAAGATCCAACTTGGTGAAGTAAATTGATCCATGCAATTCATCCAGTAATTCATCAATGACAGGAATGGGGAACTTATCTTTAATAGTGAGCTTGTTGAGCTCCCTATAATCCGGACACATGCGCCATGATCCATCCTTCTTGTGCACCAATACTACTGGAGCAGAGAAAGAACTTTGACTCGGTTGAATTATACCAGCCTCTAGCATTTCTGCAACCATACGTTCAATTTCACTTTTTTGGACATAGGGATATCTGTACGGCCTGATGTTTGGAGGAACACTTCCTGGAATCAGATGAATAGCATGATCATGATCACGCATAGGTGGGAGACCTTTGGGAGTCTCAAATACCTTGGAATGATTGTCCAGGACTTTTTGGAGATCTGGAGAAATAGATGATTCCAATGTGGAAACATCTAGCGAACATAATTGTGCAATTACACCTCTTTGCTCCTTTTTTAGAAGCTTTGTCATACCATTAGAGCTGATTATCTTTCCTGGTTTCCCTGCAATACCCCTTAATTCAACTTCCTTTCCTTCCACAGAAAATTTCATGAAAAGTTCTTGAAAATTAAAAGCTATTGTACCCAAGGATTGTAGCCATTGGACTCCTAGTACAACATCAGCACCTCCCATTGGAATGGAAAGCATTGGGCTAGTCAATACATATTCTCCCATGGATAGCTTGATATTATGGCACTTTCCAGAGCAATTTATTGTTCCTCCATTTGCAATCATCACTTGACACTCTGGTGCTGGATATAGGAAGCAATTCAATTCTTTTGCTACCCTACAATGAATAAAATTGTGGGTGCTTCCTGAATCAATCAACACTATTACCTTTTTCTTCTTGATTTGTCCTTCTATCTTGATGGTTTGAGGAGTGGTAATTCCCGCCAATGCATTACAAGATATGGTCGGATTTATTTGTTCTTCATCTAGGCTTTGTTCCTGGAATATATCCTCTTCTTTTGACCTTTCTTGCTCCTTTTCTTCTTCCTCTTCACAATCTATGTAGAATAATTTCTTCTCAGCACACTTATGACCTTTTGTGTATTTGCTATCACAATTGTAACAAAGCCCTTTTGCTCTTTTTTCTTCCAATTGTTGTGGTGTCAACCTTGTAGGTTGTGGAAGACTATGGGCAACAACACTTCCGTCTTTATAGTTGTGAATGGTATGCTTCCTAGTTGCCATAATTTTGCTTTCCATTTTTCTTGCTAACCTGAATGCCTTCTCTAATGAATCAGGTTCCCAAAGGCGCACATCATGTTGGATATTATCCTTTAAAGACCCTATGAACACATCAATCCTATGCTCCTCTGGAATATCTTTTACCCTTATGTTCAATTTTTGGAACTCCTCAATGTGCTCCATTATTGAACCCTTTTGTTTGAGACTTATCAATTGGCTAAAAAAAGTGTTGCTTTTTGTATCCTCATAATGTGCTATCAATTCTTCCGTAAAAATTGCCCAAGTGATAAATTGTTTACGAGAACAAAGCCATTGATACCATACAAACTGATTTGGTTCCAAATATAAAGTTGCCATACGTACCTTTTGTGTGTTTTGCACATTATTGAGATCGAAGAATTGCTCCATCTGTAATATCCATGTGGCGGGATCCTTGCCATCAAACTTCCTCATATCGATTTTTGGAACATGGTGAGTCTTCGATCCAACATTAGAGTCTATGGAATCATGATTAACATTTCTTTTGTTCTCATCATGAGTTTCCTTTACTACCTTTTCACCATTAGTGACCCTTTCTTGTAGCAACTTCTTCAATTCATCCATCTTATCATCTATGCCATCAATTTTAGCGTCAATCTTAGCTTCCATGCCATCAATTTTAGCGTCAATCTTAGCTTCCATGCCATCCATCTTAGCTTCCATTCCCTTTATCTTAGATTCCACGCCATTTATCTTAGATTCCACGCCACTTATCTTAGCTTCTGTTAGCTTTTGTGAGCGTGACATTTGTTGCACTTGTTCTTGTAATTTTGATATATCATGTAGCATTTCTTCCTCTTCTTCATGAGTCATGCTAGAGCTTTCAGGTTCCTTACTAGGTGTTTGCATTTTCTTTCCTCGGGGCATCAGTTACCGATAATAATGCTTTACTATGCCCTTTGAATTCCGTTAAACCAAGCTTACACAAAAATTTAAAAAAACTACACACCTTTTTTCACTTTATAGAAGCCTGATATTGAATCTGATGTATCTCTGTAATTTCGGATCATCCAGTTCTGAAATTGATACCTGTAGTAGCCTTCTGTGTCCTCTTTCCAATGCCACAAGTCTGAGCCAAATTGGATTCTCCAAGGAAGAGTTATGTGAAATCTCCCACAGTGACTTGCTTTTAGACTGGTTCAGTAGAGCGAACTTGTACGACGTGCCACGAGTCACTGTTTCAACCTTTGAATCTAAACACACGCAAAAGAAACTACAGTCCGTCCTCTTTCTGTACCTTTTTACGAAATTTCAATCCGATCCTCAGAGAGAAAGTTATGACGATTTTCCCCAGGTCACCTGTTTTGAATGTAATTCAGGAGTCTGCAAAAAGACCAACTTCCTCAGATCATATCTCCAAAAATATCGCGCGAAAAGCTCTGAAATTCGGACCCAAGGTTCAGCGCCAATTCTTCTCAAATGGGTTTTTTTTGCGACTTCTGAAACGTCACAGAAAAAAAGTTATAGCGAAAATGCCACGATGACCTGTTTGGAGCAGCGAAACCCTAGAATCCAAAGCTCTGATACCAAATGTTATGAAACCAGCTCACAAAAAGATAGAAAAGAGAGATCCACGCCTTAGAATTCAGCCTCTTCGAGGGGGCAACCTCCTTTACATTACATAAATGAACAATTCTTGGATGATACAAATGAAAATACCTCCTTTCTATATATAGGAGTCTAAGGGTCCCAATATAATCAAAGCCTACATAACAATAATATTATAGGGCACAAAAATAACAATAGAGGGATTCTATGTGGCACAATAGTAACAATATGGGCACTACATGGGTACAACAATATAAATAAGGGGTATAACTACAATAGTAATGGGGTAATCACTAGTATTATAGGGACCCAACAAGAACATTCAATCAAGCTAAACTCATCCACCTCTGAATATTTGAGTCCAAAGTCTTCAGTTCCTTTCAAGTACTTTAGAACTATTTTTGTAGAAAACTAATGTCCTTCACAAGGATTTTTCATAAACCTGGAATAGATTTCAACAACAAATGAAATATTTGGTCTAGTAGTGGTGAGCTAGATAAGACTTCCCACAAATTGTCAATACTTAGTTGCATCTTCAAATTCATTTCCTTCTTTAGATGTGAACTTCAAATTTTGTTCCACTGGAGTGGACAAAGGATTACATTCAATGACGCCAAATTTGTTCAACAATTCTCCATTGTACTTTTGAGACAAGAATATATACCTTGGATATTGGATCACTTCAATGCCCAAGTAGTAATGAAGGTGTCCCAAATTTGTCAACTTGTTGATTTCAATGATGCTTGCAACAAACATATTGTCAACATTTAGCAACAAGATAAAGAATATGCCATTTAAACCTTGGAAACACAATGTTCATACTCACTTCTAGTAAGATTTTGGCTCATCATGAAAGAATCAAATTTCTTGTGCAGTCGGTTGAGGCACTACTTCAAGCCATAGAATGACTTCTTGAGCTAGCAAACAAATAAGTTTTAAGTACATGTCTTACCTTTATTAACGTTCTTACAATGTCATCAAACATTTTACTCTTAATGTTGTCAACGCCAACAGTGAACAAGATACACAGTTCTCCATAAGAATAATACCACCATCAAAAAATTGATAAGAAGAACACTAACTCCTATATAGATGTATGTGGTATGAAGCACCAAAATCTAATGACCATTCATCATGATATTAGGCCCCATCACGAATAGATAAAACTTCATCAACCATACATGAAATTAACTGACTAGGAATTGCTTTTGTCTTGAAGTCTTCCGTGGATTCCTATTTCTTCCATCAATCTTTCTTGAGATGCCTTGTTTTCCCATAGTACCAACATTTGAACTTAGTCCTTTTTCGGTTTGACTCAAATATTGGTGTATCATTCAACGTCTCCCCTCTTTCTCTAGATCAACCTCTAGTCACCATTGCTTCTAATGTGGATATTTTTCACTACATCATCTTGTTGAATTTTGTAGCTTAGGTCGGTCTTCATAATTAATATTTTAGCCCTTGATGTATATGTAATAATGAATATAAGACATGCTCTTCATGTCGTCTTCAAAAGAGAAATTTTGAATTTTAGCCTCCAAATGTAAGGTTAGCTTCAAGTCAGCCCCAGTGAAGGGACACACATATTTGACCTCCGAAGAAGGATATATATATGTCATTCGATCTCCTCCTATGGGCAGCATTCGACCTCACAACACAAGACATCTTCTGATCCAAACGAAGGAGGAAAATGAAAAGAAGGACGAAGACAAATCCAACATTTTCTTTCTCTCTTTTGACTTCACGCGTGTGACCTTCTCTCTCTCTGTTGACTTTACACGTGTGATGAGTTTTTGGGCATATCTTGCAGCAGGTCCAAGATTTTTTGGGTTTAGGAGGAGATCGAAAATTGGCCCTAGAAAATCAGATCAAACCAATACTTTTGGATAGCATTGTGACTTGACCAAAGGGCATCTTGACCAAGTTTGACCAAAATTGTATTGTTGGTCAATTTGACTTGTATTTGACTTAGATGTATCTCTTCTTGAAATAAAGAATTTCTCTAAGGAAAAGGTGGTTGGATTTTGTGGGTTTTCCCAAGGTAAATATTGTGTTTCTTGTTCCGTTGTCTCTTTATGACATACTGGCATTTTGTTTCTACTATTGAGATCTTCTATGTAATTTCTTTATGATGAATATAAACACAAGAAAAAAGTAACTTAACAAATCATAAGAAATAATTATTAGTTTAGAAGATCCTTGAAAAATCAACATGGTATCAAAGCCTTGGTGAAAGAGAAACCTTGGAAAATCACCATATTTTGAAGGAAAACAATCCCCAGTCATCTAATCCCTATGTTAAATGAGAATGCAAAGTTACTTATCTCATCCCAAGCCATAAGAAGTCCTAGTTTGAATCTATGTAAAAAGCATCAAAACCCTAGTTTAAGGCCGAAGTTTCATTTTTTGTTATTACTGGAAGAGAAAACCGTGACCCACTCTTGCATTTGTGAGAAGGTCTAAGTCCTTAAATTATGTTGAAGGTAGGTCAAAAGGCCTCAGTTTGTTTTAGTAGGATGAGGGAGCCTCATAGTTTGTGACAGAGGGTTGAGAAAGCCTCAAGGTCTATTGCAGGGAGATGAAAAACCTCAGATGAAAGATACAAAGGTTGAATAATATCATAGGGTCACCGATTTAACTGATGTACTACCTAAGACCATTTTATCATTCCAACAAGAAGGAGAAGCATAACTTGTAGGAATTTACAGGGTAAGTTCCTCAGAAAGAATACCAAAAGGACACCGCTCACAACCAGATCTCAAATCAATACACCAGTATTTTTGACGTGGTTAAAACCCTCAGAGTGCAAGGAGGGAAACAGTCCACGGCCTGTCCCAACGTGGGTACAGACAATTTATTAATCAAAGAATGAAAATTTACATAAGCTTCTCTCATGCACGGATTACCCGAACAATGACCCTCCATGCGCTTTAAATAGAACTCATGGACCAATCGGGTGTCAAGCCACGGATCAAGTGTCGGTAATACCGAGGTGAGAGTGAACCGTCGGATCACTACATATCGTGACCGTCGGATTGTAAGTTACAAAATGTACAACGGTAAAGAAACACACTTTACCTAACTCTAACCTAACTCTATACTAGACCAAGTTGAACTTAACTATATCCTATGTGTCGGAATATCCTAACATCCCCCCTTAAGAACAACTTGGGATAGGATTGAAGGATTTACAAATATGACACAATAGGAGAAGGAAGGAGGCACTAGAGCCTATCCCCCCTTAGTGACAACTTCCTGAACTCCAAGCATATATCGAAGTTTAGTGAACTTCGCCTCTGTGAGAGCCTTTGTGAAGATGTCTGCAACCTGATCATCTGTTGGACAATATTGCACTTCAAGAACATGGTCATGAATGAGCTTTCTGATGAAGTGCATGTGTAGTTCAATGTGTTTGCTGCGCTGATGCTGGACTGGATCTTTGCATAGCTGAATGGCACTTTGATTATCACACCAAAGTGTGGTTGGATGCTGCTGCTCAAAGCCAAACTCTGATAGGATCTGACGAAGCCACAAGGCTTCCTTACTAGCTTCCACGGCACCACGATACTCTGCTTCTGCTGACGAAAGAGAAATGGCAGCCTGTTTCTTACAAGCCCATGTAATAGGTCCTGAACCAAGAGTGAAGACATAACCGGCAGTAGACTTCCGATCATCAAGGTCACCAGCCCAATCAGAATCAGTGAAACCAACTAACAGAGGAGCTGCTTTGGCACTGTAATGAATCCCAAACTGTACTGTACCTCGAACATAACGAAGTATTCTTTTAGCTGCTTTCCAATGACTTTCACGGGGGTTTTGCATAAAACGAGCAACAAGGCCAACAGCAAAGGAAAGATCAGGACGAGTATGGGTTAAATACAAGAGTTTTCCGACAAGTTGACGGTATAAGGTAGCATCAACTTCAGGAGAAGTACAAGAGACTGAAAGTTTGACTCCAGACTGAAAGGGAGAAGGGGCTGGCTTACAGTCTTCCATGTGAAAATGACGAAGAATATCACAAGCATACTTGGACTGGGAAAGGAAAATACCCTCTTGGGATTGCAAGACTTGAAGACCGAGAAAATAGTGTAAGTGTCCTAAGTCTGTCATTTCAAATTTCTTTTTAAGGCTGGACTTCACATGGTTTATAAGGTTGGGATCACTACCAGTAAGAATAAGATCATCAACATAAAGAACAAGGATGATAAGAGAGTTGCCCACTTTCTTGGTGTAGACAGTATTGTCAGAATGACACCTAGAAAAGCCAGATTCTAAAAGAAAGCTATCCATTTTGGCATACCAAGCCCGAGGAGCTTGCTTGAGGCCATAAAGGGATTTCTTAAGTCGACAAACGAGGCTGGAGTCTGTTTGTATGAAGCCAATGGGTTGTTCCATATAGATTTCTTCCTGCAAGTCCCCATGCAAGAAGGCAGATTTAACATCCATTTGATGGACTTCCCATTTTAAAGAGGCAGCAAGGGAAAGAACAAGGCGGATAGAGTTCATTTTGGCAACTGGAGAGAAGGTTTCAGTGTAGTCAATGCCTTCAACCTGTGAAAAGCCCTTAGCAACTAGACGAGCTTTATGTTTATCAACTTTCCCATCTGGTCCATACTTGGTTCTGTAAACCCATTTGCATCTAACAAGTTTGCGTCCCTTTGGTAGAGGAACAAGATCCCATGTATCATTTGTCATCAATGAATGATATTCTTCATTCATAGCTGCTTCCCAATGTGGATGGCCTGAAGCTTCTGCAAAAGTGTCAGGATCATGATTTACTGGAGCTTGAGCCAGTAAAGAAGAGGCTCTTTCAAACTGAGAACGTGTACGTCGCTGATCTGTAGGATCACCGGCAAGATCACCTGCTGCATCCCGAGTAGCACGGACCCATCTTGGAAGTTGAGGATCCTGAGAAGGTGGGGGAGGATTATCATCCTCGCTTTCATCATCAGAAGAAGAAATGTTTTCAAAGATAGAAGAGATAGGAAGAGGTGGCACATCCGCCGGACTAGGCTCGCAGGCCGATTTATTTTCATCAAATTTTACATCTCTTCTAATGATAACATTTTTGGACTTAAATGGAATAAGTCTATAACCTTTTACATCTTCAGAATATCCAACAAAAGTACATTTCTCACTCTTAGGTTCTAAAGCTTTATGCTTTTCATCTGGAATATGGGCCCATGCTTCACTTCCAAACACACGAAAGTGACTTACATCTGGTTTAATGGAACTCCAAGCTTCTTCTGGAGTGATATTCTCTAGAACCTTAGTAGGAGTGCGATTGATTATATAATTTGCACAATTAATTGCTTCGGCCCAAAAACTAAGACTGAGTCCTTTAGATTGCAGCATACAATTAGCCATTTCCTTTAAGGTGCGATTTTTCCTTTCAGCTACACCATTTTGTTGTGGAGTGTATGGAACAGTATGTTGCATTTGAATTCCATTTTCGGTGCAAAAGTTGATGAATGTGTTTTTAACATATTCTCCACCATTATCAGTTCTTAGCTTAAGAATTTGATGTCCAGATTGTTTTTCAACAAATGCTTTGAAGGCCAAAAAAGTGTTAAATACTTCGCTCTTGAGTTTTAAGAAGTATACCCAAGTGCGTCTGGAGAAATCATCAATGAAAGTTAAGAAGTACTTGCAGCCAGAGAATGAAGCAACAGGAAGAGGACCACATAAATCACTGTGCACAAGCTGTAAAGGGGCTGAGGCGTGCCAAGAGGCACGTTTGTCAAAACTGTCCCGATGATGTTTTCCGAGTACACATCCGGAACAAACACCATCTTTGCAAGATACCATAGGAAGACCTGTCACCATATTTTCTTTACATAGATGCTGAAGGGAGCGATAGTTTAAGTGACCAAACCGCTCATGCCAAAGTTTGCTCACTTCATCATTATGAGCAACAAATACTGAGGGAAGATGGGATGACCCAAAGTTGTGAAACTTATACAACCTTTTGGAATCATCAGCAAGACCAGTAGCTAGAATCTGTTTAGGATCTTTTAGATCCTTGATTACAACATCATGAGGTGAAAATTCAACAATTTTACCTTCACCTGAATGAGTTATCTGATAGACAGATAGAAGGTTGCAGGATAAGTTTGGAACACATAATACATCATTGAACTGACCATTGTCTAGATGAACAGTTCCAGTCCCTACAACATTAAGAGATCTATCATCACCAACATATATATTTTTGGTGTTACAATCATTTAAAGAAGAAAACATGGCTTGGTTTTTGGCCATGTGACAAGAGGCTCCAGAATCAATGAGCCACTCATGAGAATGAGAAGAAGAAGAAGATACATTTAATGCATAACCAGACTGAGATGATTGACGATGACATGCAGAAAGTGCCGTTCCGGAAGTTGAAGTTGAAGTAGGCTCCAGATGGATGTTATGTTTCTTCATTGCGGCTTCCAAGGCTTCCATCTTCTTAAAGCATTTAGATTCTAAGTGGCCATCTCGATTACAAAAGTTACAATGTCTATCAGTCTTCTTCCATTTGTTTTTATTGGTCTTATCATTTTGCTGAAATGATCTTTCATCTTGAGGCTGAGTTGGTTTAGGACCATTCCTTTGAGGATAAGACTTCTTAGGATTCTTTGAATTTGGTTGCTGCTGGGCGGCTAACGCTTTCGTGGAAGAGTTTCCAAGATTAAGAAGACCAAGGTGTAAGAGTTTTTCTTGTTCTCTTATTAAGGAATCACAAAAGGAGTCAAAGGAAGGGGGTTTGTAGTCTTTGCCTTGACAAATGAAAGCTTCCCTTGTAGAATGGAAAGTGGAAACAAATACAGAGTAGGCTGGTCCCAACTTAGTAAGGATGGAATAAATAAGGTTACCATCTTCTTTCTTAACTTTAACACCTTCCAAGAGATATCTAAGGGTCTTGAATTTGGACAAGAAATCTTCAATGCAAGAAAAATTATTAGGATCCAAAGTAAGCAACTCATTTTCAAGTTGATGGGCTCTAATTTCATTTTTAATCCCAAAAACTTTAGCAAGTTTTTCTAATGCTTCATGAGGAGTTTCAATTTCTGCAATGTGGAATCTAAGATCAGGAGAAACAGACATTCCTATCAAACCACGTGCTTGATCTTGTCTATTTTCCCATTTTTCAGCCTTGTCTTCATCTTTGGGTTTCTTCTCTTGGTCTGTGGCTATTCTGAAGAGACCTTTACTTCTAAGTAAATCTCCCATGTAGGCTACCCATTGGAAGTAGTTAGTGCTGTCAAGAATGACTTGGCATGGACTTTCCATTTTTTGAAAAAAAACTGAAGCTGAAGATGCTGAAAGTAAGTGGTCCAATGGATAGATCTCGAAAAAATAGGCGGTTTTAAAAAAAACGGCTCTGAAAAAGGCTTCCGGATGAAGAAGTTATGGCTTTTTGAAAAAAAAATTGTTGACGTTGCCGGCAAAGTGCGCGAATGTGCGGGAATGAAAAAATCCGCCCCCACAAAATGGAGACTTGAACCCAAGACCTCTACTCTCTTAAAAAGTCTTTGAACCAATTGATCTATACAAAATATTTGAGAGAGAGAGAGAGAGAGAGAGAGAGGGGGGGGGGCCTCGATTTGCGTGCTTGCCTTGGGAAGGCTCTTTTCCCCTACAAAACACAAAACCCAACACGAATATGCAAAGAAAAACGAACCTTACGGCTCAAAGTTAGCTTTAGCCAAAAAACTAGAATTTAAAAAAAATCTCAAAGTTAGCTTTTAACCGAAAAACTAAATATTTTTCTCAATGTTTCTGATTTTCCAAGATCACACTAAGGTGCAGGGAAAAGAGCATACGCATGAGAAAAATCCTTTCTTTCTGTTTCTGATTTGCCCAGATCGCACAGAGTCGCAGGGCAAAGAGCATACGCAGAAATGAAAGGTATAGATCCGGGAAAAAAAAAGGCTAAATAAACCGAAACCGAAATAAGCAGAGAGAAAATGACAGTAAACTGCAAAAAAAACTGTATACCTCCCGATCTGAAAAATGACGCAGCTAGGGCTACCGGAAACCTTTTCGCGTGAAACGAAAGGGGTTCCTCACTGAAACAGATGCTCCGAACGCAACAGAGCAGTCCTCTCGGCCCGAAAGCAGTCAGAAACAGCAGATCTAGGAAACGACAGCCGCATGCAGTTCTACCGGCTTCAGATTTGGATCACCAACGGACGCGGCCCTCAAATAGCTCTGATACCATGTAGGAATTTACAGGGTAAGTTCCTCAGAAAGAATACCAAAAGGACACCGCTCACAACCAGATCTCAAATCAATACACCAGTATTTTTGACGTGGTTAAAACCCTCAGAGTGCAAGGAGGGAAACAGTCCACGGCCTGTCCCAACGTGGGTACAGACAATTTATTAATCAAAGAATGAAAATTTACATAAGCTTCTCTCATGCACGGATTACCCGAACAATGACCCTCCATGCGCTTTAAATAGAACTCATGGACCAATCGGGTGTCAAGCCACGGATCAAGTGTCGATAATACCGAGGTGAGAGTGAACCGTCGGATCACTACATATCGTGACCGTCGGATTGTAAGTTACAATATGTACAACGGTAAAGAAACACACTTTACCTAACTCTAACCTAACTCTATGCTAGACCAAGTTGAACTTAACTATATCCTATGTGTCGGAATATCCTAACATAACTTGTTTGTTTGATGCCATCAACTCATCAACAAGGAGAAGCCATGTTAATAGAAGCATGAACTTGTGATGGAAGATGCTTTGTCTTGTACTGATGTGATGGTACGAGAGATCTAAGCCTCTATGACTAAGCCTAAGGAGTCTCAGGAAGCAACGAAATGAAGTTTGAAATTATCTATGTATAAGACATTGTAAATAGAAGAAGGGTCGATGCTTTAATGGCAAGGTTGAAGTACTTTATGTACCATATATTTAGTTCTCCTTGAACAATAGTTATGGCTATGGGATCTAATAAAAAATACAAATCATATTGTTTAAAACACATTGTTTCCATGCAAGCACATTACAATGACGAGATGTTCAAAGAAGAGTATGAGGCGTGGGAATAAATACCTATAAAGAGACCAACAAAGTTATAACTTTGTGGTTTGATGCTTGGAATAAAAGGTATGTATTATTGCTCATAGTGATTTAGATTGAGATCAAAGGTTTTACTTTGGCAACATTCTTGTAAACCTCAACTAGAGGAAATGATCACCAAATAGCTTTGTCAAAAAATATGCTTAGTTGAAAGACTTGCATCAAATTTTTTTCATAAGAAACTAAATAGGACTATGATCTACTCCTTAGTCAGATCATAGGAAGGTATCAAAGGTTTGATCTATTGTCATCCTTGAAGAAACCATTAAGGGAAGTTATGAAGCTATAAGAAAATATTGTTAGATAATTTGTAGCATGAAAGAAATCCTGATATTTCAAGAAACGATGATAGTATCACAATTTGGATTATTTATCAAAGCAAAACAAAGCCTCAAAAGGGAAATATGTGATCCATACACTTGAACATAAAAGTGTGATCTAACAAGCCTGTGTTTTTCCTTGAAGATGTTGCATTGTGTTCAGGTAGGATGTTGAAGCTATAAGCTCTTAAAGTATTAATGCCATTTGTTGTCATGGACCATGCACTGTTAAGTAAAGGCCCCAAAAGATGCATTGCATATTTTGGTGATAATGTATGACCTATGTTGTAAATATGGAATATGGATGCCCAACCATGGAGTCTATTATCTAGGCAGTCAAAATTCAAAACAAGGAAATATATCACTATCACTATTATACACTTGAATAAAACACACCTTGATGAAACAAGTTCGTTGGACATGGCAAGCTTACAATGTAAAAGAGGCCAAGTCCCCTTTCAAGTTTGAAGAACAAAGCCCTCTCAAGAAAGATGAGTCATTTCCAGAGCTTGATGTGTCCTTATTATTATTACTATTATGATGAAGGATAAGCTCTTGGGTTGAAAAAGTCAAAATCAATGTTTAGTTGAGAATACATATTTGAAAGAGTATCATTGTAAGTAATGTTGAAGTAGTGACCAAGTATGTTCTCTTAAGGAAGACAACCCACATTTATATAGCAAACTTTATTGGAGATTCTTAATCTTTGCCTAAGTATGATATCAAGATGGAATATCCTTGATTGTTTGTTGAAGCATGCAGACTCTGTGGTTTTCAGACATTTGATATGGAAAGGAGAACCTGCACATTACAAATTCTAAGGTATAAAACAAGTTTTAAAAAATTAGGGTTTGTAAATTCTAAAACACCAAAAGTCTTGGATGACAAAACCCTAAGGTTTGTGAAGAAAACCCTAGATCATGACCTAGATTAATGTTTCCATTGAAAGAACAAACCCTAGTTCATGCAAGGAAGGAATGACATCATGCTGGTAGTGAGGACGAGGTTGATAAATTTGCAAGATGGATGTAAGCAAGCTAAGATCAAGAAGGTGTTGACATTTCCATATAATTTTCAAAATATAAGTAACGTCTATCTATCTTCTTTAAATATTATTATTATTATTCTACTCCCATCCTAGATCCATCTTAACTCTGGATCTATCAAGCATCGAGAAGGATCAAATCTCTCATGGTGCAAACCTATTTTTTGAGTGTAAAACTTAAGGAAAGGTTTGCACCTCGAGAGATTTGATCCCTCTTAGTGCTTAATAGATCTAGAGTTAAGCTAGATCTAGGCTGGTTTGATATATATAAGATCAATAGTTAAGACAATCTACTTGAAGCTTGGTTGTTAGATCATAAAACCTTATATGTTCCTCTGCTATATCGTAAAACCCAATAAGAAAATATATCTATGCCTTTGCAGATGTCGAGGATATTAGCTATCTAAGGTTTAATTTTACTTTGATCTCCTTAATAAAACTCAATAATAATTGTATCTAAACTAAGTTGTTACTCTAGTGAATTTTCTTGTGGAGATTAAAACCAACTATTAATAGAGTCTAACTAAGCAACTCCTAAATTTTAATGTGGACAAAAATATATAAACAAAATGTAGGATTGCATGGACCAGAGTTTATTTTTTTCGTGCTCGCATTTCTCTTCACACTCAAGAGTAAAATTCCAAACATATAAAATAAAATGAATAACATACAAAACAACTTGGAAAAATATAATTTTTGAAAGCTATGTAACAAAGTGAGCAAGGTTGTTTTTTCCAAGTTTTATTTGGAAGGCATGCATCCTCAGAGCTATAAATTCTTTGTGTAAAGTTTCTTTATTGAGTGGTTTTCTTTGCCAATCACTATGACAATTGCTCAGGGTTCTAATATTTGTGGTGGGAATTAGGATTTAATTTGATCTAGCTAAAAGATTTTGTTGCAATGAATGTCTCACATTAGTGAAGAAAACCTTTAAATATACTATAATAGAGAAAAATACCACGGGTTTTGAAAACGTGGAGCCCAAAAGCATCCATTTGTAAATTTATTATTTTATCTAAATTTTATTTTAATTATTAATTTATTTTTTATTTTTATTTTAACTTCTTTCTTTTTTTTTTTTTTTTGATCATTAGAGAAGAATCTCAAGGGAAAAATCAATGCTGTGAAAACATGGAGCACAAAAAGCTCCATCCATAAATTTACTATTTTATCTCAATTTTATTTTAATTATTCATTATTAATTTTTGAATTTCATTTTATCTTTTAAAATAATTTAAAAATTTTATTTTAATTTTATTTTTACTATGTAATATTTGGCGATTAGAAAAAAATACCATGGGCAGAACCATGGGTTGTGAAAACCCGAGCCCAAAAACCTTTGGAAAATTTACTATTTTATCTCAATTTTATTTTAGTTATTAATTCTATTTATTTATTTTATTTTTATTTTTATGTAATTCGACCAAGTCAAAATGTTTTCATTACATAACATAACATTTAAAAAATATTTACATATTTAACTCCTACACATCTAACATCTAATGTCTACACATCTAACGTCTAACGCCTACACATCTCCCCCATACTAGGTTGTGGAGCGCCTCTTTGCGCAATCAGTTAGCGTCTTGTCTTTGTATTATTTGTTTGGTTATAATTGTTAATCCATGGCCTCCTAGTGAGGATTGTAGGTACATAATGAAGGTTGTCAAGGGTTTAACAACAGATCAAAGTAGTGGAAGAATGAAGCAAAGCTTGTGATAGGACAACTCTCCCAGAATCAATGATTTGTGCTGAGAGATATTGTACTAGATGAGATCCAAGCTTAGAGGAAGCAAGAAGATCAACAACTTTGAAGGATACATTGATTATGCCTAAGAGAAGTGAGTGGTGACTTCCAAATGGATCTTACTAGATGTAGTGTGCAACATATGGCAACATAAACAAGTACAAGCGAAAGTTGAGACTAGAGAGTTCCCCCATAAAGAGGGAGAGGATCATGAAAGGACATTTGCTCTAGTTTCGAGGTGTACTATTATAATTATTATTGATTATGTTATGGAATTACATTATGTGGATGTAAAGGTTGTTTTTCTCAATGAAAAAATAGAGAAAGTTTACATGAACCACCTCAAGACTTTTAGGAACATGAAGGAGTCACTTTCTTGCAAAAGGTCGTACCTTAGACTTGGAATGATGTATCAAGGTTGAACCTATATCCTTTGTTTCTGACGAAAGCAAGATTCAAGTGTCAAAAGGAGCAACATTGGCAAAAATATTTTCTTCCATAATAGAGGGAGTAATCGGGTTTCCTCGACAAACCTTTTTAGCTTAAGAGGGAGTTGATCTCCGAGTTTGAAATGAAGGACCTAGATTTGATGCATTACCTCCTTGAAGCATAATACTAAGATCCCTCAAAGGTTTTTTTGGATGATGGACTACCATGCTAGACAATTGATATATAAAAATAGCTAGAAAGTTGTAGTGATAGAGGGAGCAACCAAGATTGCAACCACATGATCTATTTTAGAAAGAGCAGCCAGTTAAGGTAACCAAAAAGTAGCGAGGGTGATGGATCTAGTAAAGGAAGTTGAGCAACTTATGGTTGAGCTAAAGCATGTGGCTCAACATGTGTTGAAGTACTAGCCTGGTACAGTTGGTCATAGCACAGCCAATTATTGTTTGAGATATGTCTCAAATAGTGAAGTACAACTGCAGGGTTTCACAAATTCAGATTGGGCAGAGTGTAGAAGACAGAGAGAGTTCATCAAAGTATTGCTTCAGTTTGGGCTCTATTATGATTTCTTGGTTGAGCAGGAAGCAAACATCTATTGCATTCAGTGCTACAGAAGCCGAGTATATTGCAACTTGGTTGGCAAGTTGTGAAGTAGAATGGCTTCATAAACTACTTGCAAGTTTGTTTGATCAAGTGCGGGTGACAACCATGATGGTAGGTCAAAGCACAATGAGAAATAGTACCAAGACATGGTACAAAAGGGAGCAGTATGGTTCTAGTACTATTCTACAGTCAAGAAAATTGCTGACAAAGTCTTTATCCAAAAATGAAGTATGTATACTTCAAGGAAAAGTTTAGATTTATTGAGCATGTATCTCTCAACAAGAGGGAGTGATGAAATTGTAGCATCAAATATAGTCATTCTCTCCAAGCTATCTTGACCACGAGAATGGTTAAGAGTGTTGATGTGATATCATCACACACAAACATTCTCCCTAGGTCAAGTGTGTTGACTAAGAATTAGGGAGAAT
The DNA here is from genome assembly GCA_031772625.1 of Pinus tabuliformis. Lineage (NCBI taxonomy): Eukaryota > Viridiplantae > Streptophyta > Pinopsida > Pinales > Pinaceae > Pinus > Pinus tabuliformis. The sequence continues at coordinate 715,310,700 of CM062815.1, forward strand.
GGTCTGGCAGGGGACAATCATTCTCGTGTCAAGTATGTTGATTGAAATTAGGAAGAATGGTCCTAGAGGCCCAAAATCACTTAGTTGAGTGGGTTTCTTTCAGAGTTAGGGTCAAACTCTCCAAATAGGTTGAGTAAGCACATTTAGCATCAAGCCCAGAATTACTCATGAAGAGTGAGGCCTTTGGAGATTCACCATGAGTCAAAGATATTGCCCAAGATGATGGTGAACCAAGACTATTACATATAACATGTGTCAGAGGGGTCACAATTATGGTGACTAGTTGATGCTAATGATGTACCATGTGTCAAGAGTACCGAACAAGATTATGGTTCACCATATGTCATAGGTACCAACCATAATTATGTTAATTAGTTAATGTTGTAGATCTTATCGTAGGTCAAAGTTGTTGACCAATATTATTATAATAAGATGATGTTGACGCTGATGAGGAAATGTTATAACCTTTTCTTAGAATTTTTTTTAATAAGAGAACATCTGGATAGTCCTTATAAGTACCTCCCTAGCTAAGAGGGAGTGTTTAATTTTTTAGCTATGGTTGGTCTTCATAAGCAATATTTTAGCCCTTGATGTATATGTAATAATGAATATAAGACGTGTTCTTCATCTCGGCTTCAACAGAGAAATTTTAAATTTTAGCCTCCAAATGTAAGGTCAACTTCAAGTCGGCCCTAGTGAACGGACACACCCATTCGGCCTCCAAAGAAGGATATATATACATATATATATATATATATATATATATATATATATATATATATATATATATATATATATAGATATATATATATATATGTATATATATATATATATATATATATATATATATATATATATATATATATATATATGTATATATATCTATATATATATATATATATATATATATATATCTGTGTGTGTGTGTGTCATTCAATCTCCTCCTCAGGGCATTGTTCAACCTCACAACACAAGACATATTCTAATCCAAGCGCAAGAGGAAAAGGACAAGAAGGACAAAGACTAATCCAACACTTTGTCTCTCTTTTGACTTCATATGTGTGACCTTCACTCTCTATGTGTTCACTTCGCACATGTGACGAGTTTTTGGGCATATCTGGTAGCAAGTCTGAGTTTTTCTAGGTTTAGTAGGAGGCTGAAAATCAGCCCTATCTAAGCAAATCATGCTGAGACTTTTAGGCAACATTGTGACTTGACAAAAGGGCATCTTCACCAAGTTTGACTAGAATTATATTGCTAGTAAATTGGATTTTGTATTTAACTTAGATGTATCTCTTGTTGAACTAAAGAATTTCTCTAAGAAATAGGTTGTTGAGTTTTTCCAACATGTGGATTTTCCCAAAGTAAATATTGTGTTTCTTGTTTCGCTATCTCTTTACGATCCTACTGCCGTTTTGTTTCTACTGTTGAGATCCTCTATGTAATTGCTTTATGATGAATATAAATGCCAAAAAAATTAACTTAATAAATCATAAGAAGTAATTATTAGTTTAGAAGATCCTTGAAAAATCAACACATCTTCTTCATCAATCCTTAGAATATTTTCCCAAGGTAAATATTGTGTTTCTTGTTTCGCTATCTCTTTACGATCCTACTGCCATTTTATTTCTAATGTTGAGATCCTTTGTGTAATTTCTTTATGATGACTATGAATGCCAGAAAAATTAACTTAAGAAATCATAAGAAGTAATTATTAGTTTAGAAGACCCTTGAAAAATCAACACATCTTCTTCATCAATCCTTATATCCAAAATAGTTTACTATCATATAAGAGTTAAAAAACATTCAAATGATCATCAATTTTGTTACCTTCTTTCATCCATATAGTGTACAGTTTTCTTTTCAAATAGAGTTGGTCCATCAAGGATTTCGTCATATAGAGGCTCTCCATTTTGCACCATAGACCTAAATTTCTTCTCTCCAATAATATCGAAAAATACATTGTTTGGTAAATACAAATATATGGCTCTAAGAGATCTTGCATCCAACTTTTCTCAGTCATTAGACATACCCATTGGTTTCCTTCTCTTGTTATCCAAGGCCTTGTGCAATCCTTGTTGCATCAACAAATCCCACATTTGCTTCCACAGTTCAAATCCATTCTTCCCATTGAATTTCTCCACTTCAAATTTTGTATTCAATATCTTTGTCATTCTTTACACATAGGCTCCCTCCAAATATGCCAATTAACACACACACACACACATATTGGAGATTTCAAAGAATATATCTCCCAACACTGCATGGCATAGTAGATGAGCAATGAAAAAAAATTCACACATAAATTTATGGAAAAGATATCAATTTTACTTTTGCTCAAGATTCAAGGGATTCCATACCCTCCATTTACTCAGCCACATACACACACATACATACAAATTTTCCTAGCCTAGATCCAATGGAATCCAAATAAGCTAAGAGTTTCTTAATTATTCAACCATTGAGTTTCATAACTATCCCTATGTTAGGGAATGAAAGAATCCCTATGAGAGCTCTCCCCAGAATAGAAAATGTTCCCAGGTTCTATTTATTTGCTTTAAATGATCAACGACCAACAATTTAATCAAGGCTTTATGAAAAACAAAGGATTTTGGCTTGGCTCGAACCTTAGGAGACATTTTCTTCAAGCTTATCAACAAAAAATATGACATATTCATACGCGCTTGCCCAAAAATGTGTGCTAGAAATTTAAAGTGGTACATACCCATTCTGTGATCGCTGACAAAATAACCAACAACGTGCTTCAGAAAATCTCATTTGAGTTGCTTTGTTTCCCTCACTAAAACGTCCATCTCATTTGTTTGATTTGTTTTCACCTTCTTAGCTTTTCTAACCTTGGCATTGGGGCCCTACTTCTGCTTCTTGGAACTAGAAGCCCTTTTCTTGTTTATCACCATATTTTTTAATGGTGAATCATCTAACTCAATAACCTGGCTTACTAGGGCATGGTTTTGCTTCAGTTTAGAACTTTAAACTTGAGCCTGAGTTTATGTATAGGTCTAGTATGGGGCTTTTGAATCCCACAGATTTTAGCTATGGTAAGTTCCTTTTTCCTCTTTTGCATTGTGTCAATTTTATCCTCCCTTGTTTCACTAGGTCCTTCTACAACCTCAACTGGTTCATTTGTAGGCATTTTCTTTGGAGGGTCTGCAGTTTTGGCTTGCTTTGGTCCTAGAGGAGGAGACAAATTTTTCTCTCTCATGGCCCTTTTGGCTTTCTTAGTATAAACCCTTTTCAATGTAGGTACTGGAACATGGGTTTCAGGTTGTGACACCCTCCCCTTACTTTTGGTTTGAATGGAAGAGTTTTCCCCTAAGGCTTTAACAATTTTCACAATACCTTTGTGTTTCCTTTGATTGTTGGTTTCAGGGTTAGGGTTTACTGTCTCAATGAAATCTCTCCCCAAAAATAGAAAATGTTCCCAGGTTCTGTTTATTTTCTTTAAATAATCAACAACCAACAATTTAATCAAGGCTTTATGAAAAATAGAGGATTTTGGCTTGGCTCGAACCTTTGCAGAGATTTTCTTCAAGCTCATCAACAAAAAATATGACATATTCATACGTGTTTGCTCAAAAATGTGCTCTTGAAATTTAAAGTGGTACATACCCATTCTATGATCACTCACCCATTCTATGATCACTCACAAAATAACAAAAAACCTCATTTGAGCTGCTTCGCTAAGCTCAGTAAAAAGTCCACCTCATTTGTTTGAATTTGTTTTCACCTTCTTAGTCTTTCTGGCCTTGGCCTTGGAGCCCTACTTCCTCTTCTTGGAACTAGAAGCCCTTTCTTTGTTTATCACCATATTTTTTAATGGTGAATCATCTAACTCAATAACCTGTTTTAATAGGGTATGGTTTTTCTTCAAATAAACTTTAAACTTGAGTCTGAGTTTATGTATAGGTCTAGTATGGGGCTTTTGAATCCCATAAGTTTTAGCTATGGTAGGTTCCTGTTTCCTCCTCTTCTACACTGTGTCAATTTTATCCTCCCTTGTTTCACAAGGTCCTTCTACAACCTCAATTGGTTCATTTGCAGGCATTTGCTTAGGAGGGTTTGTAGTTTTGGCTTGCTCTGCTTCTTGGGGAGGAGACAAAGTTTTCTCTCTCATGGCCCTTGTGGCTTTCTTAGTATAAACCTTTTTCAATGTAGATATTGGAACAAGGGTTTAATGTTGTGACACCATCCCCTTACTTTTGGTTTGAATGGAAGAGGATTTCCCTGAGGCTTTAACAAATTTGACAACAACTTTATGTTTCCTACATTTGCTGGTTTCAAGCTTAGGGTTTACTGTCTCAATGAAACCTCTCCCCATAATAGAAAATTTTCCCAGGTTCTATTTATTTTCTTTAAATGATCAACAACAAAAAATTTAATTAAGGCTTTATAGAAAACAAAGGATTTTGGCTTGTCTCGATCCTTAGTAGGTATTTTCTTCAAGCTCATCAACAAAAAATACGACATATTAGTACACGCTTGCCCAGACATGTGTGCTGGAAATGTAAAGTGGTACATACCCTTTCTATGGTAGCGCATTTCACAGGTGAAATATCTTTGAATAAAATTGCGTGTCGTGCCACTCTTTTTTAAGCCAGGACCTCTGCACACCTAACTGTCAGGGTTCATCTCCGTGCTCATCTTTGAGGAAAAATGGAATGTTGATTCCTTCCAGGGTTCTGTTTTTAAACCATCAGTCTCCATTGACATGGAGGCATGTTGCTTCTGAAATTGTGTTCTCCGTGATTGGAAAAAGAAATGTTAGTGATGCTAACATTATGTCCATTGAACCCCTTTGCAAAAGTTTGGGCAACTCCATCGACATTCTTCCCATTGATCCCATTTGCAAAAGTTTGAGCAACTCCATCGTGATAGGCATCACATCTGAAACAAAACTCTTCCCATCTTGCTTTCCGAAACTGTTCCTAAAGTTTTGGGACGACTTCAAGGATATCGGGGTTGTCTTTCCCCATGGTTGCTAAACAATAGTACACGAAATCTGCAGATGTTGAAATGGTGGCACTAATCTTTGCAATGAAAACAAAATACATGAACCTCCTCTGTCGTGAAGAAACTATTTTTCCAGCGGTTTGGTTGGAATAACAACGAAACATATGCCTTATGCCTTAATCATCACGACTGCCACTCACCTGTAACAAAATCATGATGACTATTCGTTGTAGCTTGAGAGGGAATCATATCAATTGTCAAGCCAGTTCTCCACAACAATCATTAAATCATGTCGCTGGCGTTTGATTTGTTAGTTCCAGTTGTCGCTAAACAATAGGCTAGCGATTACAAATTCTTTGGCAATGCCTTCGTTTTAAGATATGGACCATATTGATGATATTTTATTTGTCAGTTATTCTCTTATTTCTTTTTTTTTAAAGGCGATGGAATAATTGATAGTGCTTTCAAACTTTTTCAAGATTTTTTGTTTAAACAACCAATTTCAAGTCCCTAAAACTTTAATCTCAAAGCTCAAGCTATGATTAACATATTGAATGCCAAGAATAGGAGATTGGACGAGGAAAGCTCAAATTGACCAAAACTTGGAGATGTTAGTCAAGTAATCTAAGGAACTTGGTTGAATTTTGGAGTAGAAGAGGTTCAACTTTAGTGGTACAAAAAAGGCAAACTTTGACAATTACAACATAAATGCTTAAAATATATGGGTGTGTTGATGATGAATTAGAAGAAAGGATTTAACATAAGCAACCACCATCAACAATCAAATAGATAATGAGGCTTGTATTCTAAGTTCCAAATAAGAAGTATGGCAAAATTTATAAAGAGCGCTAGGTAACCCTAAATTTTCTAATGCCACTAAAGAATTATTTAAAAATCTAAACAACAAATTTCAACTTTTTTAAGTAGAGAGGTTGATCCTTAGTAATGAGTCATGATACAAAAAAAAGCCTAATCAAATGCTCATGTACAATCAACAAAAAACACAATAAATGGAGTGTTCTCAAGCACGGGAATCCATCCTTGTCTAGTCAAAATAGGATCAATGTTCAATATAAGGCTCACACTTAAAAAATAGTAGTGAAAATAGGAATCAATGTTCAATACAAGGCCCACACTTAAAAGATAGTTGATGTTGAATACAATGGTGAAGCATAAAGAATCCCTTGAGCAAGCACTGTAAAATATGATGCAAGAAAGTGAAGCATGGGTAAAGGGGCCACCTCTTAGAAAGCCATGACATATGTAATGCTGACACTACATAGTGATTTGTCAACAACTTTTGCATTTCAGTTACATACACATTATTATTTAGGATAGTTATTTTGGCCCAAACATGAAACAATATAAGTCGAAGCCATGCGTCAAACCCCTTGTAAAGGTGCATTGAACACAAATACATAATGTGATGCAAATATGCTATGCAAAAAAAATAACATTCAACATTGTGTCACCAATTTGATGCAAAGGTTGCATGCGGGGATGCAAACAATGACTCCAAGGTGACATAGTGTTGTTATCCCTTTTGCATGTGTCACTTTTGGAAATGTGGATGAAAAAGGTTGCAAATTGTGATGAAAGGGGGGCTTATAGGGCATTTGTGATGCACATATGTGATGCCAGAGTTCTAGATTATAGTTAGCGTTTTGTATATTATTTTGCATTGTTTTTCAAGGATGTTTCGTGACAACACATAAGTCCCAACATACCATAATCCTTCTATGTACTAGTCAAGGATGTTTTGTGACTATGCCACAAGAGAATGGTATCCCTTACTAAAATAATGGTTAATTGGTTCCACGTTGATCATGCTTCCTTACTTGGCCTTGCCCTTCTCTTTTGTAGAATGGGTTGTGTAGACGTGTGTGTGTAAACAATTAGGTACACTTACAATGGTTATACTTTGCGTGTATGAACAAGTTTAGTTGGTTATATTGTAATGAGGTGTCTAGAATGCTTCTAATCTCCATCTTTGATGAATTATTAATGAGGGATTGGGATTATTTGAGAAATCCCAATCGTTGGATCTAGATTGATGACTAAGATGCACTATGGTTGTATCATTGTATTGGATATATTACCATCTTATTACCATTTCTTATCAATTCTTGTTTCACTTTGTTAAGTTTTCATTAGAACAAAAATATTCCTAATTTGATAAGGTTTTACTTGAGCAATGGTGTAATTCGTCGTTTTTCATATTGCATTCATTTGTTTTTACCTTTATTTTTGTCTCATTTCTCTTATGGATAATTTATGCAACTCCCATTTCCATGGTTGTTTCAATTGAGTTGTGAACTTTCTTCTTAGAGGTGGAGTTGCCAATTTCATGCCAGCCCTTGGACTTTGATATTACCATGGATATGATTCCTTAAAAGCATATAATTGGTGGTATGTGGGGTGACTTGATGCATGGGATTTGAAATTGAGATAAGCATACCCCACGTGACATCATTTCCTCCCCTCATGGTTGGTAGCACCCTTCTAAATGCATTTGCAATGTTCATGGTATTGGGTAATAATTCACATTCTTTAATTGTTTTTTCCATATAGTTTTATTTTGAGCATCGATACATGGTTTTTCCTTTTTTTGGGGCTAGATATGTGATTTATACAACTTGTATTGCTAAATTGACCTTGTTGCTACTCTTGACCTTTATAAGAAATTTGTTCACTAGTGGAAGGTCTTTTGAACCGTAGAATAAGTGTATGTGGAAGTTGAAAGTGAAGAGCTACTATCACAACAATCTTAGCAAAATGAAAGAATCCCTATGTTAGGGAATGAAAGCACACTCATGAATGTTAGGAAATGAAAGAACACTCATGAATGTTAGGAAATGAATGTTTGAGCACGATTCCGGGGCAAGTTAAGGAATTAAAAGATTTTATGGGAAAGATCAATTACTTGTTTTTGTTCCTTTTCTTTGGCAACTTTACCAACTAGAACTCCACTTTTTATTACTAGTAGTTTATCATGCACTTTGGATTCAAGAGACAACTCATTAAATATTTATTTTTTGTAAATGCATATTAGTTTTAATATAAGAGATAGGATATATTTCCTAAAAAACAAATTGTAATTAAATGTTCTTAGAATCATGGTTTCAATTTGTAAACAATTATCTATAAAGTTATTCCAAAAGACAAAACAGGGTTGGAATTTTTGGAAAAAACCATGTATATTGTTGTAGAGTTTGAGACTAATATATTTCCATATAAACAATCTTATATGCCCAACTTTCAAAGATTCATGTATAAATGATTTCCTATCTATTTCTACAATGTTTAATTTCTCATTAACCACACCTTTTGAACATTAGTCTTTAGTATTTGGATAAAGCTAGATGAATTAGAATTCATGTGGAATTGTTCAAATTCATGTTATTCAAATGCTTAATTTCCTTTTCCAGCTTAAATATCACTGCAGAAATCTCAGTGCTTTGGTTTGATATTATCTTCTATACTCTTCTACTTATCTTGATGCTAACCTATCAAAAAAATCGTGACTTATCTTGCCTTTCTTTATAGTTCATGTAATACGTGTTTAACAAGTATTTATCTTTTGTCAAGGACTCCATACTCAATGGTCTCTTTCATTTCTTACAAAACCAAATTCATTTTTGACAAACCAAATCTGACCAATGAGCTTAATGACTTGTTGCTAAAGTGATCTTGTGTAATGGTTTAAGGAAAAATCCCTCTCCAACTTGAAAAGCCAACATTCAATATCTCAAAGCGGTCTGAAGGTTTCTTCAATGACTTTCTTTTCTTTCCACAGCCAAAGAAAACATCCGAGTGATAACACAATACATCATTGCAAATCTATAGTTTCAACTTCAAATGCCCTTTTCAAAACTAGAATCTTTTTCTCATTTGGAGAGAGGTGTTATTGACTATTTTGTACTTGTGTACCTATTAAAGCCTAGTTTTCAAGACCCATTTCTATTTTCCTTGTTTGCTCCCTATGTTCCACTTGAAGGAGTATTAATGTTGGACTTTTTCAATGCATCATTTTCCAATGAACCAACTAAAGTTAGTTGTAAGCTCACATATACATTCTTATCCACGTATATAGATCACAATTATCGGCTACACCTCTTCCATTGTTATATGATATTGGTCGTACTCTTATATTATACAACAATACCTCTTCCATTGTTATATGATATTGGTCTTACTCGTATATTATACAACAATACAACAATAATAGATATAAATCTATTTTCTGAGTTTCAGAATATCTACAATCCAAGTTAAACCCGGATTTCTACTGAGATGTTTGTACAATATGAACATTTAAATTCAGAAATCCAATTCTATCAAATCACCAAATGCCAGCAAAGTGATGGTGATTTAGTTAATCTTTAGATTATGCCAACTAAGAGGGCCTGCAGTAAAATGTCCAGTTTTAAAAGTACATGTCCCCATGAATCCTCCTCCCACTCTAAGTAGCCAGTATTGCACAAAAGTAATAAAATAACTTTCAACATGAGAGAGAAAATTCCAACCTTTAAACTACAGAAAATTGCCAATCATACCAACAATTTCTAGGACAAGCAACTAGGCTGGCCTTTACATGATACACGCTGATATGATGCAAAGCAAACCTTAGACCCCTGCAGATTGCTATCACCACGAGCATAAACAAGAGAGCACAAAGGCTCTGAAATTCCAATGAGGCAACAGCTCTAAGAACAGTCTGAAATTCCAATGAGGCAACAGCTCTAAGAACGGTAATGACACACAGCAATTCAAACAGCACGTAAGACAAAAATTTCTTCGTAAAAGCGTCTCAACAGGTTTTTATATTGACTTCCAACAATTTTATGGAATTGACATTACAGGCCACTATAGGTTTTCCCGTCACAATTTACAAATGGACTATAAGCCCCTTCGATTTTTCATGTGTTTTCCCTTTACAATTTACAAATGGGCAATAAGGCCCTTCAATTTTTCATATCACAAAGCTTGCTTCAAGTGCCCTCAATTTATAAGAACTGTTACTTATTATAGCATTTCAATTGGAATACAAATACCTCCACCAAACACAAATCCTATCAATAAAATTCATGTGAATCATATAGAACACATAGTAATGAAACAAGTAAAATGGAAATGCACTACATTAGATCACACACCACCACAGTATTATTTATTGAATACCCAAATAGAAAATTTCCATGAATTCCATCTACCAGCTCAATTACTCAACATAACACAGTTACTGCTCAGAGCATCTTAATTTTGATCTTGAGCTGGCGGGACTCAAATACAAACTCTGTCAATGAAGTTCACAAACTTAAAACTAGATCCATAATAAATGAAGTTCACAAACTTAAAACTAGACCCACAATAAGAAAACTCTCCCGTTTTGAAGTTACTAAAAAAACAGGACAATCTGTTCAAATCTTCTTCATTTTTCTGCTTGCATTTGTTCTGGGTTTCATGCATGATGGGCAGTACCATTCAAGTGGAGGAGGAGATCTGAGCCTTGGTTTCAAACAGTCCATATGGTAAAACTTGAAAGGGCAATCAAGGTGACTGCATTTTATGAGAACATCGTTGTCGTCTCGTTTTCCAACTGAACAAATTTTGCACAATTCTTCAGCATTCACTTCGGCCTCCACTTCGGAAATTAGATCGTCCACTCTCACTCCCGTTACACTGTGGGAATCTGCTTCATCATCCACTTTTACAGTTGCTCCTTCTTCAGTAACCCCAGATATAGCTTCTGAAACGATGGGTTCGAACTCGCCATTTCTCATTTTACTCAGCCGTTCACAGACCACGCAATGGAATTTCCTTAAAAATAGCTCTGGTAGTAGGCCTGTGGGAATCTACCAGAAAGTAGCCCCCGAGTTTCTCTGAGCGCAACAAGATTGAATAGCGTGACACAAATAAACTTAGATTCTTATATATATATATATATACAAGACTACTTCTACTTTGGGTTTTATTAGGTTGGAATTAAATTAAAAAATTGAAAAGAAAAATGGATCAAACTGTTAGTGTTTTTGACTGTGTATATAAATTCAGCCCTTGAAAAATTAGTAGAGCAGTAGGAATGGTCTAGAGAGTTCATAACTCAGAAACGTGATTCAATTAAATTCTTACCGAATTTTCAGCAAATTAGACCGGAAAATACGCAAAAAGAAAATTAAATATATATATATATATAATAAATAAATTCTCACGATGTACAATTTCAATTAATTTTTATGAATATATGATTTGATTTTCAAAATTGATTTAGAGTTACCATAAAAATGATTCAAATTAACATTATAAAAAGGTAAATTAATGAATTTTTATTATTTATTATTTATTTAAAAGTATTATTAAAAAATATTGTTGAAATTAGTTTTCAAGTTTTTATGGCAATCAGAATTTAGACTCTCTTTTCTTGAGGTCCTATAGACCACATTGGTATTAGTAGACGTTAATCATCATCATCACTTCAAAATAGACACGTCTCTCTAGAGGCCACCAATTATTCAAGTATGTACCATTTAGAAATATATAAATAAAATTTATATATAGAAAAAATGATTAAACATCGAGGTAATTTCTAAATCTGATTTAGAGTTACCATAAAAAATTATTCAAATTAAAATTAACATTACGTAAAGGTAAATTACTGAGTTTTTATTATTTATTATTTATTAAAAAATAATGTTAAAACGACTTGAGCTAATTTCTAAATCTGATATAGAGTTCCAATAAAGATTATTCAAATAACTTTTTTATTATTTATTTTAATTTTTTATTAAAAATATTAATGAGTTTTTATTATTTATTATTTATTTAAAAATATTATTAAAAATATTAATGAGTTTTCATTATTTATTATTTCTTTAAAAATATTATTAAAAAATAATGTTGAAATGAGTTTTCAACTTTTTTACGGAGATATATTTCAAAATAGACATCTTTGCAATTATGACTAACTACTAATTTACGGAGTTATATTTTAAAATAGACACTTTTGTAATTATGACTAACTACTAATTTAGTCTCATGGATGTTAAAATATTTTTTTTTCCCTTCTTTCTATGTACCATTTGGAAGTTTATCGATAAAATATTTATAAAAATATGAAAAGAATGATTAGACATGGGGTGTTTTCCATAGTTGATTTAGAGTTTCTACAAAAATTATTCAAATTAACATTAAAGGTAAATTAATAAGTTTTTTTTTTTTAAATTATTTCAAAATAGACACCTCTAATTCAAGTATGTACCATTTGGAAGTTTATAAATAAAATATTTATATATGAAAAAAAATTTAAACATTGGGGTGATTTCCAAAGTTGATTTAGAGTTATCATAAAAATTATTCAAATTATGGTAAATAAATAAAAACCTCTTTTTACATGTACTCCATAAACCTTTTTATACTACTAACACTCCAAAAAGAGTTTTTATTTAGGTGAAGCCTATGGGCCAAATTATTATTAATACCATGCAAAAAAAATTATTAACCCTAATATTAATATTAAAAGATTATTATTATTTTTATTATTATTAAATCTAATACTGGTGTTAATATATTATAATATTAATATTATTAAATTTAATAGCTTTGCACTAATACAATACTGAATTTGTTATATTATAATATATATTAATATATCACGATAGATATTAACTATAAATATTTATGGAGGGAAGAACAAAGACAAAGTGATAGAGGTAGAGAGATAGAGGGAGTGACAAGGGAGAGATGGAGATAAATTGAAGGAGAGGGGGGAGGAGGAATGAAGAGAGAGAGAAGGGGAGAGGAGTGACAGAGGTAGAGAAGGGTAAGAGAGGGAGAGGGAGACACAAAGATGGAGAGGGAGAGAGAGGATTGGAGAGGGAGAGAGAGAGAGAGAGAGGAGAGAGAGTAAGTACGAGAGATAGGACTTGAGAGAGAGGCGAGAGGGAGGGAGAGAGGAGGAGGGAGGGATGGATAGGGAGATGGAGTTGGAGGGGGAGAGACGGAGGGAAGAATAAATACATAGAGAGTGAGAAGTGGAGAGAGAGAGAGGGCGTGACAAGGGAGAGATGGAGGGAGTGTGTGTGTATGATTGGGAGTGAGATAAAGAGACAAAGAAGGAGAGATGGAGAGAATGGGGGAGAGAAGGAGAGACGAGAGAGGGGGGATATAGTAACAGAGTTGGAGGGTGAAGAGAGAGGGGGAGAGAGAGAGAGAGATGGAGAGAGAGGAAGAAAGAGAGAGAGGATTTGAGAGAGTGGAGAGAGGAAGGGAAAGAGAGATGGAGTTGGAGGGGGAGAGAGAGGGAGGTAAGAAGAAAGAAATAGAGAAAGAAAGTTAGAGAGAGAGAGGGAGTGATAAGGAAGATGGAGAGAAAGGGAGAGAGGATGACATAAGGGAAGAGAGGTCGAAGCAAGGGAGAGAGAGAAGGGGAAGAGAGGGAGAGAGAGACATGGAGAAGAGGAGGTAGGGATAGATAGATAGATTAGAGAAAGAGAGTGTATTTTTTGAGGGTGATATAGAGAGACAAAGGGAGATAGAGATATAGATGGAAAGTGAAGAGAGGGAGGGAGGGACATAGAGATTGATAGATATGGAGTAAGAGAGCATGCATGTTTGGGGGGTTGAGATAGAGAGTGTGATGACCCCGTGAAACATGTAAATATGAAAAGTTACTGTGGTAAGAAACTAATGTGAATTGTTAATTACTGTTACTAAGTGATATTATCTTATTTATGAAATGGAATATATATTTTTGGAAAAATGCTGGCAGCCTCCTGGGGGAGGATTTCTAAAGAAAAGGAAACAGTTATGAAACTGAAAAAGAAACTAACCCTTCACACAGGAAAAGTCCTGGGAGGGAAAGCCCCTGGTTGGTGGTGACAGACAGGGGAAGAGAAATTCCAAGAAAGGAAAAAGAAAGAAAAGAGGGTTAAGTCTGGTAAGGACCAGATAACCCAAGCACGAAGGTGCATGAGTCTTGTTGAGGGCTGCAGGCCTGCAAGACAGCTCGGGGGGAGAATCCAACGTACTGATGGATCTCAAGGTTGGGTGGACAAGAGCAAGTATGTAAAATGCAGGTGAACTTCTGGAGCGTTAACTCCTGTAACTGGTAGACCAGGTACGAGTTATTCACCAGCATCAGATTTCCGTAATCAGTATACTGGGTGTATAGAAGGAAAATATAGTTTATTCCAAGTCTCTGTTGCTAACTAGTTGTAAAGGATATATAATATTAGAAACAGTTTCTATGAATAATTAGAACTGGTTATTTAAGACAAAAAAGAACAGAGACTATCTGCTGTATACATTGCATGTTAACTGTATAGAACCGATGCATGTGAACTGTATAGAAACTGAAGCATATCTGTATAAAAACCGTATGAGGGTCCTGAAAGACCTTAACAGTACGCAGAGTACATAAGTGCATAGTAGAAAGATGCATTGAACTACATAACAGCGGAAGGATTCATCGAAAAACTGGAACAATAGAAAGATTTATAGAGATAACAGAACGGCAAGGAGATTTATTGTAATTCTAGAGCAGCCGAGGAACATATTTGAAATATTAGTGCTGTTCATAGTATATAGTGAGGCCGTAACAAAGAAAACTAGACAGACCCTGTACCAAGGGTTAAATTTCATTATATTCGAAAACAAGTAAAAAGGCAATCACTGTGTTATCGCCCATCAGCCCTCATCCGGCTCAGAGCACAGGTGATTAATACCATTAACATTGCAAAGGCGACATGATGTCACCTGGTAACAGAACCCCGCTGTGGTAAACGGCCGCATAACCGCCGTAATACAGCCATGTATTAATAAGCAAATATATGGTTGTTATAACAAACCCTCGAATAGAATAAACTCGACTCTGTGAACCAAAGGAATAACAATAACCTTATAATAAGACGAGCTCAAATATGTTCTTGGAAACAAGATCATACGCGTATAAACAAGACAAGCCATTGGTGCGAAATTATACCAGATGAGGAACATATACATCGTATTCAAAAAGGAAAGGCAAAATATATTAACATTGTGATAGACAAAAACCCCTGTTGGGTATAACGACAACATGTTTATCAAATGCCCAGAGAGCCGAAGAAGACTCTTTATCTTTTCATAAATACAGACAAAACTTGAGAATTCATATTTAATATCCTTAACAGCATGAGAATCAGGAAGGAGTAAATATCCCGACTTCATTTGAATCGATTCGGTTCCGGCAGGGAGGCCGTGAACCTTTAAAAATAAATATACATATAGCCTGGGCACATTGCCAAAATAGATATTTAAAATAAGTCTGTATAAACCAAATAAGACGCAGGTCCCGGCATGGAAAGGCCGACCGCGATTCGTAACCAGGGTTTGGCCGAATGAAGAAACCCTGAGACAATAAGATAAGCGACTGCCATGAGGAACTCCTCAGGCCAAGAAATCGACCAAGGCAAATCTCAAAGTATAAACCCTCACCCATCAGGTTAAACCGCAGGATCTGCATCAACTCATGATAGGATAAATACCTGAGAGCGCCTCGGTTGCATAATCGTTCCTTGAGCGGTAGGAGGACCGAGATGCAACCACCTGTACATAGCAAACGCAATTGAAGTTAGCTCATGAACGTGTTAACCTGAAATAATAAACTCTGCAGTAGCAACGCACTGTATATACATATATTTAAACAGCTGAACGAAGACTATGAATCGGCGGGCATCAGTCATCAAATACCTGAGATAGTTTGACAAGTCCTGGCAGACGGTGCAGGGAAGGAGCCGCCGAGCTGAGCAGGTGTTCGGCCTCTCCAACAGATGCAAATGAACCCGAATTAAGTGACTCGGTGGTATATAAAACACCGCTAAACCCTTGGGCGAATTAAAGCCCTTAGATCTGAATAAGTAATCCTCACCGTTCATCCGAGTGGAAGATTGGCGCGCAAACCCCAGCGTTTCCACCGAGACATCACATGGCCTCTGCACGGTGCTAGCCACCTGGCAAGGGTAGGTGAAGCCAATTAAAACTCCGTTCACCACCTGGCGCCGGGGTTGGTCGGAGCAATGGACCGATAAACACAATAACCATTGACTTAGCCAATAATTCGGAAAGGTCGCCCAATGGTTCATATAGTAATAAGTCAAGAGGTAAACCTTATATTATTAAGGTTGAAATATATATATTTATGTATAAACATTGCAGCACGTTCAATACTTAAGAACGATGCTTTATATATGTATATGCTATGTTCGAATACATGGATGGATAAAAGTAATAAGTTTTGCAATTATATTTTTTTTTTATATTTTGTATATTGATCGTTGGGTCGTGACAGAGAGACAAAGAAGGAGAGATGGAGGGAGATATAGATATAGATGGAGGGGGGAGAGAGGGAAGAAGATTTCTTGCACTAGATGCATTGATTTCAGTGTAGATAGTGATTTCTAATCCTATTTGATTCCTTGCACTAGATGCATTGATTTCAATGTAGATAGTGATTTCTACTCCTATTTGATTCCTTTCATTAGATGCTTTGATTTTAGTGTAGATGTTGATTTCTAATGAGATTTGATTACTTGCACTAGATGCATTTATTTCAATGTAGATGATTTGTAACCCCATTTGATTGCTTGCACTAAATGCATTGATTTCATTGTAGATGGTGATTTCTAATTCTATTTGAGTGCTTGCACTAGATGCATTGATTTCAATGTAGATGTTGATTTCTAATAATATTTGATTGTTTGCACTAGATGCATTTATTTCAATGAAGATGCTTTCTAATCCTATTTAATTGCTTGCACTAAATGCATTGATTTCAGTGTAGATGGTGATTTCTAATCTTATTTGATTTCTTGCACTAGATGCATTGATTTCAGTGTAGATGTTGGTTTATAATCCTATTTTCTTACTTGTCGTAGATTGATTTCAGCGTAGATGTTGGTTTATAATGCTATTTGCTTACTTGCACTAGATTGATTTTAGTGTAGATGTTGGTTTGTAATACTATTTTCTTACTTGCACTAGATGCATTGATTTGAGTGTAAATGTCGATTTCTAATCCTATTTGAATGCTTGCATTAGATGCATTGATTTTAGTGTAAATGTTCTTTTCTAATCTTATTTGATGCTTGTATTAGTTGCATTGATTTCAGTGTAGATGTTGATTTCTGATTTTATGTAATTGGATGTATGATGGTACATTAATTTTGAAGTGATTGGATTAACATTGTGCATTGATTTCAGTGTAAACACAAAAGATTATTGAAAATGTACATTGATTTTTGTGTTATAGTAATTCAACCTATTAATATTGGAGAGAAAGAGAGACAAGGTATGATGTGTACTACAATAGCTCGAGCTAAAGATTTAGATGGTTTATGATTGAACCTGTCCTTTTCATATAATTGATATGAAAAGATGACAAAAGTAACAAGTGTGACAATAAGAATAGTTGAAGAAAATAGTTTGAGATTAATCACAATAAAGACTATTTGTAAATGAATATATTCTTATTATTCACATTTTCTATCATTCAACACTATTACATTGACACTTTACATTCAAAAATTTATTTCATCATTTTTCATCATTAAAGTTATTAACAATATTTATCATCTCAATAAACTGAGGTAACTAAGCAAATTTAAAATTAAAATGACTAGATTAATCTCAGACATATTTAGCATATTTAAAATGATTATATTAATATTATATGAATTTACATATTTGATAAATTTATTCATATGTTCATTAAATTTTCTTTTGTCGCACACGACTGAAACCGGCCTAGATCCATCTTAACTCTGGATCTATTAAGCGCCGCAAGGGATCAAATCCCTTGAGGTGAAAACCTATTTTTTGAGTGAAAATCTAATGAGAAATCAACATCTACACTAAATCAATGCATCTAGTGCAAGGAATCAAATAGGATTAGAAATCACCATCTACACTGAAATTAATGCATCTAGTGCAAGGAATCAAATAGGATTAGAAATCACCATCTACACTGAAATTAATGCATTTAGTGCAAGAAATCTTCTTCCCTCTCTCCTCCTCCATCTATATCTATATCTCCCTCCATCTCTCCTTCTTTGTCTCTCTATCTCAACCCCCCAAACATGCATGCTCTCTTACTCCATATCTATCAATCTCTATGTCCCTCCCTCCCTCCCTTCACTTTCCATCTATATCTCTATATCCCTTTGTCTCTCTATATCGCCCTAAAAACATACACTCTCTTTCTCTAATCAATCTATCCCTTTGTCTCTCTATATCGCCCTAAAAACATACACTCTCTTTCTCTAATCAATCTATCTGTCCCTACCTCCTATTGTGGTTTGGTTTGATGTTATTCATGCTATTTCTATTGTGGGCTCTAGCTATGAATGTGTATTGAATGTGGGTTGGGTTGTTCTAACTATGGCAGAAATAAATGTCATGTTTTTTATATCGATGGTTAAGATTCACCAAGGTTGTATTAGGGTTTTGGATGTTATCACCATTCTTAATCGACCAATGACTCACTTCATCGACCTTTCGTTACAGGACATAATTTACCCCTAATATCCACCCAAGCTATGGCTCTCTTCCTTGTTTTATGATTGCATACAATATTCTCTTTATTATTTTTTTGTTTCTCTGCTAGCTAACTAACATGATTGAATTTTTATGGCTTCTACTATTGAGTTTTCCTATGATCATGTAAGATCTAGCATTGTCAATTTAGTGACAAGAAAAAAATGATCTCATCAATGCATATGATTGTGACACCATGCATCATTATATGTTGTAATCTCATGTACATCAATGCTTGTATATGGAACATGTACCTTGAATGTATTTACTTAAAATAAAACACTTTATTGTGTAACGATGATTAAGGTGCATTGGTTAGTAAAAACATCCGCATGCACTAGTGCATAGCAATCATTTAAATGCATCAATATGCAAACATATATGAAATGAACCAAGTTGTACAAGTGAATACAATGCACCAATGTTTCAATGACAAATTTTCCTACATGCTAACTAATAATTTTTTGGGTACAAAAATGCAACTTTTTTGTATTCTTATAAAATTGTTGTCAAGAAGGTAACTCCCAATTATGTGATTTGCATTAATGTGAGCATCATTATATACATGGAGAGGGGTGACATTTAGGATTCATATACCAAGGTCTCTTCCCATTCTAACTATTCAAAATTACCTATTTATATATTTTTACATTTTTTCCCAATCCTTGAGTATTAGGTGTCTAACATTCCCCTCCCCCTGATTTGAAGGGGTGTTTTTGAGTCCAAGCATCATTCTAAATCTTTCAATTTTTTACTCTTCCAAATGCTTTGATGAATATGTCTACAATTCGCTCTTTTGTGGAACAATGTCATAGATGAATAATCTTGGCCTCAACGTGATGTTGAATCAAATGATACTTTGTGTTGATATGTTTGGTTCAATCATGGGATCTTGGCCAATTTAATTGTAGAAGTATTGTCGATCAAAAGAAGATCAGAGTTCACTTGTTTCTCATGTAAATCTTAAAAAAAAATCTCGAGCCAAACAATCTCCTAAGTTGCTTCTATAGTTTCCACATATTCTGTCTCTGTTGTGGAATCTGCTGAAACTAATTGTTTGTGTGACCTGATCCAAGACTCACAACATAGCCTGAAGTAGACACGCCATTTTCCTTATCTCCATCAAATTCTGAATTTAGAACATTCAATCAAGCTAAACTCATCCACCTGTGAATATTTGAGTCCAAAGTCTTCAGTTCCTTTCAAGTACTTTAGAACTATTTTTGTAGAAAACTAATGTCCTTCACAAGGATTTTTCATAAACCTGGAATAGATTTCAACAACAAATGAAATATTTGGTCTAGTAGTGGTGAGCTAGATAAGACTTCACACAAATTGTCAATACTTAGTTGCATCTTCAAATTCTTTTCCTTCTTTAGATGTGAACTTCAATTTTTGTTCCATTGGAGTGGACAAAGGATTACATTCAGTGATTCCAAATTTGTTCAACAATTCTCCATTGTACTTTTGAGACAAGAATATATACCTTGGATATTGGATCACTTCAATGCTCAAGTAGTAATGAAGGTGTCCCAAATTTGTCAACTTGTTGATTTCAATGATGCTTGCAACAAACATATTGTCAACATTTAGCAACAAGATAAAGAATATGCCATTTAAACCTTGGAAACACAATGTTCATACTCACTTCTAGTAAGATTTTGGCTCATCATGAAAGAATCAAATTTCTTGTATAGTCGGTTGAGGCACTACTTCAAGCCATAGAATGACTTCTTGAGCTAGCAAACAAATAAGTTTTAAGAACATGTCTTACCTCTATTAACGTTCTTACAATGTCATCAAACATTTTACTCTTAATGTTGTCAACGCCAACAGTGAACAAGATACACAGTTCTCCATAAGAATAATACCACCATCAAAAACTTGATAAGAGGAACACTAACTCCTATATAGATGTATGTGGTATGAAGCACCAAAATCTAATGACCATTCATCATGATATTAGGCCCCATCACAAATAGATAAAACTTCATCAACCATACATGAAATTAACTGACTAGGAATTGCTTTTGTCTTAAAGTCTTCAGTGGATTCTTATTTCTTCCATCAATCTTTCTTGAGATGCCTTGTTTTCCCATAGTACCAACATTTGAACTTAGTCCTTTTTCGGTTGACTCAAATATTTGTGTATCATTCAACGTCTCCCCTCTTTCTCTAGATCAACCTCTAGTCACCATTGCTTCTAATGTGGATATTTTTCACTACATCATCTTGTTGAATTTTGTAGCATAGGTCGGTCTTCATAATTAATATTTTAGCCCTTGATGTATATGTAATAATGGATATAAGACATGCTCTTCATGTCGTCTTCAAAAGAGAAATTTTGAATTTTAGCCTCCAAATGTAAGGTTAGCTTCAAGTCAGCCCCAGTGAAGGGACACACATATTTGACCTCCGAAGAAGGATATATATATATATATGTCATTTGATCTCCTCCTATGGGCACAATTCGACCTCACAACACAAGACATCTTCTGATCCAAACGAAGGAGGAAAATGACAAGAAGGACAAAGACAAATCCAACACTTTCTTTCTCTCTTTTGACTTCACGCGTGTGACCTTCTCTCTCTCTGTTGACTTTACACGTGTGATGAGTTTTTGGGCATATCTTGCAGCAGGTCCAAGATTTTTTGGGTTTAGGAGGAGATCGAAAATTGGCCCTAGCAAATCAAATCAAACCAATACTTTTGGATAGCATTGTGACTTGACCAAAGGGCATCTTGACCAAGTTTGACCAAAATTGTATTGTTGGTCAATTTGACTTGTATTTGACTTAGATGTATCTCTTCTTGAACTAAAGAATTTCTCTAAGGAAAAGGTGGTTGGATTTTGTGGGTTTTCCCAAGGTAAATATTGTGTTTCTTGTTTCGTTGTCTCTTTATGACATACTAGCATTTTGTTTCTACTATTGAGATCTTCTATGTAATTTCTTTATGATGAATATAAACACAAGAAAAAAGTAACTTAACAAATCATAAAAAATAATTATTAGTTTAGAAGATCCTTGAAAAATCAACATGGTATCAAAGCCTTGGTAAAAGAGAAACCTTGGCAAATCACCATATTTTGAAGGAAAAGAATCCCCAGTCATCTAATCCCTAAGTTAAATGAGAATGCAAAGTTACTTATCTCATCCCAAGCCATAAGAAGTCCTAGTTTGAATCTATGTAAAAAGCATCAAAACCCTAGTTTAAGGCCGAAATTTCATTTTTTGTTATTACTAGAAGAGAAAACCGTGACCCACTCTTGCATTTGTGAGAGGGTCTAAGTCCTTAAATTATGTTGAAGGTAGGTCAAAAGGCCTCAGTTTGTTTTAGTAGGCTGAGGGAGCCTCATAGTTTGTGACAGAGGGTTGAGAAAGCCTCAGGGTCTATTGCAGGGAGATGAAAAACCTCAGATGAAAGATACAAAGGTTGATTAATCTCATAAGGTCACCGATTTAACTGATGTACTACCTAAGACCATTTTATCATTCCAACAAGAAGGAGAAGAATAACTTGTTTTTTTGATGCCATCAACTCATCAACAAGGAGAAGCCATGTTAATAGAAGCATGAACTTGTGATGGAAGATGCTTTGTCTTGTACTGATGTGATGGTACGAGAGATCTAAGCCTCTATGACTAAGCCCAAGGAGTCTCAGGAAGCAACGAAATGAAGTTTGAAATTATCTATGTCTAAGACATTGTACATAGAAGAAGGGTCGATGCTTTAATGGCAAGGTTGAAGTACTTTATGTACCATATATTTAGTTCTCCTTGAATAATTGTTATGGCTACGGGATCTAATAAAAAATACAAATCATATTGTTTAAAACACATTGTTTCCATGCAAGCACATTACAATGATGAGATGTTCAAAGAAGAGTATGAGGCGTGGGAATAAATACCTATAAAGAGACCAACAAAGTTATGACTTTGTGGTTTGATGCTTGGAATAAAAGGTATGTATTATCGCTCATAGTGATTTAGATTGAGATCAAAGGTTTTACTTTGGCAACATTCTTGTAAACCTCAACTAGAGGAAATGATCACCAAATAGCTTTGTCAATAAATATGCTTAGTTGAAAGACTTGCATCAAATTTTTTTCATAAGAAACTAAATAAGTCTATGATCTACTCCTTAGTCAGATCATAGGAAGGTATCAAAGGTTTGATCTATTGTCATCCTTGAAGAAACCATTAAGGGAAGTTATGAAGCTATAAGAAAATATTGTTAGATAATTTGTAGCATGAAAGAAATCCTGATATTTCAAGAAACGATGATAGTATCACAATTTGGATTATTTATCAAAGCAAAACAAAGCCTCAAAAGGGAAATATGTGATCCATACAACCCACATTTATATAGCAAACTTTGTTGAAGATTCTTAATCTTTGCCTAAGTATGATATCAAGATGGAATATCCTTGATTGTTTGTTGAAGCATGCAGACTCTGTGGTTTTCAGACATTTGATATGGAAAGGAGAACCTTCACATTACAAATTCTAAGGTATAAAACGAGTTTTAAAAAATTAGGGTTTGTAAATTCTAAAACACCAAAAGTCTTGGATGACAAAACCCTAAGGTTTGTGAAGAAAACCCTAGATCATGACCTAGATTAATGTTTCCATTGAAAGAACAAACCCTAGTTCATGCAAGGAAGGAATGACATCATGGTGGTAGTGGGGACGAGGTTGATAAATTTGCAAGATGGATGCAAGCAAGCTAAGATCAAGAAGGTGTTGACATTTCCATATAATTTTCAAAATACAAGTAACGTCTATCTATCTTCTTTAAATATTATTATTATTATTTTACTCCCATCCTAGATCCATCTTAACTATGGACCTATCAAGCATCGAGAAGGATCAAATCTCTCATGGTGCAAACCTATTTTTTGAGTGTAAAACTTAAGGAAAGGTTTGCACCTCGAGAGATTTGATCCCTCTTAGTGCTTAATAGATCTAGAGTTAAGCTAGATCTAGGCTGGTTTGATATATATAAGATCAATAGTTAAGACAATCTACTTGAAGCTTGGTTGTTAGATCATAAAACCTTATATGTTCCTCTGTTATATCGTAAAACCCAATAAGAAAATATATCTATGTCTTTGCAGATGTCGAGGATATTAGCTATCCAAGGTTTAATTTTACTTTGAGCTCCTTAATAAAACTCAATAATAATTGTATCTAAACTAAGTTGTTATTCTAGTGAATTTTCTTGTGGAGATTAAAACCAACTATTAATAGAGTCTAACTAAGCAACTCCTAAATTTTAATGTGGACAAAAATATATAAACAAAATGTAGGATTGCATGGACCAGAGTTTATTTTTTTCGTGCTCGCATTTCTCTTCACACTCAAGAGTAAAATTCCAAACATATAAAATAAAATGAATAGCATACAAAACAACTTGGAAAAATATAATTTTTGAAAGCTATGTAACAAAGTGAGCAAGGTTGTTTTTTCCAAGTTTTATTTGGAAGGCATGCATCCTCAGAGCTATAAAGTCTTTGTGTAAAGTTTCTTTATTGAGTGGTTTTCTTTGCCAATCACTATGAAAATTGCTCAGGGTTCTAATATTTGTGGTGGGAATTAGGATTTAATTTGATCTAGCTAAAAGATTTTGTTGCAATGAATGTCTCACATTAGTGAAGAAAACCTTTAAATATACTATAATAGAGAAAAATACCACGGGTTTTGAAAACGTGGAGCCCAAAAGCATCCATTTGTAAATTTATTATTTTATCTAAATTTTATTTTAATTATTAATTTATTTTTTATTTTTATTTTAACTTCTTTCTTCTTCTTTTTCTTTTTTGTTGACCATTAGAGAAGAATCTCAGGGGAAAAATCAATGCTGTGAAAACATGGAGCACAAAAAGCTCCATCCATAAATTTACTATTTTATCTCAATTTTATTTTAATTATTCATTATTAATTTTTGAATTTCATTTTATCTTTTAAAATAATTTAAAAATTTTATTTTAATTTTATTTTTACTATGTAATATTTGGCGATTAGAAAAAAATACCATGGGCAAAACCATGGGTTGTGAAAACCCGAGCCCAAAAACCTTTGGCAAATTTACTATTTTATCTCAATTTTATTTTAGTTATTAATTCTATTTATTTATTTTATTTTTATTTTTATGTAATTCGACCAAGTCAAAATGTTTTCATTACATAACATAACATAACATTTAAAAAATATTTACATATTTAACTTCTACACATCTAACATCTAATGTCTACACATCTAACGTCCAACGCCTACACATCTCCCCCATACTAGGTTGTGGAGCGCCTCTTTGCGCAATCAGTTAGCGTCTTGTCTTTGTATTATTTGTTTGGTTATAATTGTTAATCCATGGCCTCCTAGTGAGGATTGTAGGTACATAATGAAGGTTGTCAAGGGTTTAACAACAGATCAAAGTAGTGGAAGAATGAAGCAAAGCTTGTGATAGGACAACTCTCCCATAATCAATGATTTGTGCTCAGAGATATTGTACTAGATGAGATACAATCTTAGAGGAAGCAAGAAGATCAACAACTTTGAAGGATACATTGATTATGCCTAAGAGAAGTGAGTGGTGACTTCCAAATGGATCTTACTAGATGTAGTGTGCAACATATGGCAACATAAACAAATACAAGCGAAAGTTGAGACTAGAGAGTTCCCCCATAAAGAGGGAGAGGATCATGAAAGGACATTTGCTCTAGTTTCGAGGTATACTATTATAATTATTATTGATTATGTTATGGAATTACATTATGTGGATGTAAAGGTTGTTTTTCTCAATGAAAAAATAGAGAAAGTTTACATGAACCACCTCAAGACTTTTAGGAACATGAAGGAGTCACTTGCTTGCAAAAGGTCGTACCTTAGACTTAGAATGATGTATCAAGGTTGAACCTTTATCCTTTGTTTCTGACGAAAGCAAGATTCAAGTGTCAAAAGGAGCAACATTGGCAAAAATATTTGCTTCCATAATAGAGGGAGTAATCGGGCTTCCTCGACAAACCTTTTTAGCTTAAGAGGGAGTTGATCTCCGAGTTTGAAATGAAGGACCTAGATTTGATGCATTACCTCCTTGAAGCATAATACTAAGATCCCTCGAAGGTTTTTTTGGATGATGGATTACCATGCTAGACAATTGATATATAACAATAGCTAGAAAGTTGTAGTGATAGAGGGAGCAACCAAGATTGCAACCACATGATCTATTTTCGAAAGAGCAGCCAGTTAAGGTAACCAAAAAGTAGCGAGGGTGATGGATCTAGTAAAGGAAGTTGAGCAACTTATGGTTGAGCTAAAGCATGTGGCTCAAAATGTGTTGAAGTACTAGCATGGTACAGTTGGTCATGGCACAGTCAATTATTGTTTGAGATATGTCTCAAATAGTGAAGTACAACTGCAGGGATTCACAAATTCAGATTGGGCAGAGTGTAGAAGACAGAGAGAGTTCATCAAAGTATTGCTTCAGTTTGGGCTCTATTATGATCTCTTGGTTGAGCAGGAAGCAAACATCTATTGCATTCAGTGCTACAGAAGCCGAGTATATTGCAACTTGGTTGGCAAGTTGTGAAGTAGAATGGCTTCATAAACTACTTGCAAGTTTGTTTGATCAAGTGCAGGTGACAACCATGATGATAGGTCAAAGCACAATGAGATATAGTACCAAGACATGGTACAAAAGGGAGCAGTATGGTTCTAGTACTATTCTACAGTCAAGCAAATTGCTGACAAAGTCTTTATCCCAAAATGAAGTCTGTATACTTCGAGGAAAAGTTTAGATTTATTGAGCATGTATCTCTCAGCAAAAGGGAGTGATGAAATTGTAGCATCAAATATAGTCATTCTCTCCAAGCTATCTTGACCACGAGAATGGTTAAGAGTGTTGATGTGATATCATCACACACAAACATTCTCCCTAGGTCAAGTGTGTTGACTAAGAATTAGGGAGAATGGTCTGGCAAGGGACAATCATTCTCGTGTCAAGTATGTTGATTGAAATTAGGAAGAATGGTCCTAGAGGCCCAAAATCACTCAGTTGAGTGGGTTTCTTTGAGAGTTAGGGTCAAACTCTCCAAATAGGTTGAGTAAGCACATTTAGCATCAGGCCCAGAATTACTCATGAAGAGTGAGGCCTTTGGAGATTCACCATGAGTCAAAGATATTGCCCAAGATGATGGTGAACCAAGACTATTATATATAACATGTGTCAGAGGGGTCACAATTATGGTGACTAGTTGATGCTAATGATGTACCATGTGTCAAGAGTACCGAACAAGATTATGTTTCACCATATGTCACAGGTACCAACCATAATTATGTTAATTAGTTAATGTTGTAGATCTTATCGTAGGTCAAAGTTGTTGACCAATATTATTATAATAAGATGATGTTGACGCTGATGAGGAAATGTTATAACCTTTTCTTAGAATTTTTTTAATAAGAGAACATCTGGATAGTCATTATAAGTACCTCCCTAGCTAAGAGGGAGTGTTTAATTTTGTAGCTATGGTTGGTCTTCATAAGCAATATTTTAGCCCTTGATGTATATGTAATAATGAATATAAGACGTGTTCTTCATCTCGGCTTCAACAGAGAAATTTTAAATTTTAGCCTCCAAATGTAAGGTCAACTTCAAGTCGGCCCTAGTGAACGGACACACCCATTCGGCCTCCAAAGAAGGATATATATACATACATATATATATATATATATATATATATATATATATATATATATATATATATATATATATATATATATATATATATGTATATGTGTGTGTGTCATTCAATCTCCTCCTCAGGGCATTGTTCAACCTCACAACACAAGACATCTTCTAATCCAAGCGCAAGAGGAAAAGGACAAGAAGGACAAAGACTAATCCAACACTTTGTCTCTCTTTTGACTTCATATGTGTGACCTTCACTCTCTATGTGTTCACTTCGCACATGTGACGAGTTTTTGGGCATATCTGGCAGCAAGTCTGAGTTTTTCTAGGTTTAGTAGGAGGCTGAAAATCAGCCCTATCTAAGCAAATCATGCTGAGACTTTTAGGCAACATTGTGACTTGACAAAAGGGCATCTTCACCAAGTTTGACTAGAATTATATTGCTAGTAAATTGGATTTTGTATTTAACTTAGATGTATCTCTTGTTGAACTAAAGAATTTCTCTAAGAAATAGGTTGTTGAGTTTTTCCAACATGTGGATTTTCCCAAAGTAAATATTGTGTTTCTTGTTTCGCTATCTCTTTACGATCCTACTGCCATTTTGTTTCTACTGTTGAGATCCTCTATGTAATTGCTTTATGATGAATATAAATGCCAAAAAAATTAACTTAATAAATCATAAGAAGTAATTATTAGTTTAGAAGATCCTTGAAAAAT
This sequence comes from Pinus tabuliformis, assembly GCA_031772625.1. NCBI lineage: Eukaryota > Viridiplantae > Streptophyta > Pinopsida > Pinales > Pinaceae > Pinus > Pinus tabuliformis. The sequence continues at coordinate 715,338,641 of CM062815.1, forward strand.
CAACACATCTTCTTCATCAATCCTTAGAATATTTTCCCAAGGTAAATATTGTGTTTCTTGTTTCGCTATCTCTTTACGATCCTACTGCCATTTTATTTCTAATGTTGAGATCCTTTGTGTAATTTCTTTATGATGACTATGAATGCCAGAAAAATTAACTTAAGAAATCATAAGAAGTAATTATTAGTTTAGAAGACCCTTGAAAAATCAACACATCTTCTTCATCAATCCTTATATCCAAAATAGTTTACTATCATATAAGAGTTAAAAAACATTCAAATGATCATCAATTTTGTTACCTTCTTTCATCCATATAGTGTACAATTTTCTTTTCAAATAGAGTTGGTCCATCAAGGATTTCGTCATATAGAGGCTCTCCATTTTGCACCATAGACCTAAATTTCTTCTCTCCAATAATATCGAAAAATACATTGTTTGGTAAATACAAATATATGGCTCTAAGAGATCTTGCATCCAACTTTTCTCAGTCATTAGACATACCCATTGGTTTCCTTCTCTTGTTATCCAAGGCCTTGTGCAATCCTTGTTGCATCAACAAATCCCACATTTGCTTCCACAGTTCAAATCCATTCTTCCCATTGAATTTCTCCACTTCAAATTTTGTATTCAATATCTTTGTCATTCTTTACACATAGGCTCCCTCCAAATATGCCAATTAACACACACACACACATATTGGAGATTTCAAAGAATATATCTCCCAACACTGCATGGCATAGTAGATGAGCAATGAAAAAAAATTCACACATAAATTTATGGCAAAGATATCAATTTTACTTTTGCTCAAGATTCAAGGGATTCCATACCCTCCATTTACTCAGCCACATACACACACATACATACAAATTTTCCTAGCCTAGATCCAATGGAATCCAAATAAGCTAAGAGTTTCTTAATTATTCAACCATTGAGTTTCATAACTATCCCTATGTTAGGGAATGAAAGAATCCCTATGAGAGCTCTCCCCAGAATAGAAAATGTTCCCAGGTTCTATTTATTTGCTTTAAATGATCAACAACCAACAATTTAATCAAGGCTTTATGAAAAACAAAGGATTTTGGCTTGGCTCGAACCTTAGGAGACATTTTCTTCAAGCTTATCAACAAAAAATATGACATATTCATACGCGCTTGCCCAAAAATGTGTGCTAGAAATTTAAAGTGGTACATACCCATTCTGTGATCGCTGACAAAATAACCAACAACGTGCTTCAGAAAATCTCATTTGAGTTGCTTTGTTTCCCTCACTAAAACGTCCATCTCATTTGTTTGATTTGTTTTCACCTTCTTAGCTTTTCTAACCTTGGCCTTGGGGCCCTACTTCTGCTTCTTGGAACTAGAAGCCCTTTTCTTGTTTATCACCATATTTTTTAATGGTGAATCATCTAACTCAATAACCTGGCTTACTAGGGCATGGTTTTGCTTCAGTTTAGAACTTTAAACTTGAGCCTGAGTTTATGTATAGGTCTAGTATGGGGCTTTTGAATCCCACAGATTTTAGCTATGGTAAGTTCCTTTTTCCTCTTTTGCATTGTGTCAATTTTATCCTCCCCTGTTTCACTAGGTCCTTCTACAACCTCAACTGGTTCATTTGTAGGCATTTTCTTTGGAGGGTCTGCAGTTTTGGCTTGCTTTGGTCCTAGAGGAGGAGACAAATTTTTCTCTCTCATGGCCCTTTTGGCTTTCTTAGTATAAACCCTTTTCAATGTAGGTACTGGAACATGGGTTTCAGGTTGTGACACCCTCCCCTTACTTTTGGTTTGAATGGAAGAGTTTTCCCCTAAGGCTTTAACAATTTTCACAATACCTTTGTGTTTCCTTTGATTGTTGGTTTCAGGGTTAGGGTTTACTGTCTCAATGAAATCTCTCCCCAAAAATAGAAAATGTTCCCAGGTTCTGTTTATTTTCTTTAAATAATCAACAACCAACAATTTAATCAAGGCTTTATGAAAAATAGAGGATTTTGGCTTGGCTCGAACCTTTGCAGAGATTTTCTTCAAGCTCATCAACAAAAAATATGACATATTCATACGTGTTTGCCCAAAAATGTGCTCTTGAAATTTAAAGTGGTACATACCCATTCTATGATCACTCACCCATTCTATGATCACTCACAAAATAACAAAAAACCTCATTTGAGCTGCTTCGCTAAGCTCAGTAAAAAGTCCACCTCATTTGTTTGAATTTGTTTTCACCTTCTTAGTCTTTCTGGCCTTGGCCTTGGAGCCCTACTTCCTCTTCTTGGAACTAGAAGCCCTTTCTTTGTTTATCACCATATTTTTTAATGGTGAATCATCTAACTCAATAACCTGTTTTAATAGGGTATGGTTTTTCTTCAAATAAACTTTAAACTTGAGTCTGAGTTTATGTATAGGTCTAGTATGGGGCTTTTGAATCCCATAAGTTTTAGCTATGGTAGGTTCCTGTTTCCTCCTCTTCTACACTGTGTCAATTTTATCCTCCCTTGTTTCACTAGGTCCTTCTACAACCTCAATTGGTTCATTTGCAGGCATTTGCTTTGGAGGGTTTGTAGTTTTGGCTTGCTCTGCTTCTTGGGGAGGAGACAAAGTTTTCTCTCTCATGGCCCTTGTGGCTTTCTTAGTATAAACCTTTTTCAATGTAGATATTGGAACAGGGGTTTAATGTTGTGACACCATCCCCTTACTTTTGGTTTGAATGGAAGAGGATTTCCCTGAGGCTTTAACAAATTTCACAACACCTTTATGTTTCCTACATTTGCTGGTTTCAAGCTTAGGGTTTACTGTCTCAATGAAACCTCTCCCCATAATAGAAAATTTTCCCAGGTTCTATTTATTTTCTTTAAATGATCAACAACAAAAAATTTAATTAAGGCTTTATAGAAAACAAAGGATTTTGGCTTGTCTCGATCCTTAGTAGGTATTTTCTTCAAGCTCATCAACAAAAAATACGACATATTAGTACACGCTTGCCCAGACATGTGTGCTGGAAATGTAAAGTGGTACATACCCTTTCTATGGTAGCGCATTTCACAGGTGAAATATCTTTGAATAAAATTGCGTGTCGTGCCACTCTTTTTTAAGCCAGGACCTCTGCACACCTAACTGTCAGGGTTCATCTCCGTGCTCATCTTTGAGGAAAAATGGAATGTTGATTCCTTCCAGGGTTCTGTTTTTAAACCATCAGTCTCCATTGACATGGAGGCATGTTGCTTCTGAAATTGTGTTCTCCGTGATTGGAAAAAGAAATGTTAGTGATGCTAACATTATGTCCATTGAACCCCTTTGCAAAAGTTTGGGCAACTCCATCGACATTCTTCCCATTGATCCCATTTGCAAAAGTTTGAGCAACTCCATCGTGATAGGCATCACATCTGAAACAAAACTCTTCCCATCTTGCTTTCCGAAACTGTTCCTAAAGTTTTGGGACGACTTCAAGGATATCGGGGTTGTCTTTCCCCATGGTTGCTAAACAATAGTACACGAAATCTGCAGATGTTGAAATGGTGGCGCTAATCTTTGGAATGAAAACAAAATACATGAACCTCCTCTGTCGTGAAGAAACTATTTTTCCAGCGGTTTGGTTGGAATAACAACGAAACATATGCCTTATGCCTTAATCATCACGACTGCCACTCACCTGTAACAAAATCATGATGACTATTCATTGTAGCTTGAGAGGGAATCATATCAATTGTCAAGCCAGTTCTCCACAACAATCATTAAATCATGTCGCTGGCGTTTGATTTGTTAGTTCCAGTTGTCGCTAAACAATAGGCTAGCGATTACAAATTCTTTGGCAATGCCTTCGTTTTAAGATATGGACCATATTGATGATATTTTATTTGTCAGTGATTCTCTTATTTCTTTTTTTTTAAAGGCGATGGAATAATTGATAGTGCTTTCAAACTTTTTCAAGATTTTTTTTTTAAACAACCAATTTCAAGTCCCTAAAACTTTAATCTCAAAGCTCAAGCTATGATTAACATATTGAATGCCAAGAATAGGAGATTGGACGAGGAAAGCTCAAATTGACCAAAACTTGGAGATGTTAGTCAAGTAATCTAAGGAACTTGGTTGAATTTTGGAGTAGAAGAGGTTCAACTTTAGTGGTACAAAAAAGGCAAACTTTGACAATTACAACATAAATGCTTAAAAAATATGGGTGTGTTGATGATGAATTAGAAGAAAGGATTTAACATAAGCAACCACCATCAACAATCAAATAGATAATGAGGCTTGTATTCTAAGTTCCAAATAAGAAGTATGGCAAAATTTATAAAGAGCGCTAGGTAACCCTAAATTTTCTAATGCCACTAAAGAATTATTTAAAAATCTAAACAACAAATTTCAACTTTTTTAAGTAGAGAGGTTGATCCTTAGTAATGAGTCATGATACAAAAAAAAGCCTAATCAAATGCTCATGTACAATCAACAAAAAACACAATAAATGGAGTGTTCTCAAGCACGGGAATCCATCCTTGTCTAGTCAAAATAGGATCAATGTTCAATATAAGGCTCACACTTAAAAAATAGTAGTGAAAATAGGAATCAATGTTCAATACAAGGCCCACACTTAAAAGATAGTTGATGTTGAATACAATGGTGAAGCATAAAGAATCCCTTGAGCAAGCACTGTAAAATATGATGCAAGAAAGTGAAGCATGGGTAAAGGGGCCACCTCTTAGAAAGCCATGACATATGTAATGCTGACACTACATAGTGATTTGTCAACAACTTTTGCATTTCAGTTACATACACATTATTATTTAGGATAGTTATTTTGGCCCAAACATGAAACAATATAAGTCGAAGCCATGCGTCAAACCCCTTGTAAAGGTGCATTGAACACATATACATAATGTGATGCAAATATGCTATGCAAAAAAAATAACATTCAACATTGTGTCACCAATTTGATGCAAAGGTTGCATGCGGGGATGCAAACAATGACTCCAAGGTGACATAGTGTTGTTATCCCTTTTGCATGTGTCACTTTTGGAAATGTGGATGAAAAAGGTTGCAAATTGTGATGAAAGGGGGGCTTATAGGGCATTTGTGATGCACATATGTGATGCCAAAGTTCTAGATTATAGTTAGCGTTTTGTATATTATTTTGCATTGTTTTTCAAGGATGTTTCGTGACAACACATAAGTCCCAACATACCATAATCCTTCTATGTACTAGTCAAGGATGTTTTGTGACTATGCCACAAGAGAATGGTATCCCTTACTAAAATAATGGTTAATTGGTTCCATGTTGATCATGCTTCCTTACTTGGCCTTGCCCTTCTCTTTTGTAGAATGGGTTGTGTAGACGTGTGTGTGTAAACAATTAGGTACACTTACAATGGTTATACTTTGCGTGTATGAACAAGTTTAGTTGGTTATATTGTAATGAGGTGTCTAGAATGCTTCTAATCTCCATCTTTGATGAATTATTAATGAGGGATTGGGATTATTTGAGAAATCCCAATCGTTGGATCTAGATTGATGACTAAGATGCACTATGGTTGTATCATTGTATTGGATATATTACCATCTTATTACCATTTCTTATCAATTCTTGTTTCACTTCGTTAAGTTTTCATTAGAACAAATATATTCCTAATTTGATAAGGTTTTACTTGAGCAATGGTGTAATTCGTCGTTTTTCATATTGCATTCATTTGTTTTTACCTTTATTTTTGTCTCATTTCTCTTATGGATAATTTATGCAACTCCCATTTCCATGGTTGTTTCAATTGAGTTGTGAACTTTCTTCTTAGAGGTGGAGTTGCCAATTTCATGCCAGCCCTTGGACTTTGATATTACCATGGATATGATTCCTTAAAAGCATATAATTGGTGGTATGTGGGGTGACTTGATGCATGGGATTTGAAATTGAGATAAGCATACCCCACGTGACATCATTTCCTCCCCTCATGGTTGGTAGCACCCTTCTAAATGCATTTGCAATGTTCATGGTAGTGGGTAATAATTCACATTCTTTAATTGTTTTTTCCATATAGTTTTATTTTGAGCATCGATACATGGTTTTTCCTTTTTTTGGGGCTAGATATGTGATTTATACAACTTGTATTCCTAAATTGACCTTGTTGATACTCTTGACCTTTATAAGAAATTTGTTCACTAGTGGAAGGTCTTTTGAACCGTAGAATAAGTGTATGTGGAAGTTGAAAGTGAAGAGCTACTATCACAACAATCTTAGCAAAATGAAAGAATCCCTATGTTAGGGAATGAAAGCACACTCATGAATGTTAGGAAATGAAAGAACACTCATGAATGTTAGGAAATGAATGTTTGAGCACGATTCCGGGGCAAGTTAAGGAATTAAAAGATTTTATGGGAAAGATCAATTACTTGTTTTTGTTCCTTTTCTTTGGCAACTTTACCAACTACAACTCCACTTTTTATTACTAGTAGTTTATCATGCACTTTGGATTCAAGAGACAACGCATTAAATATTTATTTTTTGTAAATGCATATTAGTTTTACTATAAGAGATAGGATATATTTCTAAAAAACAAATTGTAATTAAATGTTCTTAGAATCATGGTTTCAATTTGTAAACAATTTTCTATAAAGTTATTCCAAAAGACACAAGAAGGGTTGGAATTTTTGGAAAAAAACCTTGTGTATTGCTTAGACTTTGAGATTAATATATTTCGCTATAAACAATCTTATATGCCCAACTTTCAAAGATTCATGTATAAATGATTTCCTATCTATTTCTACAATGTTTAATTTCTCATTAACCACACCTTTTGAACATTAGTCTTTAGTATTTGGATAAAGCTAGATGAATTAGAATTCATGTGGAATTGTTCAAATTCATGTTATTCAAATGCTTAATTTCTTTTTCCAGCTTAAATATCACTGCAGAAATCTCAGTGCTTTGGTTTGATATTATCTTCTATACTCTTCTACTTATCTTGATGCTAACCTATCAAAAAAATCGTGACTTATCTTGCCTTTCTTTATAGTTCATGTAATACGTGTTTAACAAGTATTTATCTTTTGTCAAGGACTCCATACTCAATGGTCTCTTTCATTTCTTACAAAACCAAATTCATTTTTGACAAACCAAATCTGACCAATGAGCTTAATGACTTGTTGCTAAAGTGATCTTGTGTAATGGTTTAAGGAAAAATCCCTCTCCAACTTGAAAAGCCAACATTCAATATCTCAAAGCGGTCTGAAGGTTTCTTCAATGACTTTCTTTTCTTTCCACAGCCAAAGAAAACATCCGAGTGATAACACAATACATCATTGCAAATCTATAGTTTCAACTTCAAATGCCCTTTTCAAAACTAGAATCTTTTTCTCATTTGGAGAGAGGTGTTATTGACTATTTTGTACTTGTGTACCTATTAAAGCCTAGTTTTCAAGACCCATTTCTATTTTCCTTGTTTGCTCCCTATGTTCCACTTGAAGGAGTATTAATGTTGGACTTTTTCAATGCATCATTTTCCAATGAACCAACTAAAGTTAGTTGTAAGCTCACATATACATTCTTATCCACGTATATAGATCACAATTATCGGCTACACCTCTTCCATTGTTATATGATATTGGTCGTACTCTTATATTATACAACAATACCTCTTCCATTGTTATATGATATTGGTCTTACTCGTATATTATACAACAATAACAGATATAAATCTATTTTCTGAGTTTCAGAATATCTACAATCCAAGTTAAACCCGGATTTCTACTGAGATGTTTGTACAATATGAACATTTAAATTCAGAAATCCAATTCTATCAAATCACCAAATGCCAGCAAAGTGGTGGTGATTTAGTTAATCTTTAGATTATGCCAACTAAGAGGGCCTGCAGTAAAATGTCCAGTTTTAAAAGTACATGTCCCCATGAATCCTCCTCCCACTCTAAGTAGCCAGTATTGCACAAAAGTAATAAAATAACTTTCAACATGAGAGAGAAAATTCCAACCTTTAAACTACAGAAAATTGCCAATCATACCAACAATTTCTAGGACAAGCAACTAGGCTGGCCTTTACATGATACACGCTGATATGATGCAAAGCAGACCTTAGACCCCTGCAGATTGCTATCACCACGAGCATAAACAAGAGAGCACAAAGGCTCTGAAATTCCAATGAGGCAACAGCTCTAAGAACAGTAATGACACACAGCAATTCAAACAGCACGTAAGACAAAAATTTCTTCGTAAAAGCGTCTCAACAGGTTTTTATATTGACTTCCAACAATTTTATGGAATTGACATTACAGGCCACTATAGGTTTTCCCGTCACAATTTACAAATGGACTATAAGCCCCTTCGATTTTTCATGTGTTTTCCCTTTACAATTTACAAATGGGCAATAAGGCCCTTCAATTTTTCATATCACAAAGCTTGCTTCAAGTGCCCTCAATTTTTAAGATCACAAAGCATGCTGATCTCAGACACAGCCAGGCATACAAACTTGAATCACAATTTCTGAAAACACATAATTAATGCTTATCTCAGAAGTAGCCAGGCATGCAAACTTGAACCTCAATTTCTGACAACACATAATTTTATGGTGTTGCGGACATCGAGATATTATACAATGGACATTCCGCTTTATTACTGAAAGGCTAACCTTTTTAAACTCATCTTGAAAACGAAGGGAAGGGGTTTGAGAAGGTGGGTTTCCACCATTTTTCTTTGCGCTAAGCGCACCAGAAAATTGAATATTTTCACTTGCCATTAAAACAGAGTTTATTGGGTAATCGGGATTTATTCGTATCTGCAATTTCTGTATATGTAAGTAAGGGTAACAGATTCTAACATTTCTTTTCTGATAGATTTTGCAATGTCCATCAATTTCGCATCTTCTTACCGGATTTTCAGTAAGATCTAATTTAGATTTGATTTTCCCCTCTTCTTACCGATTTAATTTAGATTTAGTTAATTTATCTGCTGCATTTTTATATTTTGAATCAGTATTACAGCTTAGTTGGAAACACTTTAATTATTAAAGGTAAACTTATAAACCAGTTAAACTTCAATCAATCAAGCACTAAGAGAAATAAACGTTTTTATATTTTGAATCTAGTATTACAGCTTAGTTGGAAACACTGAGAATTAAAGGTGAACTTCAATCAATCAAGCACTAGGGGAAATAAACGAAGAACCAAGAAAAAAACAGATCCTTTGAGGTTCATATGTTTCGTATAATATTCAAAGATTCACACACATTTCTACTAAGAGATCTACCCTTGATTTAAATTTAATTTATTTAATCTGCTGCATTTTTATATTTTGAATCTGGTATTGCAGCTTAAATGGAAACACCGAGAATGAACAAACTTATAAACTAGTTAAACCTCAATCAATCAAAGCATAAGAGAAATAAACGAAGAACCAAGAAAAATCAGATCCTTTGATGTTCAAATATTTTTTACAATACTCAAAGAATCACACCCATTTCTAGTAAGAGATCTACCATTGATTTAGATTTGTTTTATTTCATCTGCTGCATTTTTAATTGAATCTGGTATTGCAGCTTGATTGGAAACACTGAGAATTAAATATGAACACATTTGTTTTAAACTTCAATCAAGCAAGCACTAAGAGAAATAAACGAAGAACAAAGAAAAATCAGATCCTTTGAGGTTCATATATTTTTTATAATATTCAAAGATTCACACCCAGTGATTAACTCGCTCACTTGTCACAATATTTCCCGGCAAAAGCTTTCAAACCCATCTAAAATGGCAAAAACAAGCACTGTTCCAAACTTTGATTATTCTAACAGAATCAACATCGAACTATCCTAAAAATCCCCAAACCTAGCACCCACTACCGTTTTATCCAAAATCCACATCAAGTTATTCACTTCAGTTTTGTTTTTATCAACAAATCATTAATATAGAAAGCTCACATAATTGGAAACTGTATAATGATGACCATTATTTGGAACCATAACAAAATCAACCGATATAACTAACCCGCGGGTAATTCACTAAACTCTGAGTGACATTTTATGTTTACTTTATTTAATACTAACTTAATTCCAGTCACTTTTAGAGCCTTGAAGCCCAAAAACACTTAACCTTGAGAAAACCTATCAGGTTTGCGAAATACATAAAAATCAAACTAACTTCCTTGACCATCTACAGACTTCAGTACCGTTAACTTGCTGAGAGATGCAAACCTTGAAGCAGCTTCGGAACTTAGCAGATGGCCTTCTCCATTCCCTGGGATCATTATCCAAATTGCTCTTTACTTTCAACATCCGAAGACACTGTTCTTAGATTCATAACGTCCTTCAAGAAAAACAAGTGTCTCGTGGAAGCAGAGAGTAACTGCAACGCCTTCTCGACACATTGGATGTTGGAGAATTCGTGTATTAAACTCAAATAAAGCTTAAAAGAAAAACACCAATGCAGAAATGAAGGCCACCACATAAAAAAAATGGCAAATACACTGTATCTTTCCAAGA